>NC_051165.1:305604209-306031709 GCF_013339725.1 Rhipicephalus microplus
AAAACTACAGCACGCCTGAAAATAACGACCGCGGTGCACTGCATTACTCTTGGCGCCATTTTCACAGGATATAATTCGGGACAGTGCAAACACAGTCTGAATGAAATCCCCCGTCACGGTGGTCTAGTGGCAAAGGTAATCAGCTGCTGATCCACAGGTTGCGGGTTTGAATCCCGACTGTGGCGGGTGCATTTCCGATGGAGGTGGAAAAGTTGTAGGCCCGTGTGCTCAGATTTGGGTGCACGTTGAAAAACCCCAGGTGTTCAAAATTTCCAGAGCCCTCCGCTACGGCGTCTCTCATAATCATATGGTGGTTTTCGGACGGTAAACCCCACATATCTATCAATAAATCTGAATGAAATACTAATATTCTAATACCCACTCAGTTATTGCACCAGGGCTCTAAGGTGTTGTGTTTACTACAATTCAATGATTTAGTCGTGTATGTTCAAATTGGTTTGCCGCGTCGTCATCATTGTCAAAGCTTTCGACGTCTTTGAAATTATGTAGTTTAGTCGTGCAGTAGCGATGACATACTGTTCAGCATACCATCGCTACTGCTGCTCATTTACGTGCCGAGAATTACTGGCTTTCTACATAAATTTTTTTTAAGATTTCCGTGATTCATTCGCTGGATACGCAAAGATAGCGCACATAGCCTTTGAATTTAATGACGCCCATGGTATTCACGAACATATCATATGTGTTATTTATTAATTTGTTTATGCAATCATCAATTCATTTAATAAGTTACAGTTGCTTCTCTACACCTCCTTTTCTCATCTTGAGTTGTGATGTTTAGAATAGCAGGTGCCTGAAACAATGAGGGATCAGTTGATAGATTGAAATGGCGTGGTTCCTCCTACACAGCTAGCTTTGTTTCCAAAGTTTTTCGAGCTTGAAACAATACGCGTATCAAGGAATTCAATTCGTTGAAACGACCACCTTCAATAGCAGCCACAAAGGCGTCGTTTTTTTCTGCTTCTTTCATTTGAAGGAATAAAGATGCCACCGTACGTTGTCGTGTGTGGATGGCGCAGATATATATCTCTAGGGACTTCCTACAGGGTGGTGTTAGGGCGGTGAGAGGTAACCGGCGCCCCCTACTGGCGGTGACAGGTAGTGAAAACAATGCTGCACTGTGATTTTTCATCAGCTACATTAATCGTATTGAGCGCGCCACGCATGAGAGCTGCGTTTATGCCACAGTCTGTCATTGTGTGTGACAAGTAAACAAGCGTTGTTGCTAAGTTGTATGTTAACCACTTTTACGGCTCTTCAGTAAGCCGTTTGGCGGCTGCGATAAGCCATTTACTGATTAAAAGCCAAGTAGTGCACCATTTAGTCTTTATCAATAAAAATTGTCGACAGTATTTTAAACTATGTTCAGGAACGAGTTTTCGAAAAGAAACTTGAAAAAAAAACTAAGTTGTAGCTTGAAGTGCAACGTTAAATAAAACTGTACATTAGTGACACGGGCTTACTTGTCCACAAAAGGGATGCAGTCGATCGAGAGTGTCAAAATATATTAATGAGTGCCCTAGACCCAGGAGAGCATACTCTCTCGTCTCTTCTCTCTGCATCATTAGCTAAAGGGGTCGAATGTTCTTTTATAGCTTTGTAAGAGTACCAAGCCCCGAGGTACGGGATACATAGTCTTCATAAATGCCGCGTGCGAAGAATATTTAAAATTACGTACACTCATTTTAACTTGTAGTTCTAATGAAATGTTCCAACTTGTGTGATCAAAACTCCCTGAATATATGCGGATGAGAATTTTTTTTTCTAATTTATTTTTATCATTAGATCACTATCCTCTTTCCAATCCTTAGTTTCCCACCCCTGTACAGGGTAGCAAACCAGTTCTTCTAGGTTAACCTCCCTGTCTCTTCCTTTAATTTATTTCTCTCTCTTTCTCCATCTTGTGTTTTAGAGCATACGCCAACTACTGGGGCCCGTCTTCATTGCCACGCTAGGCAGTCTCACTTCTGAGGACTCCTAACAATTTTCTCTCCGTGCATGTATAGTTTCTCGCCCACTGACGAACGTAAAAAAAGTGGGAACTCGTCCTACACAACGCCGTGCGTTGGTTGTGTATTCAGAAGTTGTAATTTGAAACTAAAATTGTTTGAGCCACTCATTAATAATAACAAAAGCAAATTATGAGATTGTTCGAATACAGCCGACGCACAGAGAGAGTATATAGATAAAAAAAACAATCGTAATAGCCAAATATGTACATTTGTCCGAGGCACAATCAATGGTGAAGTGTTCATGCTAAATAACGGTGAGATTTCTTACGCCAAAAAAAAAAAAAAAACTCCCAAGCATTTCCCCGAGGGTGAACATGGTTAAGTGCGAATACTCGGGGTGATGCTATGAGGGGTATTTATTAATTCGCACTATTGTATTTATTAATCACACTATGGTGCATTTATGGTGTAATGGTTCCTGGGAATCGCAATTTGATCACACGGGGGAGTTTACGTCAACTCACTGGCGAATGCCAACGGATTTTAACTTTACTCGCCCTCACGACCCGCTGTCGACGGGAGACTGAGAGAGAAGGCGGGCGCACGAGAGAGAGGGGTGCGCGCGCAGCTGCAGCGAGCGAGGAGAGGGGAGGAGCGAGCAAAGGTGGAGGGGGTATAAGGCGTGTTACTGACACCGATATCAGCGTCGCGTCCGTGGCTTATTCGGTAGAGCGTCGCGCTGCGGCCCGCCAAGTCCTCTTTCTTTTAAAGATAGAGAGAAGACTGCGGACGCCGCCGACGGCGGTGGATGGTTTGGGGTCGCTTATAAAGTGTATTCACACTTGATATTTTGGTTTAAGTAAAAACAAAAACATGAATGGAGACGACAAAAAGTAGCCTCATCCAATCACCTTCGCCTGTCTTACAATTCCTCACCTTCATGTGTCTTACGATTCCGCGAAAGAACAACAACAAAAATCTTTGAAAACCAGAAAGGCAAAAGTCATTTCCCTGTGCCTTCTTTTCTTTTTTTTACCATGCAGTTTCAAAGTTCATATGTTACACCGAGCGTTCGTAGTCAGTCTGCACCACACCGCAGCAATTCAATGCAGGCTGCGGCCGCATAATGCCCCAGAGCCTTCCGTGAGCTGCAACAGTGTGCGGTGGGAGCTCGACCATGTATCACTGAAGATCGCCCTCGCTTTGCACTTTTTGCTTTTTGTACATTTTGCTACTTTACACCTTTTAGATACGTCCAGCTTCCGAGTGCTGATAGGGCAGTTTCCCTCTCACTGTTTCAGAACAACAGGGCAATACCGTCATTGATGGTATAGCCCCGTTGCTCACGCCATCTTCACCTATATAGCCGCGCTATGACTTTTTGGCGGATGCGTTTGTGTGACCGTGCGCTTGCCTCATAAGAAGGTATCGTTGTTTACGACACCGGGAGAAGAAAACTCTCAGGTTTTCTTGTGCGTTCGCCTGAGACGGCGGAAACATTCTAGTATACGCCATAACACATCGTCCTTCTGCGAAGGACGATGTGTGTGCGCCTACGCAGCGGCGCACTGAGTTGATGCTGTACTGCATTATGACGATGATCTTTAGCAATATTAATTATGGTTTGAGTCTTTTGTAACAGATAGGCCGCTTCAAAGCACGCGCTTGTTTCTGAATTCAGTTGGTTGGAAATACAGCACTGTTCTATGCTTATACCACACAGTATTGACGCGATCGCACTAAAGAAACCGTTTCGCTGAAATTGCGGTGTCGGCGTCGTTGGTTGTGAGAGAAAGATCGGCGTAGTCACTGAGCGACATATTCATCGAGATGACAATGCAATAAATAACTAAAACCTGAAGTTCGAGTGAGAATCGGACCCAGGCCTTCTCTGTGACAAGCAGGCGTTCCACCATCGAGCCACACCCGACCCATAGCCCGTATTTTTTAGAGTTGGGAAGGGGCACCTGCTGAAGACTCATCGATGATGTTAAAAGACCTGTTTTCACTATTTATTTTTCGTAAACACTCGCATTATCATAGCGCAGGGTAAGGGCCAAAGCGCCCCCTCCCTCACCCTGGCTATACGGGCCTGAGTCATGCCATTGGAATTGCTTCCGGAAAAACAAAAGCTCTAAGAAAGTCATATAGCTGCAGGGGGGTTCCTAACGCATTTATTATTGCCTGACAGAAGCGTAAATTGCGCCAGGTATCAATATATGTGGATTGTTCAACGAGTCCGCGTTTTAAAGGAGCTCTCATTACAAAGTGATCCGAGATATTCTATCGTAACCATCAGAAAAAGCATCAACAATACGAGCAGTTGCGTGGGTTCACGTGTTTCCCTACGGATGCGCATTGAGACTTTCACTGACTCGCAATAGAACTTATGGCGCAACAGGCACCGGACAACTGTACTTACAGTAGGCATTTTAGGGTAATATTGAACGTCGAATGTTATGCAAACAGACGTTTTTTTTTTTTTCGGCTCAGTCAAGGAATTACAGAGAACCGAAGCCAGGCGAGCAATCGAAAAGGCGAGACGCTGGGGCCCTATTACGTTGTCGAGTTCTACTCTCTGCCTTTCTTTATACCTTATTCTCACTCTCTCCCTCTCTCTACTCTTGAAGGGGAGGCTCAAGTGTCCTCCCGTTTTTTTCTGTTTTTATTTCTTATCGTGACAATGACCATTACATAAGATTTTTTTTTTCTGAAGAAGCTTCAAGGACTGACGTGTCTCTGGGGCGGAGTTCTTGAGTGCCTGTTGTCAACTCCGGCTAGTACCCTTTGTGTTATTTCGCATTTGCCTGAGGTTACAAGAGGTCTTGCACCACCTACCTCGTTATTAAATCAGAACGAAAACAACGGGGTAAGCTAGCACTCATAAAGAGGAAAAATGAAAACTAAGCGTATTGATACACAAACAAATGCTGCAAGTAATAGCATAGAACAAAAATGCAGAGAATTGATTGATTTATTTGCCAAACACTTGTAAAGATTTTAATATTTGCCCTACCGTAAGCTGCGTCTTGTACACACTCTAAAGAAAGAGCGAGTAAAAAGGGTGTCTTTTTGTCCCACAACAATAATCGTCACCTACTTTGCGTTCCATCCTTGCACTATCGCCCCGCGCATGGCACATTCCGGTCACGATCGACATGCCCATTATCAGGGTTACATTGCATTCTCAATAGAAAAGTGGCCAGCACCAAGTATTCAAGAAAGGAAGCGCACGCAAGCCTGATAATGATTATTGTTGTGGGACAAAAAGACACCCTTTTTACTCGCTCTTTTTTTAAAGTGCACTCATTCGTTTTGTGCCATTTTACCTACGTTACTGCTACACACAAATTGCTGCGTGCTGAGCGCGATTAACTCAATGCGCTTGTTCGCAAGGTCGTCAAACGGGCCCTTGGCCCCTCTATGACCACTCTAACGCGCAAACTTCTCGAGCTTGCCGTACATAACACGCTAGAAGAGATCGCCGAAGCTCAGGAACGCGTACAATTGACCAGACTAACCACCACCAAGGCAGGCCACCATATTATGCGCGAGCTCGGCTTCTTCTCCTCGACGGCCAGAGAACCCCCCCCCCCCCCCCCCCCAGAGTTGACTCTAATTCCCCGTGAAATCCACAACATTATCATGATCGCTCCCGTTACACGAAATGTACACCCCGAATACAACAGAGGCAGGTGTCTTGCGCGGGCGACCGCCATTCTCAAGTGCTTAGACATAGAAGCGGACAACGTCGCGTTCGTGGACGCCGCTGCCTGTTGCAACAACTGAGCCTTCGCCGCAGTCGCGGTATCATCCGCACAGCAGACTCTTAACTCTGCCACAAACCTCACACGAAATCCCAGTGTAGCGGAGCAAGTAGCTATAGCTATAACTATGCTCGACAGCAAACGGGAATTCATCTACAGCGACTCCAGGTCGGCCATGAAAGCCTTCGAACGCGGAGTCATATCCGACCAGGCGTTACGTATCCTGCGCAGAGTGGACCCGAGTGCCCTGCAGCACTACACTGTCATTTGGTTCCCCGCCCATCTCGGCCAGGTGCCGGGTGCCCTATCCAACCTCAACGAGATCGCCCATGATGCAGCGCGCGCACATACCGACCGCACCGCCACAGGTCAACCCCAATTTGCCGAGTTAGAGACCAATCGGGATGCACCCATCACGTACAATGACATAACAAAGCACTTTTACTTTGAACGCCGCAGTTTTTCCACCCCTACATCTGAAACTTAGCAGACCGCAGGCATTTACCCTACGCCTATTACAGGCACACACACACCCAAACCTTGCCACGCTTCACGTTTATTATCGTGATGCATACGCCAGCGGCACATGCCCATCATGTGGACACACGGCGACACTCGATCACATGCTCTGGGAGTGTAGAAAAACTCCTCCCGACTCTACCTCAAACAAGTGGGATAGGTCCCTCAGGAGCTCACTTCTCGTCGACCAGCAATAGGCCGTCCAGCAGGTCGACGAGGCGGCCGCCAGGTACTCCCTGTCCCCCGCCGCGGTGGTCTAGTGGCTAAGGTACTCGGCTGCTGACCCGCAGGTCACGGGTTCGAATCTCGGCAGCGGCGGCTGCATTTCCGATGGAGGCGGAAATGTTGTAGGCCCGTGTGCTCAGATTTGGGTGCACGTTAAAGAACCCCAGGTGGTCGAAATTTCCGTAGCCCTCCACTACGGCGTCTCTCATAATCATATGGTGGTTTTGGGACGTTAAACCCCACAAATCAATCAATCCCATAATCATATGGTGGTTTTGGGACGTTAAACCCCACAAATCAATCAATCAGGTACTCCCTGTCAATTCCTACGTGGGAGACGCCCGCTACTCACTAAGCGCGTCCTGCAGGACTGAGATTTAGTTTTTTCCATTCCAGCAAAACGTTGCATATATGTTACAAAACAGTACGGTGAAGATTTTAATTACCTGTTTCCCAATGCAGTGCAACAACACTTGGGTGAAAACCTTAAACTAATGCATCATGATACTTGAACAGCCCAAGCTGGTCCTCAGCATCGTATGAGGCCGGCGTAGAAATAGGTAGTTCGCATCTGCTGGAAACTGTAAGCCTCCTGAGCTTGATATACACAACGTGGGGCCGCATGGACACTTCCGGCAATCTCTGACGTGTTCTGTATGCACCGCAATAAATTGGGAGATCGCTGTTTAACTGAATTACGCGAAATATGAAACACCTCTACACATCCCGTTTTTTTAATACATCGCAGATTACACTGCTGTTTGCTCTGCGCATACCCCTTGTTCACATATTTAGAAGGCATCGGCAACAACACACGAACGTAACTGCGTTCAATTATTCACCTTAACAAAAGAAAAAAATAATGCTGTTTAAACATAACTATAGAAGTCCGAGAAATAATGAGGGCCATAACGGGGCACACAGGTCGGCAGGGCGGCAGAAAGTGCCCGCAAATTGCTCGCAAGCGCGCACATAGGGATCTCCTTGCCGGAACTTTCAATGAAGGAGAAAAAGGCATTGAACCCCAGGCAAGGTGCTCTCGCTAACTCGCCCGCCCTCGGTTCCCTTTGAACGCTTTCATAAGCACTTGCGTATACATGCATCGCGGGAGGGCGGCTGTGCCCGGCGTTGCGAAGGTAATCGGGCTAATGCCAGCGAAGTGGCCGCTGCCGCCGCGAGAAAAGCTGCAGGAGCAGAATGCTGACGACGTCTAGGGGAAAAGTCTGGCTGGCTGGGCCTGCCGCCGAACTGGTCGATATGTTTTCTTTGAGAGGTGCCCGCAGTAGCGGGCGGTGGTAGTGATGCGTGGGCACGCGCCTTGGCATGTGAGCTTGAGTGGGCATGCACAAGTGTGCGTGTCTTGGGGTATTTGGTGAAGTCACAATGCGTACGATTTGGTTGATTGATATGTGGGGTTTAACGTCCCAGAACCACCATATGATTATGAGAGACGCCGTAGTGGAGGGCTCTGAAAATCTGGACTACCTGGTCACAATGCGTACGGCTGCTCAATACTGTGGATGGAAACTATAGCTTTTAAATGAGAGTGGCCTTCGTTTGGTTGGTACAATGAATTAAAACGTTTATGTCTGAGATCGCGCACGCACACAGAACCAGACACACACGAGCAGCGCGCGCCGCACGCAGACGCACTGCACATACACGCTCGCACTGGTAAACAGGAAAATCAATATGTTCAATTGTACACTCTATGCTCCTTGTCCACAAGCTCTACACTCAGAAGTACGGTTGGATTTATCTTATTTAACGCTAAACTCCTTTTCGAATGCAATAACTCTCCTCCTCCACACTTCAGGGTAGGGTGGGGTAAATGGAAATACGGGGCAAAACGTCACATTTTGACTTTGGCAGCCTCTGTATCTAATACAAATCTTCTTTTTTGTTTATCTTTTCCAGCGATAAGTGCTGGTCCTTGTCTTTCTTTTCATGTGTAAATTTCATGATTGCTCACAGCGTTTGCAAGGCAAAGATTACGCAGCTGGGGTCAGTGTGTTCGTGACCTCAAAAAGTGGCGAAATTTTGCTTGGTCAAATTTTTGAATCCGTGCAAGAATCCTGCGTCAGTACAGCAACGTAAATATTTATCTTGTTACTACAAGCTATTTAACACCAAAAGCATTGTTCATTTGGTGCCCGGGGACAAAGAGGAAATTTTTTTGAATTCTGGCACAAAGGAGGGACAAAGTGCGACAAAAAGGCATCCAATTGTTTTAGAGAGCATCTTATTATTTTAGCCATTAACTTATACTCGTTATATATTTTATTTATTTGTTTAGGAGGTTTCGGAAATACAGGAGAATTTTATACACATTTTCTAAGAGGAAAAGGACATGAAAAATCACCGGTTGCTGTTCAAGACATGACACCCTTCATTCGCACTGCATCGAAGCTTTTCCGTGTTTCCGAAGGTGCTCTCAAGAGACGCACAAAAAATGAAGGTATCTCCAAGTGAAGTAATTCAGTAATACGTCTTGAGGTCAAAACCCTAGTTGAAAAAAAAGACATGTGTTAGAAACTCTAAATCTATCACAGTTTTAAGTTCATTTCCTCTCAAAGTCTGGCAGACGAAGCTAAAGTCATGAAACGCTTTTCTTTTAAGTAATGTTGACCTATTTGCCACAGTAACGAACGGTGCCTGACACCTGGCTTGACAGAGCGTGAGCGGGTGCTATACTGTGTCGAAGAGCGGTATTTCCTGATGTTTTTTTACAACATTACGAGTCACTCTCTCCTCCTATTCTGAGAAAAGAACTCGCACTGCACCCCTTTGACAGCGCACCTGCGGAAAGAGACGGATCGCAAACTCCCAAAAGCAAAAAGAGGGAAGAAAGAGAGAGAGGTTTTCGCATGGACATTCGACCCATGCAAGCCAAATTCGCCGTGCTCCATACCGGGCTGCAGAAACAAGGCGCTTTCTTCCCCTTCTAACCACTACCAAAATCCAGTGGCAAAATAGCAGCCAGTGTCTCTGTCGTGCTTTGTACTCGCAGGGATCTCTTTTTGCAGGAGCCGTGTCTGTTCAGGGTTCGATCAAAAAGCACAGATAGAAAAAAATTAAACAGATTAGTAAACTAAGTTTTGATCCTACACTACAATTGTTTACAACAGCACATTTATGCACTCATATGACGGCAACGTTCCAGCGCCATTTGCGCCCGCAATGTTCTGATGAGCACCACTACATGGGCTGTGTTCCAATACTCACCGTAGACGGCTATATAGACAGCTAAATGGATGGTGGCCATCTTAAGTCCCATTCCAATTTTCACGTAGCCGGCAATATAGACAGCTCCGAGAAGACCACATCGTAGACAAATACGATGTAGGCTACATTGCTGTATAAACAAGATGGCGGCCAAGCGAATCTCTCAGATAGATCAAATCTCGCCGGAATGATCGTCTGCACACAAGCAGACGCTTTCCCAGACGCTCAATGTGAGTAACGTTTATTTCTTTTTTTATTTCAGCATGCAATAAGCCAGAAATTACAACTGTTACGTTTGTTTATTTTAGCTTTTTTTTTCTCGACGAGAGGTGGCGCATCGTCCTGTGAAAGCCCTCTAAATGTGTTGCATTCCTCGGACAGCATGGACTCGGTGCTGTCTTCTAAGCAGTCTTTGTAGACTGTCTACGTGCTGTCTAAGAATTGAAACACAGCCATGGTGATGAAGTCAGCAGCGATGTAGTCACTTTAGTGCGTGATTAAAATACTGAATTAATAGATGTCGGCACCTAGACCTATGCTAAAGTTACCTACAGCTATTGGTATAGCTAATGGTACTCCCGAAGTATCAAAGAGGTATGCCTAGCGATTGACATTGCAGTACGTAAAAGCCACGACAATGAGAAACTACTTGAATTTCGAATTCCGTGTCACGAATGGTTTGATGTGGCTGAGCTATCCAGTTCAGGTGTAATAATTATTATCCTTTTCGTTGCCTACGAAGCTGCTTTCTATAGGGAAGCCCTTATGAGAATGAACTACAAGTATCAAAGTGGCCTAGCAGCTTACTAATTTTTATTTATATTTGGCAAAATATGGGAAGGTAGGCTACGTTAGAGCCGGTTACCCCAACATGATGACAGTAATATACAAGCTAAAGACACAAACAAAAAAATTAGAAATAAAAAAAAAACTTATCAGCGGCACAATGTACTATATTGTCACGGGGTCGTGACGTGGCCAAAGACAGAAAACTTCGTGTTGGGATTTAACTGTTTATTTGGGCGAACCTGTGCCCGGTAAAGGGAAAGTCTAATTACAGCAGCAGTCTTGCACAGATAGCAGTCTCGGACTGATAGCGGCGAACGCAGCGCCGGCCTTCGATCAACAACTGACAAGCGGCGAAGCGCGTCGGCATTTATACTCTTGCCGTCGAATGTTCTAGCGTTATCGCTGGTGGTGGCGTAGGTTCCAGAACAATCTGTACCGTTCGCACAGTGGGCGTGATCTTATCGAAATGATCTACTACAGTCCGGAACCTTCTAGAAAACTGCAGGCGCGGTTTGCGCTGAGAATCGTGCGGTGTTTTCGGACGATAACAAAAACTTGGGAAATGGAACGTGGCATTGCCCCCCTCTGAAAAAAAAGGCATCGTCCCGATGCTTTAACTAAAGATGAAAGTACAATAATATTGCAAGAAAGTACAATGAATAAGTTACGATACAACAATAATACAAAAAAAACACTAGTTCAGTTTGTTAACGCGCATCAAACGGCTTGAGGCGCGCGACATGGACGACTTCAGGTCGCGATCGGCGTCGTTGAGAGTTCGTGGTGGCGTCGGGGACAACCTCGTAATCAAGCTGGCCGAGCCGTCGAACCACCCTGTACGGTCCGAAGTACCGTCGCAGAAGCTTTTCACTTAGTCCACGTCGGCGTATCGGCGTCCACACCCAAACACGTTCACCGGGCTGGTATTCCACGAAGCGTCGTCGAAGGTTGTAACGGTGGCTGTCGGTCGTCTGTTGATTCTTGATACGGAGACGCGCAAGTTGTCGGGCTTCTTCGGCGCGTTGAAGGTACTCGCTCACATCGAGGTTTTCTTCGTCTGTGACGTTGGGTAACATGGCATCGAGCGTCGTTGCCGGGCTCCTTCCGTAGACCAATTTGTATGGAGATATCTGCGTCGTCTCCTGCACCGCCGTGTTGTATGCGAAGGTCACATACGGACGAATGGTGTCCCACGTCTTGTGTTCGACATCGACGTACATTGACAGCATGTCGGCGATCGTCTTGTTAAGCCGCTCGGTGAGGCCGTTGGTCTGTGGGTGGTACGCTGTCGTCCGGCGGTGGTTTGTTTGGCTGTATGCCAAGATCGCTTGAGTTAAGTCGGCAGTGAATGCCGTTCCTCTGTCGCTGATAAGGACCTCCGGGGCGCCGTGACGTAGGACGATATTTTCGACGAAAAACTTAGCTACCTCGGATGCACTGCCTTTTGGCAGAGCTTTTGTCTCGGCGTAGCGCGTGAGGTAGTCGGTAGCTACCACGATCCACTTGTTTCCGAAAGCCGACGTCGGGAACGGCCCCAGTAGGTCCATACCAATCTGCTGGAAAGGTCGGCAAGGTGGATCAATTGGCTGCAGAAGTCCCGCTGGCCTTGTCGGCGGTGTCTTGCGTCGCTGACAGTCTCGGCATGTCCTCACATAACGAGTGACGTCGGTGGTAAGACGTGGCTAGTAGTACCTTTCTTGTATCCTCGCGAGCGTGCGGGAAACACCGAGGTGCCCTGCCGTCCGATCGTCGTGTAGGGCCTGCAGGAGTTCTGGTCGCAGAGCTGAAGGCACCACAAGGAGGTACTTAGCTCGAAGCGGTGAAAAGTTTTTCTTTTGTAGAAGACCGTTTCGTAGAAAGAACGACGCTAGTGCGCGCTTGAATACCTTCGGGACTTCGGTGGTCCTGCCTTCGAGGTATTCTATTAGGGCTTTAAGTTCTGGGTCGGCCCGCTGTCGTTCAGCGAAGTCGTCGGTAGTTATCGTTCCCAAGAAGTAGTCGTCATCCGAGTCGTCGGGTAGCGGTTGGTCGACAGGCGCACGAGAGAGACAGTCAGCGTCGGAGTGTTTTTTTGCCGGACTTGTAAATGACAGTAATGTCATATTCTTGAAGTCTCAGGCTCCATCGTGCGAGGCGACCTGAAGGGTCCTTCAAGGTGGCTAGCCAACACAAGGCGTGGTGGTCGCTCACAACTTTGAAGGGCCTGCCGTAGAGGTAGGGGCGAAATTTCGACGTTGCCCAGATGATAGCGAGGCACTCCTTTTCTGTTGTGGAATAATTTGCTTCTGCTTTGGATAGCGATCGGCTGGCGTAACTAATAACCCTTTCAAGTCCGTCAGCCTTCTGCACAAGAACGGCGCCAAGACCTACGCTGCTTGCGTCAGTATGTATTTCTGTCTCGGCAAATTCGTCGAAATGGGAAGTAACGGAGGCGTCTGGAGGCGATGTTTAAGCTCCTGGAAAGCGTGTTCCTGTGGCGTTTCCCACTTGAACTCCGAGTCGGCCTTGGTAAGGTTAGTGAGAGGATCGGCGGTGCGGGCGAAGTTTTTCACGAACCGCCTATAATAGGCGCACAGGCCCGGAAATCGGCGCACGGCCTTCTTGTCAGTGGGCGGCGGGAAATCGGCGATGGCGGCTGTTTTCCGTGGATCGGGACGAACTCCAGACTTGCTGATAACATGCCCCAGAAACAAGAGCTCCTCATACGCAAATCTGCACTTTTCTGGCTTCAGTGTGAGTCCGGACGTCTTGATGGCTTGAAGTACAGCTTCAAGGCGCCGAAGATGCTCGTCGAAACTCGAGGAAAACACGACGACGTCGTCCAAGTACACAAGGCAAGTCTGCCACTTCAATCCTGCCAGTACTGTATCCATAACGCGTTGAAAAGTTGCAGGCGCTGAGCAAAGGCCGAAGGGCATCACCTTAAACTCGAAGAGGCCGTCCGGTGTTATAAACGCCGTCTTCTCTCGGTCTCGTTCGTCGACTTCGATTTGCCAATAGCCAGTCTTGAGGTCCATTGACGAGAAGTACTTGGCGTTGTGGAGCCGATCAAGGGCGTCGTCTATTCGTGGGAGAGGATACACGTCCTTTCTTGTGATTTTGTTCAGGCGGCGATAATCGACGCAGAAACGTAGGGTCCCATCCTTTTTCTTCACTAACACCACGAGGGATGCCCACGGACTCTTGGACGGCTGGATAATGTCATCTCGCAGCATTTCATCAACTTGTCTCTTCATTGCCTCACGTTCTCGCGTCGAAACCCTGTACGGACTCTGACGAAGTGGTCTGGCATTTTCTTCGGTTATGATTCGATGTTTCGTGATTGGGGTCTGCCGAATTTTCGATGACGACGAAAAGCAATCTTCGTATTGCAGGAGCAGGGCCTTGAGCTGTTCTTGCTTATCGTTCGGAAGTCTGGGATTGACGTCGAAAGCTATGGGAGGGGCTTGGTTCCTCTGAGCAGGTTCCGCAGAATCGGCGAGGGCGAAAGCACTGGTGGCTTCGACAATTTCTTCGATGTATGCGACCGTTGTTCCTTTGTTCACATGTTTGTACTCATTGCTGAAATTCGTGAGCAGAACCGTTGCTTTGCCTCCTCGCAGCTCTGCAATTCCTCTTGCGACGCAAATATTTCGGGTGACCAACAGATGCTGACTGCCTTCAACGACGCCTTCCAAGTCAGGTGATTTAGGAGCGCCGACTGAAATAATGACGCTTGAGCGAGGCGGAATGGTGACTTGTTCTTCCAGCACATTCAAGGCATGGTGTCCTGACGGCGTGCGCGGCGGTAGTGCTTCTTCTGTGGATAACGTTATCGACCTTGTTTTTTGGTTGATGACAGCACCATAGAGGCATAAGAAGTCCATGCCAAGGATGACATCTCTCGAGCAACGCTGTAGGACTACGAAGTCTGTAGGATAAATACGGCCGTTAATGGTGACTCTCGCTGTGCAGATTCCTGCAGGCGTTACGAGATGACCTCCGGCTGTGCGGATTTCAGGGCCTTTCCAAGCTGTCCTAACTTTCTTTAACTTCGCGGCGAACGACCCACAGATGACAGAATAGTCGGCTCCAGTATCGACGAGAGCAGTCACACTGTGGCCGTCGATAAGAACGTCGAGGTCGCTAGTTCGCCGTCTCGCATTACAGTTAGGGCGTGGCGTCGGGTCACGGCTGCGTCGGCTTGTTCCGCTGCTTTCATGTTGCATCGTCCGGCCACCTTCGGTAAGTGAGCTTTTGCCTTCAGGGCTTTTCCTGGTTGGGGTTGTGTTCAAAAAGCTCCGTCGCGTCGGCGTCGTCGTCGGAGGATCTTCGGTAGTTCGTCGCACAGCAACCGCACCTCCATCGGTTGCTGCCCTTAGTTTCCCGGATACGGGCTAGGAGACCGGCCCCGCGTTGGGCCAGAGTACTGCCGGGGGTGTGGTGACATGCGGCGGCTGGGCGACGGCGGACGGGAAGGACTTCGTGGTGTCCATTGAGTTCCTGCCAGGTAGTCGGTGATGTCACGTGGCCGATCTCCTGGCTGCGGACGCGGTGCATTGACGGCGAAGCCACGGAGTCCCATCTGTCGGTACTGGCAACGGCGGTATATGTGCCCGGCCTCGCCGCAGTGGTAGCAGAGCGGGCGGTTGTCAGGTGCACGCCAGACGTCCGTTTTTCTCCGTGCACTGCGCTGGCCCGCTGGGGAACGGTAGGACGTCGGTTGGGGTGGTGGCGGCGGTGGCGTCTGGCGACGGAAGTGTGACGGGGCGGCGTTTTGGCGTGGACGGGGAGGAGCGCTGTGGCGCACTGCAGCGGCGTAGCTCATAGTTTCTGGCTCGGGCGGCGGTGTTTCGGGAATTCGAAGCGATTGCCGGACTTCTTCTCGCACAATGTCGGCGATTGAATCCACTTGAGGCTGCGCCGAAGGCAACAGTTTGCGCAGCTCTTCCCGCACGATCGCTCGGATCGTTTCACGCAGGTCGTCGGAGTCACTGGCTTGAACAGCAGCGCATTGTGGAGTCAGGCGACGATTATACTGTCTGGTGCGCATGTCCAGCGTTTTTTCGATGGTGGTCGCCTCGGATACAAATTCTCGGACGGTGTTCGGTGGGTTCCTCATTAGTCCCGCGAAGAGCTCCTGTTTGACCCCTCGCATGAGGAAACGAACTTTCTTTTCCTCAGGCATGTCTGGGTCAGCGTGACGGAATAGGCGGGTCATCTCCTCTGTGAAAATTCCAACCTTTTCGTTTGGTAGCTGAACCCGGGTCTCGAGTAGAGCAGCGGCCCTCTCTTTGCGAGCGACGCTTGCGAACGTTTGAAGAAATGCGCCGCAGAAGACATCCCACGTTCGGAGCGTGGACTCCCGATTCTCTATCCAGGTCCTTGCGGTGTCTTCCAGGTAGAAGTACACACGACGGAGCTTTTCTTCGTTGTCCCAGTGGTTGAGGGCGGCCACACGGTCGTATGTTTCTAGCCAGGTTTCCGGGTCTTCAAACGATGAGCCATGGAACTTTGGTGGTTCCCTGGGTTGATGAATGACGATCGCGGGCTGGGACGCTCCGGTTGTCATTGTCGCTGCAGTCGAGGTCATGGTCTTGGTCTTCCACGCCTTGTCTTGTAGCAGGCCGTACTCCGGTGGGAGACCTTGCTGTCGGCGGCTCGTTCGCTGCTCTTGGTTGGCGCCGGTGTCTTCTCCGCGAAGGGGGCTGGGTTCACGGCTTGACGGGGGCGTCCGGTACATGAACGAAGCAGCACCTCCACCAGATGTCACGGGGTCGTGACGTGGCCAAAGACAGAAAACTTCGTGTTGGGATTTAACTCTTTATTTGGGCGAACCTGTGCCCGGTAAAGGGAAAGTCTAATTACAGCAGCAGTCTTGCACAGATAGCAGTCTCGGACTGATAGCGGCGAACGCAGCGTCGGCCTTCGATCAACAACTGACAAGCGGCGAAGCGCGTCGGCATTTATACTCTTGCCGTCGAATGTTCTAGCGTTATCGCTGGTGGTGGCGTAGGTTCCAGAACAATCTGTACCGTTCGCACAGTGGGCGTGATCTTATCGAAATGATCTACTACAGTCCGGAACCTTCTAGAAAACTGCAGATGCGGTTTGCGCTGAGAATCGTGCGGTGTTTTCGGACGATAACAAAAACTTGGGAAATGGAACGTGGCAATATACTATATACTCTATAGGGCTTATAACGCATGAATGAGCACAGTATGCATAGGCATAGTCCAGTTCATATATCGGGATCGCATTGTGGATCAGAGTCCGTACAAGTAGTGGCTTTGCGCAGTGGCGGTGTAGTAACCAATGAGGCGATAACTTACTGAACTGCTGTTGGCAACAAGCACGGATTCGATGAAGCAGGATAGGCAGCACTGGAGATCATTGAGAGATACCTTCATCCTGCAGTGGACATAAAGAGGCTGACAAACAATAATAATTATGATGATGATGACATTTTGTACTGATGAAGCGTAACATTAAAAAATATGTCATGTAATAGACGTCCTGTTTGAAAGCATGGACTTCACTAAGGAGGAAATGAAATAAGAAACGAAAAAGCTTCGGGGCAGAAAGGTCAACCAGAAAACAATTTGGTCGGTTATCCTACGCTAAGGAAACGGGAAAAAATAAAAGTGAGGGAAGCAAAGAAAAGGAGGAAATAGGCAGTGGATTTCCTCGTGTGCTCTGGACTCCGCCAACTAGTCAGAGGCGTTCGCCAAGGCCATTGCACTCAAAAATCACAAGAGTGCTTTCATTGCATCGTGGGCCCAAAAGCAAAGAAGAACGTGTTTTAGCAGCACTTGCAGAAAATGTTCTCTATCGCCCAGTCGTCGCAGCTAGTTAAAAACTTTGCGTTAAGAACACTAGATGTTAATTATTAGCCGAAACGTGTGAATAAAAACAAAGGTACGTTTCCTCGAATCGAGAGAATAACAGCAATGTCCCATCTGCATTACAATGCAATGCGATTTCACCCTATATAAGGTGATTTTTCTCTTTCCGGTGACAGCTGCAAATATCTAGTTTTCACGCCCAAGAATGCTATGCCGACGTACGTTTCAATATAACATGTGTCGGTTTGTTTTCGAGCATCGCGCTTAGCTGCAGTGTAAGAAATGCTAACTAAAGGACGCAAAATATAAGTAGTTGAACAACGCATTACTTCGAATGCGTCCTAGTCTACGGGATGGCACCAGTGTTCTGATCTCAACGCTGGCTAGCTGAACTGTTGGTACTTTCCTGTCGGAGTACGCAAGAAACTTTATTTGTCAATTTCCAGCTATCGCAAGTGTTGTCTCAGTTGTTGAACATGTGTGCGGGCCTCTTGGTTCGTGGACGAGGCCAAGGCAGAGCCAAATAGCTTTGCTTTACCAGGCCCAGCGAACCGCTAATACAGGCGGAGTCCTGAACTAAGGGTCTCACCACGACTGCTTGCATATATAATTTTTTTTCATGAATAAAATTTTTTCCTCCTGCTCCTTGTTGAGGAGATCCCACAAAAAGCCAATGAAATAGGAGAATGGTGTGTTAGGTTGTTAACGCTAGCTAAACATTTATACCTAATCAGGAAATATTTGGCTTGTCTCACATCAGCAGTTGCTCAAGACAGCGCACTCTCTTTACAAATGGGCGTCCGTCGAGTAAAGGTCCCGAAGAGTCACGTTTCTCCTGCCTCTGTAGAATATTTCACGGCAGCCGTCTCTCTTAGTGCAGTATCTTGCTTAATCAATCTCTTTGGACAGTCAACAAAGAAGTATATTAACAAAATATATGGACTAATCACTATGACAAGTATGAACTGCGCAATCATGGCAGACGTGACTCTATCTGGTGGTACGCTATATGTGTAATGGAGACGATGGGATGTTGTAACCAACAAGATAGACCTGCCAAAGGCGTGGTGAAAGAGGATCGATGATTGTGTGCATGGTCAGATCGAGATGCTAGACAGTCAGTTGTTGGTAAGACAGTATTTGTACCCGTTGTTTCTCTGGCACATCGACGCAGCCTTCGTGTAGTACACATTTCGGACGTTGCCCGGGTAAACCGTCTGGTATCAGTGCTATCTTTTCTAAGACGGGCAAAGTTTCCTATAGAGTCCAGACAGAGCGCAATGAAAATCAAGGAAAATGCTGCCGGATGGTCATTGCACCGCTCTTTTGTGTAGTCTGGTCAATGTCAATGTGAATTTCTCAGCGATACTAGACGTGTAGCGAGTTCACAAAGCTAGGGCGACTTGCCTCTAAAATTTGCAGAAAATGGGTGCCGTTGTATGCCTACTGAACTGGCAAAAAAAACCAATCACGTTGAAATATTGGCTACGTAAAATATAAATTTTACAAATAAAATTAGCATCTTAAACGTATAGAACTTCCTGCATGCTTGTGTGGCTAACAAGACAGCCCGAAATAGACAATATAAGGATATTTCCCGTCGACTGAAATACGGTATTGCACTGCTGAGTGGGTTTGATCGCGTCTAGGTGAAAGCGAAATGCGATAATGCTCGCTTACTTTATTTGCGTAGACCAGTTGTAGTACTGTCAGTTCAAGCGCACGAATAAACAGAAAAGAGAGGACAAGCGCTTGTCCTCTTTTCCTTTTCTGTTTATTCGTGCGCTTGAACTGACTGTTATACCATCCTTATCCAACTAGCCCAACTTTCGATACTGTTGCAATTGTAGTACCGCCGGTCCAGAGCGTAGTGAGAAATATTCTTGGTGAAAGGGGGGGGGGGCGATTAACGACCATTTACCTATCGATGTGAGTGCGTGCATCTCGTTTGTATGTGTGCGTGTATATCCAGAAACACAAATTTTGAATATTTCTTTACAGATATGTGCTTGAATACACAGCCTGCACTCCCCCCCCACCCAGCCTACGCCAATCATCCAGAGAGTCGAAATGATCCTGGACTCCAGCACTGTGGCAGGCTTCATAATATCGTACTGCCGTTTTGAGAAGTGGAATTCATGGATACTTTTGATGCGTTGTATTGTTCCAGGCGACGTAAATTTCGTGGAGGAACGCTAGGTCTACTTACCTACGTCTAAAGAAAGTAAGCGGTGCTGCAAAAAAAAAAAGAAAAACGTGTTTCCCGAGTCTTTCACAGTTCACCTCCAGTTAGTTTGGTTGGTTTTTAACACTACGAAAGCCGCCGATCACCTAGTGACGCCAAAACGCTGGTGCCGACATTAGTCTGAAGGACCAGAGTACTGTTAAGACGCCCACGATAGCTCATTACTGTCGTTCTGCCGGCCCACAGCAACCGCTAGACGCGTCCAACCGAAGAGGCCGCCACTGCGCGGCACAGCAGAAAAATAAAGCATCTGGCAGTGTTCCAACAAGAGATGGTGGCGAAGCGGAATTAATGGGCCCCAGCAGTGGGCTCTGTGGCCGGAAACGTTGAAGGCGCTAGTCACACGTCCTATAGGCATTCCTTCCTCTTTCTTTGCTTTAGGGTTCTGTCTTCCGTTTGCATTCGGGACAAACAGGAAACAAAGGGAAACACGGTTGTCGGATGTTGCCGAGAGAATTCGTGTTCTCACATCGTTCCCCGCTGTCTTACACGTCGTCGCGACGTAAAGGTCACGAGGTGTCACTGGCGCAGTATTTTCGGAGCGTGGAACCTGCATAGTTCTTCTGTTGCTGATCATAGAGTTATCTCGCTGAATGTAGTTCAGTTGCCGCAGTGCTGTTGGTTCCTGTCAATAGACTAAGTGAAGTGCAATGATTGTGTAGTTACCATGCAGGGAGGTTTAAAGGGGGAACACATGTTCGTTTATGCTATGTCCTCATCCGTATCTTTAATTCCTTTCTATTCCTTCCAATTTTTTCGTTTCCTTAAATGCGTTTTCTGGCATATTTAGAGTAAGGCTGAGTGACAGCACACTGGCCGAGCTTATTTTATGAAAGATTCTCTTTCTTTCTTCTCATGTTTCTCTCACTTTCTTCTCATAGATAGGACATCATTGAATACCATAAAATGGCGAATGTCAAACAGTAATCAGGCCACTTAACAAAGGTAATGCTGAAGAAACGCAGCATCTCTCTTGAAGTGAATGATGAGTGGGTTTAACTAGGTCCTAATTTTCATTATGTCGACGTTGAAGTCGCCGACTATAGTGTAAAAAACGGACAGATGGTTGGATGTATGAATGGACGGACAGGCGGACGCAATCACGCATGGTTGGACGAATGCACGAACAGGCGGACGAAGGCACGGCGCAGGAGATCATGTACCTGCGATTTTTCCGTGGCCTTGATTTCTTCCAATCTTCAATATGCCCACAAGTGTCTGTTTTCTCCAGTTTTACTACTGACAGTTTTCTCTCATCTTCATTTTTCCCTCTCTCTCTTTCTCTCTCTCTCTTTCTCTCTCTCTCTCTCTCTTTCGAAGCTGACGTCTTCAGTTTGACGTGTTTATAGCAGAACCCTTTATATTTGGCCTCGTGTTCTACTCGCCGGCTTTGGCACTAGCGAACTTCTGGGTGCATATACATGTATATTATTACCATGCGTGGGGGCCACGTTACGCGCAAAAGCTATAACATGCCCCGAAGCGGCCTCCTGACCTCACTACACCATGCGTTGCGACGGGAAACAAAATGTGAGCACACACGCACGCAAGCGGCCAGAAAGTTAGGATATTGCCTCGACTCGGAAGCGTGACAAGCGCCGCAGTGGGGCTACTGCGGCCATAAAATTCTGCGACACATGAGTAGTCGTTGTTTGCGATACTAGACGCGCACGAGTCCGCAGGCGTCGGTGTCACGGCTGACATGACGTGTAGAAGCAAACAACGCCAACCTAGGTCGCCGTGGCAGACTCCCTTTTAGAGCCACGTGCTCGGACAGGGTATAAACCAGGTCGTCACTAAAGCGCGAAACCTTTTATTGCGCCCCGTCCCCTCGTCGCTTCGCGCTTTCCAAACCACAAGCAGCGCTGATATTGGAATCACTGATAATTTGGGGAATGTTATGAGGCTTCTTGTACGAGAATTGGAACTAGAGTAAAAGGCTGATGTGTTAATAACAAACTTTCGCAGCAAAAGTGATGCCGACTGCTAGACTGCCATCTTTCTCGCACTCATGCCCCTTAGACTGTGCACGTAGCATCAACGACATTGTGCTATAGTTTTGAAAGCTTAGGCTGTCAAGTTTAATTATACAACAAGTAGTTTTTTTGAACAAGATGTAATTTGTGATAATAACTACTAAACTAATTTGTAAGCACATATTTCCAATTAGATTTGTTGCACCTTTTGAAAACGTGGAGAATTCGACACCTAGGGCCCAATTTCCATCCACTCAGCAGATTATTCAGTGTAGATAACGTTCGAGTTTCTCCTTTTCTGTCACTCGGTCGAGTAGCATCAGCTTTTCGGCATGCTTATTCCTTATTTCTGTCGCAGCCTGTCCCAATGCTTGAAGGTTATGATGCTGTGCTTGAGTAGCCTTATTGAAATTGCTTGTGCAGTAGTTCATTGGTAAATAATCGTAAACTATTACGCTAATATGAGTGTTACATGCTCATAACCAACCCCAAAGCATTGTTGTAACAGCAGCAAAGTCAGCTTCACTGCAGTCCACAAAAACCTCACCATTACAGATTTGTAGCAAGAAAATATAATCAAATGTTTTGATTTGTCTTTGTTTCTTGCTGACAAAATAATAATGCTTATGTAATGGCTTCAGCATAGAGCCTTTAGGTCAGAGGCTTCTTAAACTTGAATTTATACGTGGTGGAAGCCACGCATACGGGATGAGGAGCACTGAGAGGCACTGGCAGGCTGGGGGAAGGCGGAGAGGGTGTGTCATGAACATGCAACTACAGCAATAAAGTACACGGTTATACCATATAGTCACCGAGTAGCACATGGTTTGAAGAATGTGGCCAGATGATATGAATCGGTGTAGTCACTCAGCCCCTTATAAGCTTGAGTCCATAAGCGCAAAAAATCAATAAAAGCATTGTTCGTCAAAGCAGAGGTAATTCAAGTGTTCCTGGTAACTGTGGAATCAACATGCGTTTCACTACACATATTGCAAAGAGGCCTATCAGGCACCAATACTATGCGAAAAAACCTACATCGGCGAAAATGGAAGATGCATTAACGTTTGTCTAAGGGAACACGACCATTCAGAGTCAGAAACAATGCCATTCTTTCTGAATTGATAAACAGCGTTAATATGAAAAGGGACAAAGATAAAGCCGAAAACAGCTTTGTGTACTAGTTAATATTGGCACAGTTAAAGCATTTAGGAATGACGTCGACTAACCAGCCTATCTTGGCGCTCTTCTACAACGCCGTTCCACCTCGCGGCCCATTGTCAGAAATGCGGCTGTGCACCCTTTTTTAGCGACATTATGATACGGTCCCATTGTACAGAGCAGATAGAGAAAGAGGTTATTGAGGCCTTTATATCCGAAGAAAAGGTGACAAGCGGGTGAGCCTCCCGTCTATTTTCAGCGACGCAGAATTTTTCTGCCTAGGCAGAAAGAATGTAATGCCTGATTTTATCTTCATTACCCTGTCTAAGATCCTTTGTTACGATGTCTACTATACGTTCTAGATTGGTTAACAGGCTTCCCTTTCCACGCTCTCGTTTTTCTTGCTTCTCTCCTTCACCTTTCATCCTTATATTTGTGCTGCTCTCCCGCTTGTGGATAAGGGAACTGAACGTAACCGGCATGCTTTAGTTGGTTCCTTTTTTTTTTCATCTCTTTATAGCAGAGAAACACGACGAAAGCATCAATGCTGGCCTGTTGATGTGGTGCGAAAATGCAGTTTGTTTTTACTTCCTTCGGCAACTTAAACCATGATGGCACAGAAATTCTTGGACAGCACGAAACTGACGATAACACACAGAATGCAGCTCTTTTGTATCTCTTATGGCTTTCGCTGAACGCTACCATCAGCACAAAAAGTCAACGTGTGTTTGTTCTGTGACTAACTTGAACAAGTGAACTGAGTGAAAATGGATACCCCAGGTGGAACAATAACTATACCAATAACAAAGCTATATCACTAACAAAAGAAGTAGTTTTAACCGTAAAAAATGGCAAAGGCCATTGTACTGCAGTGGACGTAGTCAGGCTGAGGAAGAAGAAGATGAAGATGATGTAGATAATGATGCTGAAGAAGAAGAAGAAGAAGAAGAAGAAGAAGAAGAAGAAGAAGAAGAAGAAGAAGAAGAAGAAGAAGAAGAAGAAGAAGAAGAAGAAGAAGAAGAAGAAGAAGAAGAAGAAGAAGAAGAAGAAGAAGAAGATGATGATGATGACACATTTGCGGTTCTCGGCAGTGAATACGTGACATTTTTTTATAAAGGATTCAAATAACTGAAGCTGAAAAAAACAAACTTTTTTTACCGCAGAAACTCTGGTTGTGCCTGCGCCAACAATTTTTCGCCAATGTGTTCCTGTCGCCTTAATACCGCTAATATATATCGGGGCTAAAATCCACATAGTCTCTATTATCTCTATTTAGGAGTACAATTTGCACTTGGCTCATACAGGCCGGAACATTTCGTTTGGGTCTGAATTAGCTCGTAAAAGAAGTCTAAAACAATTCCATTGTATCGCACAGCAGTATTTTGCGAAAAACTTAACATAATACTTCATACTAGTGCTTCCAATGGTGCGGTCCTTCGTCATGTGGACGTAATTGTGTTGACTACACTTGAATAACGAGTCGTTCTACCTGGCAAAAGGCACACTATTTGAGCAGTCGGTGGCGTTTTTTTTTTGTTGTTCTTAGCAGCTATTTCGTTGAATGCCTTCAAAATTGCTCCAGCTCTTCTGATTTCGAGCTGTTTTTATGAATTGTCGTTCCGGAAAGGTTCATCTTCAAAGAGGAAATCAGTTATTAATATCTTTATTTCATACATGTCTGCCGTTACAAGAGTGCCACCTTCAACATAAAGAAGGATATGATACTGCAGCGCAAATTTGGAAAGTAACACTAAGAGGCAAAAGGCAGCGAGACAGTCGGCGTCCTTATTACTCTTCATGTTCTAGTTGTGCCCTACCACATCACGTCCTTCAGTAAGTGGCAACTCGTCACAGAAGAACTAATTGTGGAGCGTAAATGCGATTGCAATGCAACTATAGACACAAATGAAACAGATTGGGATAGACCGCCTTGATTATTTTGGCCACAATTGGCACAGCGCTGGTTTAGTAAATGTGGCTCAGTTCTAAAGAGCTGCATTATTTGCTTTTTATTTTATTAAAATCTGAATATTATGAATTTTTTCTCCAATTTACAACCAGGGATTGCCTCATTCTGATTCCAACTTTATTATAGGTTAATTAAAAACTGTTGTATAAATTCGCACTTATTGCTTCGTATGTTAACTGAAGTGAAGATCTAATAAATTTATTCCGATAGCAATTGTATGGAGACACTCAGCTAATTCCGGCTGTTTGTCGACGCTGTCGTGCCCCGTCCATTATATATATACATATATAACGGAAAGAAGTGTATACCTAAGGGCTCGTTTTTTCGTGTTTTGACACAATATTAGTGAGATCTAACAGACAATATAATGCCAAAGCCAAATGTGGGCAAAGCCACGGCTTTGCACACAGTTTGATATGCAAAGGGCAGCGATGATCCGCACCTTGCGAAAAGGCTGTCATAGGCACCGGACAGTTGATGACGTCATCTTTCCTGAAGGACCCGCGGCAACTAGGATGAACGTGCAACGAATTTTGTTAGTCTTCCTGCGAGACACTGGGCTGTCTGACACGTGGTGACATTTTCCGAATTCAGGAGATGCTCAGGCGGAACAATTGCCGGCCGTGCAGGCTAGGCTAACCCCGCCTGCTGCAACACCACCACCACCACCACCACCCAGACAATAATGCCAAGTAGTGTATAGTGGAAGTTATTAGAACCAATGTAATATAAGTAAGAAGAAAGGAAACTGGGTGAAAACAACTTGCCGTGAGCAGGAAGGGAACATATGACCTTCGAATAACGCGTTCGATGCTCTACCGCTGAGCTATCATGGCGGCTATCCGCCCAGCAACTTTATTGGGATTATATGTGAATTTAAACGTGGGAGTGTCAGTCAGCGCCACCTGTAGCAATGGCGGTGAGTGTGGCACACTCTGACTGACACTCCCCCGCGTTTAAATTCACATATAAACACAATCAAGTGGCTGGGTGGATAGCCGCCGTGATAGCTCAGTGGTAGAGCATAGAACGCGTTACTCGAAGGTCGAAGGATTCCTGCTCATGGCAAGTTAGTTTTTCACCCACCTTTCTTTTTTCTCATTTACATTACATGATTCTAATAACTTTCCGTATACATTCCTTGGCATTATTGTCTGTTAGCTCACATTATATATATATATATATATATATATATATATATATATATATATATATATATATATATATAATATATATATATATATATATATATATATATATGTATATATATATATATTTATTATAAAGAGCAACATAAAATTAACTTAGAAAACTATTTTCCGACGTGTGTAATCGAACGGGTGACCTCGCGTTCGTTCGGTCTGCCAATCTTGCAGGGAATATCAGCGTGTTTTTTATCTTTTTCAGCGAGATGGCACGAAGGGCGTGCTGGGCGGCCCATGGGGGGGGGGGGGGGGGGTTTGCCCGATGTATACGTGGTTTCCCGCACGTTTTAACTGGCAGTGGTGCAGAAGTGTGCGTCTTTGGCCTTCACCGGAACGATTGTATTGTAGTTACTGGGCGCACGAAGGTCACTTCGTGCACTGCAGTACCCCCGTTAGCGAAAAAGGGCACGCTTTTTGAACACAGCGAAGTTACAGTTGTGACACAAAAGTTAGTTCGGGCTCTTCCTTTGTATACTGGCGTACATACGATTCGTGCGTCCTTTGTGCTTAAGCAGCGTGTTTGGTGTCGAACTGCGAACGCTGTTACCTCACGCTTGTCCTCTGTGTTTTCTTTTCGTGAGTTCTCTCTTCTTGAACCGCGCTGTTGACATTTCGATGTGGTTGTCGTTCTTCGTATGACATTCCAACTTGTTGCGACAGCGATAATTACTTCGCCTTGCGGCAAAACAATGGCTTTTGAGAGTGCTAAATTTCAAGCAGAATGATCTAATTTTAGGAAACTCTTGCTGAATATTTCGCAAGCTGGAAGTGCTCGAACGGATATGATTGGGAGAGAAACAGCAAAATCACTCACTTCCCATGCCCCCAGAAGTGACTACAATGCACACAGACACACCATTGTGCCGAGTCTTATCGATTATTCTGCTCACGCACCTTCTGGCTAGCGACAATCAGAACGCGTGTGGGTACCGGGCGTCGTGCCGACGCCTTTGGTCTATACCGTATGTAGGTTCGCGTGACCCCTCCTGCCAAGTGCAAACATGTTTTTGCTTTTGCTTTTCGCCTACCATCATAATTTATTAACATTGAGTACAAAGAAGGATGCTTGCATTCGATTTTGGAACTCTTTTACACATACTAGCTTGCACTGGCAGGTTCGACTACTTCGAACACGTGCAGTGTTGCGGCAGAAGGAAAGTAATCACCCCTTGCACGACAGTTCATACATAATAACACATGAACAAACATGATGTGATCGAACATGCCGCTGTTCAGGACATTGCTTCTGTTGGATAAGTTATGTTCCTTTTTTTCAGCTGTCTCTGGCACTTTCTTGATACGTACATACGCGTACGAAATCCACCGTGGTGGTCTAGGGGGTTATATGTCTGGACAGCTGATCCGTAGGTCCTGGGATCAAAACCCCGTTGCGGTGGTCGTACTTTCCCAAATCCGGGAGGGGATGCTTTAGGCTAATGCATTTAGACTGAAGTGTACCCCAGGTGCACGAAATTTCCGCAGCTCTTTCATAACAGTATGTTGGCTTTGGGGCGTTAAAACCTGATAATTATTACTTTTATAAGCGCACAAGGGCGGCCACTGTCAGAGTATACATGTTGATTCTGCGAATACTATCACAATTTTTCTTTCTGTTCCCGTTGAAAAAATAATATCCCTCAAAATACGGGGACAAAAATACACACCAGAGAGGCAGGAATTGTTTGCGTTTGCTTGAGAACCGACAGAAAGTCGACTGCGTAAAACATATACAGACGTTTACTCCAACAACGCAGCCAAACTTTGCCTCGGTTAATACGTGTAAAATTACCTCTAATCATACTTTTTGTGCAGTATCTTGCCCTGGCCTGGTTCATTGGAGACATTAGGACTTACGTAAACGTCACCAGGAAGTGCACTTCGCAACTTCAAAGAGCGAGGCGGGGAGAGGGACCGAAACGTGACAGTAGCTCCAACTGGAGAGCACATGTATAGTAGTAAGCAAATTACTGTGACGCTTCTTGGAGTAGCAAGGTGGTCTAGTTCCCGTTGTATAAGAGTTACGTTATGAGCCTACTACGACGTATCGTTGCTGCAATATACCACGAAGATCTGGACGGCTGACCCAGAGTCCACATCTTCGTGGTATATTGCAGCGAGCTCTGAATGCGACTTCAGAATACTTGGAGGACGTTGGCCTGCAGATTTCTCCTGCGAAGTCCGCTGCGATCGCGTATCATCCAAGACAACGCGCTCGTCTAAGCCTTAGCAGGCTTTACCTCGGAGACACACCGATACAGTGGGTACACCAACATCGCTACCCGGGTGTAATCATCGATGATCGCCTTTCTTGGCGCCCTGTTGTTAAAACTTTGAGGCGAAAATCACTGTCCCTGTTAAACTATGTAGCCACCTTGACTGCTAGGGGTGATGGCATTGATCAGAAGACGGCGCTACAGGTCTACCAATCAGTTGGACTCTTTTACGTTATGTATGCTTTGCCAGTCTTGAATGTACCACCTGATTTAATGTCTCAGCTGGAACGGGATCATCGTGTTGCCCTCCTAGTACTGTTTGGCTTACCTCGTGAAGCACAATCTATCCCCCTACTGACTGAAGCACACCAGTTGCCTCTAAGGCTACAAGATGACCAGAGAGCGCTTCATCATATTGAGCGTCTGGAACGAACCCAAGATGGCAAGACACCCCTTAACAGGCTGTTACAGCGCCCACTTTCTCGGATGGATAAAATGGCGCCTTTGTTTTATAACATTACTGGCGATTCCGGCGAAACTATCGCGCTGCCGACATCGACAGAGCGCAGCCCATGTGCCTTCCCTACCCATCTGTCAATTCCAGGAATACGCAAAAGGTGTGACCAACCTGTTTGAGAACTATACCAATTAGCCCATTCACACTTATTTAAAAACTTCGAAGACTATGCAAAAGTATTAACAGCCGCTTCTGTATGCAGCGATGTCCTGAGTGATTCTGCAGCTTTCCTCTGCCCTTCAACCCATATGAGGCGGCTGGTTAAAATACTGCACCCCTCATCGTTGGTGATGGCTGAGCTAGTAGCGACTGATGTCACCCAAGTACGTACTAGAAGGGTTACCAGCATCGAAGGTTGTCATCCTCACCGACTCTCATGGTGCCCTTAGCAGACTCAACAGCAAGGAGACCGACAGCCCTACTATGGGCAGCATCATGGAATCCATCAACAATATTCTGTCACTTGGGGTATGCCCTGCTGCATAGTGGGTACCTTCGCATGTGAGTATTGCGGGCAACGAGGAAGCGGATCGCCTTGTTTCATCATGCAACCATGATGGCCGTGACTGTCCAGCAATTCTATGTACGATGGACAACACTAGTCTGCTTATACGCCGACACCTCTTAAAGCAGCACACAGACCAGCTTGTGGCGAATGGATCGTTCACTCCCCGTGTTCAGGGCCGCGGCTTGCTTCTTCGTTCCCGAGCGCTGTTGTACAAATTAGGAGTTGGCTCTGTGCTGGTGCGAGAACGATTACACCGCCAAGGGCGTGTGGACAGTCCGTTGTGCGCAGTCCGTCCGTGTGGACAGTCCGTTGTCCCGCTGAATGCAGCTGACAGCATGAACCGACTTAATCGCCAGGTCACGACTATGTCACTTGAGGCGCTCGTTTCGGGACAAATAACAGACGTGAGAATCAATGGCCGCAAGAACGTTCTGGCGATAGACGTTACGCAACGCACTGCTCTCGACGTATTGACCAAGGTGAATGTGCTGGGGAACATCAACGTACGTTCTTTCATACCAGATGGCAAGGACTCTAAGGCAGGCGTTATCTACGACGTCGACACTTGTATCAGCGATATTGATTTTCCCATTCTAATCAAACCAGGGACGGAAGCTACTATAATCCTGCAAGCCCACCGTCTCGGGAACTCACGATGCGTGAAACTAGTTTTCA
Organism: Rhipicephalus microplus; assembly: GCF_013339725.1. Lineage (NCBI taxonomy): Eukaryota > Metazoa > Arthropoda > Arachnida > Ixodida > Ixodidae > Rhipicephalus > Rhipicephalus microplus. The sequence continues at coordinate 305,633,998 of NC_051165.1, forward strand.
AGGTTGACAGTCTCCCAACTCAAGTAACAGTAAGTCATTTTCGACACACAGTATGGCCGTTCGTGCCGAAACCTCTTCAGAGTCGGAAGTTCTGTAAAATAGGACACGTGAGTGCTGTTTGAACAAGTTCTGCAGTGTGCTCCCGATGCTCGGAGTTGCACAACACAGAAGCCTGCCAAGCAGAACATCGCAAATGCGGCAATTGCCAAGGTCCTCACGAGGCGTCATCAAAGCAGTGCCCAAATGTGAAGAAGAAGATGCAAGTGGTGAGGCAGATGGCCAGAGACGGTTCCACCGACAGGGAGGCTGCTGCCAAAGTGCGACATCAGCGTTCGCGCCATAGAAAAACTACTAGGACATCCTCTGCCAAGGCCAGGGATACACCGCTACCCCATATCACGCACTCACCACCACAAGCATCAACAAGTGCCAACAACAGGCATCCTCAGAAAGACGCAAGAAACATTGACCCTGACGTGTGGCCAGCGCTGCCGTCAGTGACACCGCCAGTAGAGCCGCAGCATCGCCCGCTGAAAGCTACTTCAGAACGAGTAAGTCATGACAGTCAAGATAACGAAATAATAGACGTGATTATGACCCTCATGAAGACAATTCGAGCACTCCTGAATAATATTCAGACTCCGGCTGCCCACAGCGCTCTTCCAATATTGGACGCTTTGAATCCGGTGCTATCAAATTTAGAGAAGCACCATGGCTCTTTCTCTGCAGCCCTTCCGTAAGCAAGTGAAAGAGGCATCAATTTTTAAATGAAATGCCCGAGATCTTAAACCCCACATTTTGGATTTTCGACCATATGTTTTCAAGAATCAGTTTCCAATTATCGTAATTTGTGAACCACGTCTTCACAATGCTATACGACTTTCTAAATTCAAGCCTTTTAAATCTGCAACCCGTAACGAAAACAAGAAGGTTATTTTCACATCACGTGCGAACTCACATATATTGAGCATCCAGTAACACTGGACGACAGCAACTAATACGTGTGCCTGACAGTTAAGCGTAAGAACGTGAACTTCACGCTAGGGGCAGTATATATTTCGCCTTCAGGCCGCTTCGACCCAGCAAGATTAAGTGCCATTATATCAGCGACACCTGGGCCATGGATTGCTACCGGTGGCCTTAACGCTCATCACCCGCTATGGGGAAGCCAGAAGATGGACCGTCGGGGAAGAAATGTGTCCTCCTTTGCATCTGACCACCAACTATATTGTTTAAATGACGGCACTCCCACGTTTTTACGGAGTCTGACATATAGTAGCTGCCTCGACCTAACTTTTGTGTCAAGTAGCCTAAGTACCAAGGTGCAGTGGTTGGCGGACAATGAAACGCATGGCAGTGACCACATCCCCACCTATATAAAGATCAAGGGGCTAAGCAAGTCGCAAATCGCCCCCGCTTCACGAATAGAATGATCAAAGTATAGATCATCCACAGAGAAGCAATGCGAAAGAAACCGAGAAGGTTCTCTTGAAAGCCTAGAAGGTATTATGAAGGCCGCTATCCAAGAAGCAACGTTTAGTTGTGGACATTTGCCAGATTTTTGCAAATATGAGGTGGAGTTGGAGTGACTTCGAGCAATCCGTCGTCGCGCCAAACGACGTTATAGGCGCACGAAATCCATCTACGACTTGAGGGAGGCGAGACGTCTACAAAAGAAGATTCAACGTCGAATCAATGCAGTACAGTCGCTACGATGGGAGTCACTATGCGAGTCGCTCTATCCCCACAAACCTCTTTCGCAAATATGGAGAATAATCCGCGGCCTACGAACATTGCCACAACAGCAACGCCCGTTCGATTGCCTTGCTCTTCACCAAAGCCGACGTGAAAACGATGTAGCAGAAGAATTCTGTGCCAGGGTTGCAACAAGGGGTCCGGGATTAACATGAGTAACCTACGAAACGTGCCGGTGTCCAGAGACACTCGGATGGACAATATGTTTTCTGTAGAGGGGCTTCAGGCAACATTGGCAGCATGCAAGCGCACGTCATCGCCTGGACCCGATGGAGTCACTTACATGGCCCTTGCTAACCTAGCGAACAGCTCGGCGTGCTCTTCCAACTGACGAACAGCTCGGCGTGCCCTTCCAACTGTATACAATGACTCGTGGAGCAACGGTTTGATTCCTCCTTCGTGGAAGTGCAGCCGCCTTGTGCCCCTGCTCAAACCAGGCAAATCACCTCTGGGCATGGCCATCGCACTTGCCAGCTGTTTTGGAAAGCTGATGGAGAGAATGGTGCTGACTCGCCTGTAGTGGTACCTGGAACATAACAATATATACCCGGATGCTTTGACCGGCTTTCGACGTGGACGGTCTTTCATAGACAATGTTGTTGATCATGTCACGTCTGTATAACAGCAGAAAAGCCTTAAGAGATTATCTGCGGCACTTTTCTTGGATATTAAGGCTGCATATGACAATGTACTACATGAAACCATCCTGGACGCCTTGGGCAGCATTGGATTGGGAGGCCGCGTTTACCAATGAATCTACAGCTATTTGAAGGACAGAACCTTCTTCGTTCAGACAGAAGATGGTGCAACAAGCCACCAGAATACTTATCGCGGCGTACCTCAAGGTGGGGTCCTAAGCCCCATACTTTTCAACCTTGCACTCATCGGCCTCGATGACGTCCTGCCACACTCCGTACATCTCTCGATATACGCGGACGATATTTGCATCTGGGCATCAGGGGTCTCGCGTCTACACCTACGAGCCAAACTTCAGACAGTGGCTACACTGACGTCAAACTACCTTCAAGGACGAGGATTGGAGCTGTCATCTGAGAATGCTCACTGGTTGCGTTTACGCGCAAGACAATGACGCCATACCACATCAGAATTAATGGACACACGATCAGCTATCAAAAGACCCACCGTTTACTGGGAGTAATAATAGATTGTGAATTGACTTGGAGCCTTCCTATCGCTTACATGAAGAAGAAAGTGACTATGATCACCCACGTCCTAAGATTTCTTGCGGGAAAATCATGGGGTGCATCGATACGAGCCATACTTCAACTGTATGCTGCACTTTTTCTTGGCTTCATGCGCTACAGCCTACCCGTGCTTGGCAAGGCCCGCATAACAAACGTACGCGTACTCCAGTCATTACAAGCTCAAGCACTGAGAATATGCCTCGGGCTTCCCAGATGCGCATCCTCAGCAGCGACTGTCGCAATCGCTCATGAACACCCTATCACAACCTACATTCGTGTCGATGCTTTAAGAACGCACATAAGACATGCCACCCGGATTCAATCGCATCACCTCGCCTCCCTTCCAGCTTCCAGGCCACACTCTGCGTTCTGCTCTAATATTGCTCCGCACAGCATGGCGATTCCCATGAACTTCATGTACGGAGCAAGACCGTCGTTACCATTGTGGTGTCTACATCCACTGGACGCCCTGATAACCATATCCGGAATCCAAAACAAGAAAAATTACTGTATCTGCCTGAAAAACACAGTGGACGCATTCACATTTACATGGATGGGTCGGTCACTTCAACAAGTTCTACAGGCACAGTGATGATTCCAGAGAAATCCATCACGATAAAGTTCAGGACCTCGCATCTGACATCATCCACGGCAGCAGAACTCACCGCCATTCGTGCCACTCTGGAGTTCCTAGTTGAAGAAGCGCAACAGACATGGTCAATCTTCTCTGACTCCAAAGCAGCCCTCCAGGGCATTGCCTCGCCATATCGTCATGGACCCAACGAACAGCTAATTGCGGAAATACGACTGCTTCATCAGCGGGCTATAGAGAAACAACATGACATAGCGTATCAATGGATACCAGGCCACTGCAGCATTGATGGAAACGACCGTGCAGATGAAGCAGCCCAATCTGCTCATGATGATGCCCCTTGTGCAGCTGTACCATTATCAAGAACGGACGCCACTGCAAGGCTGCGATCACTTGCACGAGAACTGACAATCTCTCAGTGGGATTCACCGGCATTCACCAACGTCCGCCTTCCTAATTTGGACCAACACCTAGAGCTCCGTCTTCCATTAGGAATAACCAGAGCTGAGGAGACACTTTTGTGGCGTCTGTGGATTGGAGTGGCCTTTACGAATGCTTATTCGTTTCGAATTGGAATGGCCAGCAGCCCGACACGTGACAACTGTGGCTGCGCAGAGACTTTCTCCCATCTTCTCTGCGAGTGTCCTCGCTTCAGCGAGCAAAGAAAAGAACTGTCGAAAGCTTTAGACAGACTAGACAATCGTCAATCGTCGGAAGAAAGGGTATTAGGACACTGGCTGAGACTGTTCTCTGCACGCAAGGCATCGAGAGCGTCGTTGCGCTTTCTGTGGGCAAGTGGTCTTAGAGACAGACTGTAAGCAGCGTCGTTGATCGTCGATGACCTTCTCTCTCCTTTTTGCAACGTCTCTTTTCTCTCATCTTTTATCCCCCTTACCCCCTTCCCCAGTACAGCATAGCCAGCCGGTCTGAGAACTGGCTAACCTCCCTGTCTTTCCTCTTTCATTCCTCCTCCTCCTCCGTTGTGCGCAGCTTGTGGCTCCTGCAAAACATTTGAGCATCTTGATACTTCGTCCTCGCTGGTCAATCGGTATATAGACTGGACACAATAAAGATCAAGTGGAGGACACGTGCAGAAATGATTCCTCGTGTGGGTTAGAAGAAGTAATTGCAGATGCAATGAAAAAGTGTACGCGCCGCTTCACACGCTTACAGAAGTGCACAGAGTTTGACATCGAATTATAAAGGCTTCGGGCGTTAGGTAGACGTGCTGAGAGAAGATACAAGCGTACCAAGTCGATTCTTGATTTCAAAGTAGTAAGGTGTATGCAGAAAAAATTACAAGGCTGCATAGACAAGCTGCAGGATCAAAGATGGAAAAGCTTTTGTGAGTCATTATACTCACGCAAGCCATTATCTCATGTATGGAGAACTCTACAGGGTCTTCGCTCGGGCGCCACGCAACGTCATCCCTTCAAGGCTCTCGCACTTTGTCTCAACCACCATGAAATTGACGTTGCAGAGGATTTTTGCGCGAACATCATCAGCGGGACAGTCCTATTCTCCGATGTGCTTTTATGCGATATCCTTGATCCACGAGATATAAGTAAGGATAGTTCATTTTCTATGGAAGAGCTAGAAGCTGCACTGACACTGCTTAGGCGTTCTTCTTCACCAGGGCCCGATGGGATAACGTATATGTTTCTGCGTCATTTAGGCCAAGCAGCTAGACGACAACTGCTAAATTTTGTTAATCGGTCATGGGAAGATGAAATTATACCTCAAGAATGGAAACAGAGCTGTCTTGTGCCACTTCTGAAAGCAGGGTAATCCCCTCTGGTGCTGACATCATACCGGCCTGAAGCTCTCTCCAGCTGCGTTGGGAAATTCTTGGAGCGCATGATTCTCACGCGCCTGGAATGGTTCCTTGAACGGAACAACATTTACCCCGACTCCATGGCGGGATTTTGACGAGGCCGTTCATCGATTGACAACGTCATTGATTCGGTGTCATCAGTGGAACAGCAGAAATTTAGGAAATGACTAGCACTTGCGCTCTTTCTTGATGTGAAAGGGGAAACGTTGTCATACGCACATCAAGCTATACTAGACACACTGCTGTTAATTGAACTGGGAGGGCGAATGTTTCGATGGATCCGAAGCTACCGGACACCAAGATCTTTTTTTATATATACTAAGATGGCCCGACCTCAGACCACTACACGTGCCGTCGCGTCCCGCAAGGTGATGTTTTAAGCCCAGTTTTTTTTTTCAATCTTGCCTTGCTTGGCATGGCGGGAGCTCTTCCTGAAACAGTCAGTGTTTCAATATACGCTGATGACATCTGTGTCTGGGCATCTGCATTGACACGCCTACAAGTTTGAGCAAGGATACAGAGGGCAGCGTCGCAAGCATCTATCTTCGCACGCAAGGCCTAACAATCTCAACAGAAAAATGTGCACTGGTGGCCTTCACGCGCAAGACGATGAGAAGTTACGCGATAAGCATTAATGACCAGCCCATCTCTTACAAGCGTAGCCATCGTTTTCTAGGTGTAATTGTTGATCACGACGTCTCCTGGAGCCCTCACATGACTAGCTTGAAAGCGAAACTGGTATATATTGCCCACGTCCTGAAAGTCATTGCTGTAAAAAGATGGGGTCTGTCATTGAGTTCCATGCTACAGCTTTGCCAAGCACTTTTTATTGGTGTACTGCACTACAGTTCTCCTCTGCTTACTAAAACTTGCGAGACAAACATTCGAGCACTTCAGAGCGTGCAAGCACAGGCACTACGTATTTGTCTCAGCCTACCACAAACTACCTCAACCGCTGGAACAGTTATATTGGCTCGGGATCATCCGGTTACGACCTACGTCACAACCGACGTGCCGAGAGCCCATGTTCGGCTCATTTCACGGGTGGTATCGAGCCAATTGTCATTTCTGCCAGAACGACCACAGGCGTCGTTCTCTAAGGTCGTCCGCTCTCACTGCGCCTTGCTACCATACGGTTTTATACCCTTGGCGCGTTCACCGTCCGCCTTGTGGAGCCTACAACAACCCGACGTGCACCTTTCCGTCCCAGGAATAAGAAATAAAAAAGTCCTTTTTTATTTCTTATTCCTGGGACGGAAATCTTAATCTGATTAATCGCTGCGTCTTTGCTCTTAATCAGCAAAGACGCAGCGGTCTTTGCTGATTAAGGAATATAAATTCCTAGGACTTAAGTGCGTGACCCTAGACGACTACCTCCCTCCGGGCGGTTGTGCTTCCCGACGCGAACAGGCCCACCGAGTTCTCCTTACATTTATGAACCAAACGGACCTGGCCACCTGTTTATAAACGGTTTTTTAAATAATTTTTTTATGTTTTTTACTCATACTCGTCGAAGTGTTCGTCATTTTTTTTTCATTCCTCAACGTCTTTCCTCTTTCTTCCCTCTAATCTTTGTTTCCTCTGTTTCTTTCCTCCTCCCGGAAAAGTGAGCAAGTGTTGTGCCTCTCCAGGTGTCAGTTGCCAGCTTGCTCTCTCCCTCTTTCCTCTGTGTCCTTGTGTACCGTGCATGCAAATGAAATAAATAAATAAATAAATAAATATTGATGCACGAAAATAAATACGAGGCCAAAAGTGCCTCGATATAAACTTGTCAATCTATGCAGCAAAGAAAGAAAAGCCTGGTATAAAGATTCTCGATTACTTAGTCATGAAGTAAAGAATGCGAGTTGTGTTGCCTTCTTCAAGACAAGACCAGTTGCTGCTTTTCAGGAAGACAAGATAACGCTTCGAAACGATGACGCCTACGACAGCCCTCGTTGGAGAATTTTCGTCTTCTCTAAAATACAGCACAGGTGCGACTTTGCGTATTGCAACCACCAGTTGAGCTGTTTCCTCAAAAAACATCTTGATGGAAGTGTGGGTCACACTGACGACCACCTCGAGCCGCAGTGCTCTACCTACAGCAATGATACGCGGCTTGCATCAAAGGCTGTTCTGGCTTCACTGCCTCCACCGCAGGATGTGGAGTTAAACCTCCCCGCAATAACCGAAAGAAGCCTTCCACACTAACGACAGTTTGTCGGTCAGCGCATGGTCATGATTTCTCTGGACAAATACATACGCCCGTTTCCGCCCGAAGCGCGGTGCGTCTACAATTGCAGAGTTGAGCCTGTCCGTGTTATTGAGCACGGGATGGAGCCCGTGACCTGTATATTGCCGCCGGAGGCCATGAAAACTCATCGACCTGGAAACTTGTGGCTGAGCGGACTTTGTTAGTCGAACTCACTCATTTTCTGTACCTGCATTGCATCGCCGTGAGATGAAGCATTCCTGGTGGCTGGCAAATCCTACTGTTCATTTCAGTGGTTTGCAGGACGATAGGGCTCGCATGAAGCGAGGATTTCGAGAGGATTGTAGGTGGTGATTCACGGCAAATTTTCTTCTTCATTTGTCACACAGTGAACGTGAACTTCACATTTTTGTTTTTTTTTCTTTCACAGTGGCGAGACTTATATTAAAAATCTGTTCTAGATATCTACAAAAAAAAAACGCACTTTCTTGCACAGAGATCTTCTTGCAGTGAGAAAGAAAAAAAATGAAATGATCAAAACAGCGAACTAGCATTGTTTCGCCGCCTGTTAGAAGAATTCACGTGATTATTTGGGGTGGCTATAATAGTAATGAAGAGGAATGCTGAGGCGTTCGGGAAGCACACCGCCGAGAGAGGACAACGAGAAAAAGTTTGTGGATTCTCGGAAACTATTTCTTGCTCAACACCATGTTTTGTAATAATTCGCAATTCACTGTGGAAAAAAAGAACATCGTTTCATGCTAACAAGAGGGCTTAAGCGATACGTATCAATAGTTGTAACGATGCGACATTTAGAGCAAATATGTTAGTTATAATGAGCAATTAGGTGCGTGCTAATCTCAAATACGAGAATGCGTAAAATCAAAAATTGCTTCCTACGATTTCATGCGTATGCGTGATATTGAGATTCATGGCACATCCCTGGCGTAAAGAATGTTTTGAAATAGCGGCGTATGTATATATATATATATATATAAATATATATAACTTTTGCCCAAATGAGAGAGAAAGTGCAAAAAATAATCTGCAAAATGTCGCATCTTACTTATACTTACGAATTTCTCAGAGTGCCCATTAGTTAGTCAAAACAATCATCAGGATCACATGCTATGTGATACCAACTGGCAATAACAGTAGTGCTGCATATTCGCCGCCATGGTCTTGAGTGGTACCGGCAGCACCTTTGTGACTACACAAAGCAGAAATACCCTATAAAAGGGACGTTCTTGCGTAGATGCAGCAAGTTGATATTTCAACCCATTTCATTCACTTTTAATTATGTCATATTTACTATACCACCCTTAAGACATAAAAAATACTTGTATGATTTCATGAGGACGTGTCTAAGTAAAAGAAAAGAACTTTCACAATGTTTTCCCCTATTTCATTCAGAATTTCCGTGGGTGACGTAAAAAGACAGGCAATTAACCGATTGAAAACTGAATGTTTAGTCGTGGGATAGATGGCAGTCATGAACTGTGTGACATCACTAACTCTCCTACTAACTGTTTTGTTGTTGATGCAAAATCATCTGATCTTCAGACAACCTGATTAGCGGAAGTTGTGATCACGTAGTATCAGTGGTCACAGAGTGTGTAGCGATCGGCCACAATATCTAGCGCGAGGTGCCCTAATGGCACCATATACAGGTGGGCTAAATAAATGTGCACACACATATGATTTCGTATTTGCAAGCCTCCTCACCCCCATGTCTTTGAAACAATCCTAATTTGCTCTTTTATTGGTATTTATTCTTGGCACGCCTTTATCTCTTTGCTGATTTTGTTTTTACGTTCTTTCGTCTTCCCCTATCCCGTAGTCAGGGTCGGTGCAAGAAAGGGGGTGGGCAGTCACCTCCTCTCCTATGTTTTGCTGTTGCCTTTTATCCCACGCGAGAAAAGCCGAGTCTATATAATAATAAAATTTGTAATTACCAAAAACTTGACGCTCATATCAACTTTCCTCAAACTAATGACGAGTTGTATCAAAATACGATCTAAGTCTCAGAATCAAGAAGGAGAAACAAATGAAAAACTTCGAGCAAAAGCAGATCACTGCTGATACGATTGTTGCTCCAGGCATTGCTTCAGCGGCTTTTTGCGTTAAAGCAAACAAGTCACAAGAGACCACATAGCCAAATTCAATCAGGCTTCAGACGATAAAGCGTGTGTATTGTAGCAATCATTCCAAGACCCCTACGTTCTGCATCGACGATGGCTGGAAACAAATGACCAACTAGCTCAAAAAAAAAACAACATTTGGGAGCAAGGAACCTATATTTCATACCTGAAAATGAATTATCTTTGTTTGCAGCATCGTCTCGAGTGGCAGCAGAGAGGGCATCAACACTAGCGTTGGGTCAGCCTACGATAATGAAATAGAATCTGTCATTCCCAAAGACAGAATTGACACACGCACACAAAAACACGACTACCTTCCTCTCATACTTTCTCTATCTTTTTTTTTTCTTTCTGTCAGCAATCTCGTGAAGCCAATAACGAAATCGCGTGTTTCTAGGATATTCTGTCTTATTTTGCAGACCGTGCGGACGATTGCGTCTTGCAACCATGTACCTTGCGCAGGAACTCCCCAAATCCAACCACTTACTCTTTTTGTAGGATGTCGTACGTTCAATCACATTTTCGCAGACATCTCTGATGTGGCCTCGGCTACGGCTGTTTTGCATTTTCTCACATTCTGCATGCGAACGGCACGTTCACTTGACGTGAATGTGACGGACGGCGGTATATCGTGAAAACTTGTTCTCTGTACGCAAGACGAACACTTGCGCAACACTTCATAATTTAGGGGTGTACGTATGATCATGAAGGATGTTTTGGGAGTAGGGATTTTCTTCATAACGAAAAATAAAAGAAAACAAGGGAATGGTCCAGCAGGGTAGGTACTGATTTTGCAGATAAAAGCAGGGTATACATAGCACAGAAAAGCAATGAATCGATCAACACAGTGCTTCCTTTCATTTGAAAACACAATGTCTTCTTTACTTTGTTTTTTTTCTTTGATGTTGCATTAAATGCTGCGTCTACTTCAGCGCGAGCTCAATATTGTGAAATTTCTTTCTAAGCAACTTCCACCCCGTGGCTCAAAAACTAGAAAAAAGAACCTAAAAAACACTGCTTTCTCGAAAAATTTCTCTTGCCTCAAGCAAACACCTGCAACATTTCGCCTAAAAAAAGAAAGAAACAAAAACTTGCGCCACTTTTACATTCACGGTAACAAGTAGGGGTAATTTTACCGCAGACGTCCATATTTTCACGCAAAATTTGAAGAAATGGGTATTCAAAACGGGATATTATTTCTATTTTGAATAATCTGTTACATTTTGTATAGATCTTAGAACTGAGACGGAGATATAGCAGAGTGGAATGTGTCGAAACATTAAAAACTGAGTGAGCACAATTGACGTTAATCGTTGTGTGCGACTCTCTTCTCTCTCTCTCTCTCTCTCTCTGTGTGTGTGTGTGTGTACACTACTTAACGTTGTTGGTTCGTGGCGGTGGTCCGAACTGCAGCTTCTCTATGACAGTTTGCAAGGGAAAAGAACGTTGTTGGTATCTGATTTCTAAATGCAGTAGCTGCTTCAAAAAAAAAAAAAACGTACAAGCATTGCTGTTGGTGTACGCTATAAAAACACGAGCTCATCAAAATTATTGCCAGATGTACCCACTGTACCATTCGTAGCCTGGCAGTATAAAAAGTAAAAAAAATAGCCGTGTACTTGTGGGTTTTGCTGCAACAGTCGTCAAACGACGATAGTGTTCTGTCTAGAGGCACTGTGTGAGATATGGATGCCATCTGGCCGTAATGTCAGGAGACAGCATCTTGTACAGAACGCATGGCCACTGAGAGGTTGCAGGATGTTGTCGTCGGCAGAGCGCTTTTTCGCGTATAGTGTGACGCATTGTAGTGCAGCGCAGTAAACGCTAGAGTCTTTAGGACTATGCATCCATGTATTTTCAAGTAAAGGAACGCACAGCCTAATACCTAATCAGTGAAGTCGCACCTGAGATATGCGTAATATTTGCTTTTTTATCAACAATGTTCAAAAGTATGAACGCTTCCACCAGATCAGTATGGCTGGGCGTTCGGGGTGTGCTTAACTATCGCCGAGTTGCTCAGTCATATGACAGACAGACGGACGGACAGATGAACATATGAACGGATGGGCGGACGGATGTACAGACAGACATTTCTGCATTCAAGTATCTCGAAAAAGGCTATCATCTTTAAAATCAAATAAACACAGACCTTTTATTTGATGTTTGGTGAGGTTTGTACAAAAAAAATTCAACAATTAGAGTTAAGTGAGCTTGTTCACATAATTTATTGCCACCATGCAACCGCGCCTGATGTACAAAGTGTTTTTGACGCGTACTTCGGTTTCATCCTGTATTTGTATCAGTGTGCCTGGGCTCTTAGGTTAGTATTTATCCATAATAAACGTTGTCTTTTCAAGAATCTAAAGTACCGAATTCGTGGGATGGCGTCGGGTATTGATCGAGTGCACCTTACACTCCGTGTTTACTTTACGAAAATTGCTTCACACGCGTGCACCCGTCGGGAAGCCGAGACTAAACATTGCGAAATAAAGGTGACATTAAGGTGAAAGACGAACCGGAAGCAGACAGACAAGCTAACAGAAACAGCATGCACCATCTATACTTGAGACAGACAATCCAGCGCGTCTGTGTGTGCTCTGTGCACCATATATGGTGTTCCGTTTCCTTATTCTTATTTTTTCATAAATACCACGTCTACCAAATGGCGCGACAGCAAGCTTTAAAGCCTGAAGTTACTACAATCGAGAAAAAGTAATCGGCTAAAACCTACGTAAATGTCTCTCTTGAAATCAAGGCAACCGTGAAGCGAATAACGAAGAAACGACCGGAGGAAAACCGAAATCGCCGTGCACGTGTAGTTTTGACGAGAATTTATACGAAACAGTTTCCGAATTATGCAAACAACACGTTCCCGGATGCCGCCCCTAAAGACAAGCAAGGGAAGAGCAGGGTAAGAAAAAAGGATGTATTCGTTACTCGCTAAATGAATGGGTTCATAGAAGAAACGAAAAAAAAAATCGGAAAAAATAACGACAAAGCAGCTGGTTTTGTAAGTCTGCATCGCTGGCGTTGCGGAGACGTGAAGGTAGCGGGAGCCCGTAGGTGTCTGGGCAAATAAGAAGAATTCTTTGGAATGGCCCACCGGTGCAATGAGCGGGAAAAGGCCCCGCTGCGGCACAGCCCACAATGCGGGAAGACGAGGCCTTGCGCCCACGGAGGAGGCCAGAACCGCAAGCTGGCAATGCTCTGCCCGCATTGTACGCGTTTGAGCCCCATGAGCACTCGGTGGAATTACAATAGTCGCACTACCACGTTTGCGCGAATCCCCAAGGGCAAAACAAGCAGTCCTACAGCGCCTCATTTTGCTTTTTTGTTCTTTCGCCCGCCATTTCCATCTTCTCTTCACATTGTTGTCGGAGAGGGGTACGGAAACAGGGGTCTGGCGCCTGATAAATTTATATCGGGTATAAACATTTTTTGTTGTCCTCTAACGTGCTTTCTCAACAGCTCCAACGCGTTCATATGCAAATTCGCTGCTCGTGCTCATTTGAAATAAAGGAGTGTAAAGGGGTGGCAGCGAAAAAACAATAGATACATAAATTTGGGGTTCGGTACAAGGCTAGCTTAAAATCGAAGCGGATTATTCTGCTGGCACCGCCACACCGCAATGGTTGCTCGCAACTCAGTGTAATTTCGAGTCGGTAGTCACCAGCTGCCACGTTCAGGAAAATGAAAGAAAGGCTAACGTGAATTTTGCCCGAACTGGAGATGCCCGTCTCCGGGGAAACAGCCTCCGTTCACTCCTGCTATAAACATATACATATTATATGCACCTTTTATTTATTATACAGGTATCAATACCAGTTGTTCGCTGTTGTTGTTCAAGGTGATGCAATACTTTCAGAGAGATCTATTATTAGCTCTCATGAGAACAGTTATTGCGAGTGATATTCTGCAACACTGTGGGTCTTGTCAATTTGGAGAAATTATTGTCACACAGCCTAGGCTTGAGCGGGGGGGGGGGAAGAAATTGAAGATTTAGATATTTGAATTGGCATGTATTTAAATTCTTTAATTGACCAGTTTATTCTCTATACTTTGTTGAATTACATGGCATACAAGTACGAGCACTTATGGCAGTATTCCTAAAGGAACTAGATATTTTGATATGTGTTCATGTATTTAGGCTTCTTAAATATTTAGGTGACTCTTCAGATTCTTCCTTCTTCTCGTACTCCTTCTAAATAGAAGCTGAAAAGATGTGATAACTGTAGTCTACGAAAAAAGAGGGCATATGTATTCCTTTATCCCAGAATAAAAAAAAGCTTTTCAAAAATTGCTCAGCATTAGGTGCTCGCCTCTTTCCATCTACTAGGAAGATTCTTCTATATAAAAGTTCTAGAAATAATAAAATCAGCGAATGTGGTCCAAACAAATATAAAACTTATCCGCCTAAAACTTAGCGTTTCTATCTGTTATTTTTGATCGCAAAGAAGTTTCGTGCTTGCATAAAGAATGCCAGGGAAGGAGAGTTTAAAACCATTCTTGTTCCAGCTAACCACGAGCTAGAGGAACTGCCTCACAGTGCGGTCGTTCAAAGAACGTGTGTTTGCACGTTTATTTAGAGCCTCTGAAACCACGGGCGCTATTTCTAAACTACTTGGGGACTAGTTTGGCTCTGGTTAGTATGCTGTGGCTTTCACGTGTGGGCTTAGTCTTATAAGCTATAAATGTTAAAGTGGAAATTCTGCACGTTACCTTTGATCTAAAATTCCGAGATCTAAAAGCTTCCTGGATCTTTGATATGACATTATAGTTCTGTGGCATATAACGCCTTAAAATATGAACCAAAATGGCAAGTTTCACACTTTATTTTAACGAGTAAACTTCCGCGTACCTTATTTAGCCAGATTACTTAACAACATAATCCGTAGAACCAAGGAATGTGCGGTGTGAACGAGTGGTGGCTTGTTTACTGAGTTTTCAGTTAGCTTCTCAACCCTCATGCTTTGTTATACGAATCACCGTGGCTGTTTTGGCCAGGTGCACCGCCGTAGACGTAGACTCAAAGGCCCCTCCCCCCACTCCACCCCCGATCATCTAAAGGTGACGCGACGCCTACATTCTCTTTTTACTCAGTCATACACATTTGACTTCATTACTAAAGTATAAGGTTATCACTATGGGGGTCTTTTTTACGATAATACTGGCAGAATAATCTTGATGTTAGAAGTGGAAGTGCTTAGCTCACTTTCTTGCCGAAAATGCAGAGACGCTTGAACTTCGCCTTGGTTAGGGGCTTCGCAACGCTGGGGACTTCCTTAGCGGGAATGCAAAGAGGCAAAACCACTGGTGAAGATAAAGTAACGTCAAACCTGTCGAAAGATTGTGGAGAGATTGTGTTGTAAAAACTGGCCATTCTGTATACAAATGACCAGCAGGGTACCACGATCTTGGATTAATGCGAACATCATCTTCATTCAGAAGAAAGCGTTCTAACGAACTTTTCAACAATAGACCACATTTATACTGTCAATGAGGTGATAAAAAAATGCGTGGAATAAAGTAACAGCTATAAACAGCCCTCATAGATTGTGAGAAGGCAGTTGGCGCAGTAGAGATATCAGCAGTTCTGCAGGCTCTGTGGAGTCAGGGCATCGATGAAGTCATATAAAAATACTAGAAGAAATATACAGCGCCTCCACAGCCACCAAAGTTCTTCATGAAGAAAGTGACATAATACCAATGAGGAAGTGTGTAGGGCAGGGAGACATGATTTCTCCAATGCTATTCACCCCGTGTTTACAAAGCGTATTCGGGGCTCTAGAATAGAAATGGTTAGGGGTAAGAGTTAATGAAAAATATCCTAGTGAGAAGCGATTAATGGATCACATTGCATTGATGCGTAACACAGTGGGGGAAATCACAGATCATAATTACCGAATTGACGCGGAATGTAGAAAAGTAGGTTTGAAAACTAATATGCGTGAAACTAAAATATGTGCAACAATCTCGGCAGAGAACAGCGCTTTCCGATAGGCAGTAGGGCACTAGAAATCGTAAATGAGTATGTCTACTTAATACAGGTACACTAACCGGGGAGCCGAACCGTGAAAGTAAAAAAAAAGTCTAGAAGAATAATAATGAGGTGGAGCACATTCGGCAATTATTCTCAGGTAAAAACATGACTGGTACTCTACCGCTATCTCTCAAAAGGAACGTATATAACAGCTGGATTTTCCCGGTACCTACTTATGAAGCAGAAACCTGGAGGCTTTCAAAGAGGGTGCAACCTAAATTAAGGACGACACAGGGGTTGATGGGAAGAAAATAATAGGTGTAACCATAAGAGACAGGAATAGAGCAGAGTGGGTGAGAAAACAAATTTGGTTAAGGATGATGTATAGATGAATCAACTTTATTTAATCCTTCGGAACGCACCTTAGCACGTTGCTGGACACTGCCACATCGGAACGAAAAGACCAAGTCTCTCTGCTGCTTCATATCTAAATTAAGAAGAAGGAATGGACGTAGGCCGGGCGCGCAACGTGTATCATAGCGCAACTGGTCATTAGGAGTAATCGACTGGATTATAAAAGAAGCAAAGCATGCTTGAGACAGAAAATTAGGCGGGCAGACGAGATTAAGACGTTTGCAGATGTGAAGTAGCGACAGAAAGCTCAGGACCAGGTTGATTGACGGAACGTTGGAGAGACCTATGCCTCGTAATGGACGTAGTTAGGTTGATGATAATAATTATGAAGAAGATGATGAGCTTCACCGGTAGGTCGAGATAGCGTAATCACGTCTTTTGCGCATTGCCTTCTGAACCGCTTTACCTGCTCCGATTCTTGGTGCGTGCCTCAATCGTGCCGTAGGAAATGAACATTTATGTGCGTAACAGTGGCCGTTTCAAAGCATCATTGCCCTTCCAAGCAAAGTTGTTAAACACCCACTGCGCAATAACTGTTTCTTTTGCGAATTAGCGAAGGATCCACAACGCGTCCGCAACACGTGAACCTACGCAGCTGTTCACTTTGTTGATGATTCTGCTGGTGATGATGATTTAATACGCCTGTGTGCTTTTCCAGGTGTGGGCCTTGAAAACACGCACTCATTGCGCGATTCACATCTTCTGACATCTTGCATGATTCTACGCTTCTGCCACGCAGTATATTATGCATAAAAAAACACTCCCTCCACTGTGCATGACAATCATATAGTGTTTTTTTTTGTTTGGAAGGCACTTTCAACAAATAATGTGGCTCTGTAGTATAACACCAGCTTTCCACGCAAATGGCGTGGTTTCGATCCCCAATTGGACACAGCAATTTTTATTATTAATTTTATTTGCATGTTCATAAATTGTTAGGTCACGGACAAGGTGGTGATTTTTCGCTCGCAACTGACGATGCCAAAGCTGACACCGACACCGGTGCTGGAACTTCTGCGAAAGGAGCTTTTGAATGCTCTCGCGTTAAAAATTATTTTATAGGACCTCACATGTTGAACCCAGGATACGATTATGAGGTACGAGTTTTAGGCTGCTGATGAACTACCGTGACTTTGTTTTTCAAGCCCCCACGCAAATTTAGGTACATAGGCAATTTTGCAGTTCGTATATCAGCATGCAGCCACCTTGGCCGGCGATCGAGCTTACAACCCGACGTCGATCGTGGCGACACCTGAGCCGCGACCACTTCGGCTGGTAGGATATTCATCACGTTATAAGGACTGCAATGGAAAAACGTATGCCATCTATCGCAAGCGTCACATTCCCACTGCTTCCAATCTGTCCCCCGTCTAACAAACACAAAACAAACAGAAATATTTCGATTGCATGCGCAAGCAACGGAGTGACGTGCGGGAGTGGCTGCGGTGAGCCCGTGGTATTGAATTAGGCGCAAGAGTTTCGCGACAGATGTGAGCATAGAGCAGCGTGTGCCCATTTCAGGCGGTGCGCGGGAGGAACCCCCACAAGAGAGGCGCGACGTGGCACTCTTATTTAGGGCGGGAGGGCCATAATTTTCTGAACTACGTATGCAGGACCGCCATGTGGTACATTCACGCGTGCGTTTGCGCGCCCGGGATCGGACAGTAGGGTGGCTCGACTGTGTCTCTTAATTCGGAAGAGATGACGCAGCGGCCGCACGGCTGAGTGTCGGTCGTATGAGTTATTCAGGATGCGCGCTCCACACCTAAACCCTACCCTCACCAAGCTACGTCTGGCATGAAAGCAAAACGAATACGAACAAGGCTCGCGCGAGGACAATGAGGGATGTCGAAGCCCAGCAGTCCCCACAAAGGCAGTGCACCCAATCTTTCAGAGTGCGACTGTCGATTAAGCAACGTGGCAGCCAAGCTACCGTGTTGCTTAATTTGAACCGCTTTTTCTTGTTGTTTTAGTTGCTCTACCGGCGCCAACGAATTGCTCTACCGGCACTCTAGATGCATTCTGGCGGGATGCGAACGAAGTCGTACGATGGACAGACGCTTCTTACATGCTTTGAAATTACTGGAAAAAGATAAGGTAGCTGTTACTAAAATTCAATTTCAACTTTATGAAGCCAATTACTTGCAAAACTTGCGGGAAGGAAATGCTAGTATAAGACGAAAAATCCGCCATGTTCGCAGCTTGATGAAGCTTCTACTCTTTTTTAAGCAGTTCATTACATTAGAGTTTCAGATCTACATAATAAGAACAAAGAAGAAGAAATGAAAAACACTAATATGTATTACAAAAAACTGAGTACTGTCAATTGTGAAACAATGCAAAGGTAGCTATTGCAAAGATACACTTGTAAAAAGTATACAATATTAAATCTGGAAAACACAAGCTTTGGAGGGCCTTACCAGAAACACTGACAGGTGGAAGCTCTCAGTATACCAATAAGGGGTGTGTTATTCTCTCCAGGCACGTTTTGTCTTTTTGAGAAAGTTCGCTACCCCAGTAGCTCGTTGGCTTGAAGTCTTGGGGCGATGAGCTCTCAACTAGTTCTTATACGAGACACAGCTCTGAATTACTACGCTGTCACAAGCCCATTCGGTCCTGTCTCGCACGACTATGGTCCGCGAATAACTTACTTGAATTCATTTGTTGCGTTTTGGACTGCGTATGCGAAGATAGCTTTGTGTAGCCAAAAAACGCGAGATCCTGACAGGATTGATGCTGTATGGGGAAATAAGCGGTGAGGAGGCAATAGCGCCAGATGGAAGGTTAGTGAAGGCTACAGAAAAAAACTGCTTTCTCTTCTGTGAACTCGAAGTAGTTGAGGAACCTTCAAAAGTGCGTGTGCATCCCTGTGCATAACATTTCGAAGGGTGCGGAGCGCAGGTAACTGAGGTAAGCACTTGAAATGGTTGCTGGAGGGCGCGCACGTCCAGAGAAGCAACCGCGTATTTCTTGGTGCACGCACTCCCGACAGGAACGAATGATTCTGAGTCACGCGAGTCTACATCGGTGCTTTATATGCGTCGACTACGATGATACTTGTGGCTATAGTGACAAATCGACTGGTGTAGCGGTTTTTGGTTGTTGTAAAAATGGGTTCTGTATCTGAAGCTCTTCTACGTAAAAGAATATCTGCTGAAGTATGACTCCAAGTATGACTCTGCGCCGTATCTTTATTTAAGCGACGTCGTTGGCGTGAAGGATAAGTACAAAGGTACACGTTTCAACTGGGTGCCATTCATCACTTTACAATTGCCATAGTTTACAGGAATACGCCAGTCAAGGCGGCATATTTCGGTTTCTCAATGCATGCGAAGGAAGTGAAATGACCGTGAAGGAAGAGATACAACGAAGCAACGATGCTTTGTTTGTTTGTTCAATGAAAAAATGGTTGGAGAAAACTACTTTGAAAAACATCAATAAACACAAGAAACGAATATGAGATCACTTGTACTCAGTGCTCTGATTATCGTGTGCAAGCCGCTACACTTACAAAGCAGTTGCATCGTTTTGGAAGATGGGGAATTAAAGTCAATTAAATTTCTTCGCTGATGCTATATGGACTCTCTTGGCAGTGCAGCGCGCCCCTGTCCACCGTTTCTAAGAAGAATGATGTGATTGATTGATTGGATGATTGATTGATTGATTGATTGACTGATTTGACTGATTTGTGTGGTTTAACATCCCAAACCCACCATATGACTCAAAGAGACGGTGTAGCGGAGGGCTCCGGAAGTTTAGACCAGCTTGGCTTCTTTAACGTGCACCCAAATCTGAGCACATGGTCCTACAGCATTTTCACCTCCACCAAAAATGCAGCCGCCACAGCCCGGATTTGTTCCCTTGACCTGCGGGTATTTCTAAGAAGAATAGGTGACGACAAAAAAATAAGTAAAGAATACATCTTGTGAAGGTTGTGCGATGCACGAAGCTGACTGCGGCGTTTGGCCACACTGCAATGTATGCAGTAATGTGACCGCCTAGGAAGGGTGAAGTATGGTTCCGCACGTTTCTTTCTCGACGTTAGTCTCGCTTGACTGCCGCTATTCCTCTCAGCTGCACGTCGATATGTGGAACTCGTGGCCTTTTGGCGTTCATGGCAAACGAATGTAGGGGCCTTTGAGTGTACTTCGATTGACTCCAAGCCTTGTACAATACGGTATATATACGCGAAGCTTCGAAAAGAACGAGCAAGTCCCGCGGTGGGCCAAATGTACGCGTAAACCGCCACGTGGTGTGGTACGCGTGGGGCACACACACCTTTCCATTCTACCGACGCGACAGCTTCACCGCCGTTCATTTTTCATCCATCCCTCTGATGGGCTTTCTGACTTATCTCTCTCCTCACACGGGACAAGTCGTGGCACGTGCACCCTCCCTATTCTTCCGACGGTCTTCCTTATCGCGCGCAACTTCCGTCTGGATGCATTGTCCGTACGTTTTTACGTACGCACACAGGCGTACAGGCATCACGCGTGTTAGCGTGCGGGCTGCATTGCCA
Organism: Rhipicephalus microplus; assembly: GCF_013339725.1. NCBI lineage: Eukaryota > Metazoa > Arthropoda > Arachnida > Ixodida > Ixodidae > Rhipicephalus > Rhipicephalus microplus. The sequence goes on from NC_051165.1 coordinate 305,654,629, forward strand.
CACGCACTTACTTCTAAAAAAGATCCGAGTCTACTGCCACTGTTTCTTTAAAAACTGGTAGTTGTCCTCGTCCTCTTAAAAAAAATAAAAAGCGGGAAAATACTGAGAAAGGGTGAGGGCAAACTATATAAGGAATCGAGTGTTTCGGGCTTACGTATAAGTCAAGGAGAGCTGATGATGCCTGAATCACAGGCGTACAATGAGTGTAAGCGCCAGCGGGCATAGTGATTCACAAAGGCTTGGTACGTAGACAGATGGGTTCATTAATAATTCTGTCGAGATACTAGGTGAGGTGGGATGGGGAAAAGACTTGACAAGATGATGAAAAATACAAAATGGAAAAAAGCGTGAGTTAGGAAGCAACATTTTTCTAAAGGTTATTTGTAACGTCTCTTGCTGTCTGAAGCATGGGATGATATCCACATCACGTCTCTCCGTCCCCTAGAGAGACAGGGGAAGCGTTACAGTGTTCATACACGGGATGAAAATAATGGATGGGGAAGATGCTCTGATTTAATTGTATTTTATTTTGCATGCTCTAAATGTGACGTACCTAGGGGGTGACCATTCAGTCTTGTGATATATCAGCTGGCAGGCCACGAACTACATCGCCAGAGCACTAACACCATTGATTCTGTTTAATTTCTTTCTGCTGGAACAAAACTGGAAACAAAAAACACAGGTTAGGTCTGCTTACGTATACATGTCTATTCACCCACTACGTTGAGTTCCATAGAGTAGGAACAGCAAAAAGAACATAAACAACTTCAATATTATTTTCCAGTATAGTGTTACTGCCACATTGGCTTTCGCTGAAACTACCTTCCTCTCTTGCTGAATGTTGTCTGATAACAGTGGAGTGTGAGGCTAAAAAGTCACCGTCCCGTGTAATTGAGATATTCACTAGCATCAAGTGTTCCAAGATATGGCTAAGTAAACATGCACGTAAATTGGGCCTAAATTGGTCCGGTATATAAGTACACGCCAATGTACGCCGTTCCCTCCATTCCTGTTTAACCCGTTTGCCCCACTCGCCAATTTTTAGAGCATAATGTATTTTTTTCAGTTCAGCAACAATTCCCCTCCAGGTATACCTGCAAAGTATAACTGTATATCTTTATTGCGCTGTTCATATATCCAGTAAGCCGTATACAGTTAGTGTGATGTCCTGAGTAAATGGTGAGGACAAAAATACAGGCTCATTGGGCGCTGCTCGCTAATGAACTGTGGGGAAAATTATTAAATATTCCTTCCGCGAATATGGTGGACTCGCTGTTCAGCACGTTCCAAGCTGAGAGAAGTACCAATATAGCAAAAACAACAACTGCATCCGAACAACATTCGCCCGCGAATGTTTGCAGTCTCTCATGGCTTGCTTTTCTCTTTTTTCTTTTATCGGAACTTAAACACCATTCTGAGGTAGCGTCTACTATACAGTGATTTACGCAAACAAGCGGGAAGTGCGATGCGATATTGAAGTAATTCGTCTGACTCACTGCATAAAAGGTCGCCCACTCCCTGCAGCGAATGAATTCTCTGTAAAGAATCATACCATGTCCATTCCACTGGCGTTGGTGTTTACAAGTGCCGCTTCCGCTCATCCAAACAGAGCTTTCAAGAAGGCTCACCACAGATTCGCGAAAGTTTACTCCAACGGCTTCACGGATGAATCAAGTCAACCAAGTTTTTTGAGCAGTGATTAAACGCAGAATTCAGCACGGGGCTTCCATGCACTCCCACGTGACGGGCGTGTAGCTCGAGTGTGGGCGAACGTAGGTTTGCGTAGTAACGTCGCCCAACTGCACATGGTATCAGGCCTGGACACCCACACCCGTTTAAGTTAATTAAAACCGTCCACGCATGCCTGTAACTTGTAATGAGGAAGCTCGTGCCGAAGGTACTGAGCCAGTTCTGTTTTCTTAGTACGTGTTGAAACCCCGAGAATGCAACGAACAAGTACAGTGATAATCGAGAAAAAAAAGAACGGCTACAGGAAAACCATGAAGTTCGGTGAATTAAGGTAGCACGCACCTAGAGTGTCTCGAGGAACTCTTGAGAACTTGCTGACTTTCCGCGGACAAGAGTGCTTCGTTATCTTTCTTAGTACAGCTGTGAGGTTGCTTTTTTCTAGTCATCACCGCGTGCCTGCCTTCTCCATCACCCCTAACAAAAGCAAGACGCTTACTTCTACAAGCCCTAGAAATTAACTACGTTGGCTGGTGCTTAAATACAGTTCAACTGACTCTGTAAAATTTTCAACATCTGTGTGAGTATCTCCTTCAAAATCAACTGTCTTATCTTATATTTGTTGTCACGTAGATATATATCTTTTGAAAGAAAGAAAAAGAAAATCACACGCAGGTATATATCTTTAATAACGCATCAGACCTGCACGAAGAGCGCAGCATAGGCTCAGCAAGAGCTGAATGAGAGGCATTTCTAGAGGTCTCTTGGGGATTTTAACGCAAGCGCATTTGCAAGGTAACCATTATACGCCATTATTTGTCATTCTGCGGAGAAGCCTGATATCTGTGATACACCTGTAAGGCATTTTGTACGCTTTCTCCATGGCGGGGTTGATAATTATGAAGAAATATATCGTTTAGCGAATTGTTATGGGTTTGAAGCATTCAGCAACCCACTAGCTAAGCAAATTGCGTTGTGTGAAGTAGGTTCGTTATTTTACTCTTGGACCACGCTATATTACATGGTAAGGTTGTTCCTTCGTGAAGTTAAGCTTGTATAGAGTGATTTTGAGAAGCTGTTAGAAGCACCGTCATGACTTGTTGGTAGAATACTGCGCTGCCGCAAAAAGGGCCACAGTTCGAAGCAAGTTCAATCTTGAATATTCTTTTCCTTTTATTTCGTGGGATAGTGCTTATGCCGTGAAATAAAACACCGGGGGTGGCGCCGAAACACGATGGCACCAAAAACAGCCCTTGTTCGGATCGCCTAAGCTTCCAAAGTAAAACAAAGAAATGTGCTAAGCATGCATGCTCAAAGTTTTACTTTCACATTAAAGCAGAAAGTCTTTGATGTAAACAATCAAAAATTTGTCTCGAAATGCTCTATTTTAACTTTAAGCGTAGTTGATTTAACAAACACAATTAAAAATGGTAACAGGCTATACCATCCCGACCTTTGGCTATGCTGTATTACCTGTCCGCGTAGTCAAAAACCACGGTGAAGCTATTCCGCAGCTGAGAGCCCCACAGGCTACAATCTCTGCTGCTGTTCCCCTTAGTCTCATCTGTAAATTTTCAGTTCTCGGGCTGCTTGTTTGTCTTTTAATGTCATCTTTATATAGGTCGCTATTCCGGCACCCGAAATGAACGTTCTCTACACTTTCTGTCTTTTAACGGCACCTGGTAATAGCAGACGCCAGCTACACCTATGGGAACGTTACAATATGAAATGAAACTACGGCCACTGATTGGCCTCCAGCCGCTCACATGGTCAACTAGAAGTCCAGTACCCAAGTTCAGACTCCTCTTTTTGCCCTGGTACAAGGTATCCAGGCAGTTTTATTTTATGGTTCACCTCCCTGTGTTTACCTTTCTACATCTCCAAAGTGAGTTTACGTTTGCAGACGTTGCTCGTTCACTCATTTTAGTCTGGACGTCTTACACATCTTGGCTTTTTAAGGCTAAGGGAACGAAGGAAATGGAAGGCAAAACTGAAAACTCCTTCACCATCCTGGAGGTGTGTGATTGACCAGGCGGCACCCTGCTGTATAAAACCGATGAAGCGAGACTCTCCATTGCTCTCTCTTTCTCACGCCGCTTCTTTTCCCCCAACGAGCCTTCCTTCCTCCTAACTGTCTCTTCCACAGACACGGTGGCGGAGCCGCCACAAAAGCGCAACGATGTTCAATCTCCTTATGGCAGCACTGCTTACACTGAGAATGGATGGTGCGTCGGAAGCGATCGAATCGAAAGAACGTTCCGCTCATCTGTGGTCTAATGGTGCCCTGCGGCAGACGAGTGGAAGAAAATGACGTCGACAACTAAAAAGATATTTGCGGAGATGGTGGGAGGGGGGAGGACGTGATGACGAGATACAGAGAACTAGATGCAAGCTAGCCAGATACATACAACACAGCCATCGTAGAATACTTAGTTTTGCACGAGTACGAGGTTAGGATCACAAGTGCACGAGAGATGATGTAATTTTCAGCTAGCGCTCGCTACTGAAATAACACGAGGGTACGCGTTATAGTTAATCGATGCAGTAGAACTTACGCAGCTGAGGATAAGTATTCGCAGTTGAGGAGCACAGGTAAATAAAAAGAAAAGTAATGGAAATGGGGAATCAGCCACCTCCGTTCCGTTTTTTTTTTCTTGCATTGAGAAAGCAGAGCTCTGCGCCATACGAATAAGTGTGCTCTTCATCGACCATGAGGCGTCAGCCGGCGGCATCTGCACACGACCATAGCTCGAGATACACGTTAGCGTATGTAAGTACACGCAGATCTGCGTCGTAGACCATTGTTAGGTTCGTCCTGAACTGTTTTGCCGTGATTGCGGTGTGCACGTGAGTCGGTTCTTACAATGAGCAGCTTGCCGGGCAATTCCTGCGCACTTAATCGTGCTTTAGCGTGAGCGCACTTCGAAGATTTCAGTTGACCTGTCATATGTGACACTCTCAAGAGCACCAAGTTCTGGGCGAGTTTCTTTTGCATAGCGGATCTCTCTCGAGCACCCACAAACAAGGACAGAGAGAGGTGATGAAAGCAGAAGCGTTTGTGTCGTCCTCGCTCCCTCTTTGCTTGTTTTTGTGCGATTCACAGTGTTCTGCATAGCAGCCTAAAAAGACGCGCCGACCTGCAAAGCATCTGTTCAGCTTCTCGTTGCAAAATTAATACTTCTCGTTGCAAGCAGCACGAACGTTTGAGCGAAGTCAGGGGTATGTACTGCGCACAAGCCAGAATGACGTTTTTCTCCTGGTGCAAAGTCCATCCTTACAAAAAAAAAAGGGACCGCAGTTTTCTCCCCCTCGCCAGTGGTTCAAGTATAAAGCCCTTTATGAAGTATAACATAGCGTAGCGGCAAACACAAATACCAAACGTAGAGTTTGCTGTACCTCAATAAAGCTCTGGAACGGAGATTGCTCTACTGTTAGAATGATCGGTGCTGTAATTTTCATGGCATTCATGCTCTCGACATCAAAAGCCTTAGGTATTCATTTACAATACTTCACGTGTCTTTATTGGCCGCAGTCTTGAAGCAGCCTTAGTACTAAAGGTACTGAAACACAGCACTATATTGTGTAATTTTTGTGCACATTCGCGCTAGAACGTGTTGCGTGTGTGTGTTCTCTTTGTAGAGGTATTTTGTTTTTGCCAAGTAGCAAAGCCACCTGACGCCCACAAAGAAACAATTGGGTATGCATAAACGTACTATAAGTTACCCAACGCCGGCTGATTAACTTCTTCTGGTTATTCAGCTAGAGGATATTACGCGAAATGTCACCCTTGAGTTCACAGAGAACTTTATCTTGACATGTGAGGTTACACCTTGTTCGTGAAGCCACTATTTAACTGCATACTGCATATGTAAGTAGAGAAAGAAAGACATAGAGAGAAAAAGGAAGACTGGGAGGTCAACCATTTATTGGCTTAGAAGTGTGGCAGCTTGGTCTAGTTGGTATGGCATGACGACCATTATAGCGCGAGAACAAAACGACGACACAGAGACAAGAAGGACACGTGTCTTTCGTGTACTTCTTGTCTCTGTGTCGTCGTTTTGTTCTCGCGCTATAACTATCGTCAGATATTCGCATCTGCTTTGCTACCCAGTTCTGGGAGTGGGGAAATAGGGTCAAGAAAGAGGGGGTAGATAAAGAGAGTAAAAAAAAATCACGTGCACTCATGAGAAAGCGAAAACACACACAGGAAGCATATGTGAGTAAATCGTTGAAGTGCCAACAGAAGTCATTATTGTGTTTGCTTCAAGTCCACAGGTGGTTTCGCTATAAGTAAAACCTGTTATGGCCCTTCGTTACAAAGCGGGAAAGTCGATTAGTGATAAACAACCAGGTGAATTCCATGCACGAAGGCGGCCGCTTCATCTACGCACAGACAAAAAGACTTTTTATGAAGGTTCCAGTGTTTCAGTGCTCTTAAAAATACCTTTAGGGCCGAAGCTCCTCTTAGTCTAACCTTGTCACTTGTCACGCGTAACCGAGAGAAGAAGTGGCGACAAAGAAATGTAAGCAAAACATGTATGACCATTTCTCCTCTCATTTCCTAGATGGCGTTACTCTGCCACTACTCTCCGAAGTACCACTACTCTCCGAAGTACCACTACTTTCCGAAGTACCACTACTCTCCGATTGGCTGCTGTGCGCGTTTTACCTGAGTGCGCAGAGAACGAGTGTCTCTATCCGTCTTCTGGAAAGTCGCAGTACGTGACGGATTGTTGGTGGCGCATGGACGAAGCAGAGCGGCAGGCGCTTTGAAGACGCTGGCGTTCGCCTGCCTTGGCTCGTCTCTCGTTGGAGTCACCCGCGCGCCGTTCGTTGGTAAGGCATAGACGAAGCAGATCGGCGGGCACGTTGGAGATGGGGTCGCGTCTCGTCGGTGTTACCCGCACGCCGTTTGCATTCTCGAACGCGATTGGACGCATGGACGCATTCACGGATGGGTGGGCACATGGACGGATGGGTGGACGGACGCTTCGCTGCACTCTTCATCATTCACTCCGTAGATATACTATAATTTTTTCTTTATTTTTAACAGAGAGGTTGTTTAAGCTTTCCATAATTTGATTATCGTAAAACAAAATGATGAGCATCTTTAACCAACATGTACTCTCTACAGCGTCTTCTTCATCTTCGTCATCTTCGGCTTCGCTACCAGAACACGTGTGCCGATTTGGTTGCCACGGCCAGTGCTAACTTTGATGGGCGAATGAACAAGTAGGGAAAGAAAGAACGACATTTTTTATGAAGGAAAAATTATTCACGAGGCAGAATTCGATGCTGTGTGTCCTCCACCCAAAGGCGAACGTCTTAACTATACTTGGCTATCCAGGCACTCCAGAAGAGCATAACATAGCCTTGTATAGAATAGTGTAGCAAATTAGTGGGAAAGGGGAGTGAGTGTGATGAGGAGAAGTGTGGTAGTGAGGAGGAGGAGGAACAGCGAAAGGAGAGAGCAGAGCATATATCGTAAAGAAAGCGAGAAAAAGAAAAAAAAAGAGATAATAAAAGACAGAAAGGAGGAGGCAGGAACGAAGTATAGAAAGGGGTGAAAGAAGAAAAAGGATGAATATAGCAGGAAAGAAAAAGAGAAGAGAGAGAAAAATAAATAAATAGAAATAAACAGAGCAAGAAAAATAGAAATAGAGAAGCGCGGAGAAAAGAACGAAATAAGGAAAATAAAGAAAGAAATTTGCAAAGTTTACCAAAACAGCAAAAGCCCGAACTGCTTAGGTGCCCGTCAGCTCAGTTGTCTCTTTAGCACTACGCCTTCAGTTCAAGCTGTGCAGTTTTTTATTGCTTTACTGTCTGTGTGTGTTGTATCATAGGTTCGACACTTATTTTCTACTCTTATTTGCCAGGAGGCATAAAATTTGAGCAGATCTAGAGAGACGTTGAAGATATAGTTGGGTCTTTATTTGAGGATTTTTGGGAAAATACTAGGGCAAAAGTCTATTATGCTTACAGAAAATCACAAAGAATACCACACAGAAATGATTTGGGAAGGAGTTGGGCATTCACATGGGTACCACAGCACTTAGAAATGCACTTTCTGACAGTAGGAATTCGCCATAGTTTTTGCTTCATACCTGAGATTATGTACGAGCATTACTCTCTTTCTGTTTTCTTGCTTATGACTGTTTTCAGTGTCATGATGCGATGGTATAAAATAACTAGTGAGGCTTTGAAATGGCGAAGTGTAAACACTTACAAACGCTCAGCTCAGGTATCATTTACATAGGCAGCCAAGTGGAATGTATTCGTTTGCCTGTACATAAAGAGCAGCCGAACGGCAGTGGCAGTCAGTGAGAGCGAGGCATCAAAGACAACGCGCTGTCATAAAACATTATTAACGTCGTTAGAACCACCGCCTATGCAGGTCTGATCGCAGGAGGTTACGTTTCGTTCATATTGTGCAGTTCAAAACTATATAAAACTGTTACCGTGTATTTGACAGACAGGCCTCTATATTCATTTGAGAGCATGCTTGCTAGCAAAAGTTGTCGCTGGGAACCAAGTTTTAAACAAGAAAAAAAGAAAAAATGCAGGCACTACAGCATATGAATGATTGGATGCAGGATATTTTTCGCTTTGGCGCAAAGACTGTTTTTTATAGTCGTTGTAATAAGGAGAGACATGCAAAGCTGATTTAAAACAAATGGCTTCATTCTGGAATACGTCGGGGGCAGAAGCTCATTGCCATAACAAAATAGTTCAGTTACAGCTTTTCCTTGATGCGGCCCATCAAAAGAACGGAAGGTTTCTGTTTTACCGCTGGTATTGCACTTTTTTAGAGTAAAGGAAGTCGGGCACTTTGAGAAGTGTTTATGGCGTTCACAATCTATCCCACTCGTCGTTTAACATGTAGGGCACTTTTTTAGTCCAATATGAGAGCTCTAGCAATTATTCTAAATACTTTATCATACATATAGCTCTTCAAGAGAAATGATACAGCACCAAAAACTGTGGCTTCAGCATGACCTCCAGTTTTCTCGAGTCATTATCTCCGCTTAGAATTTCTCGCGCACTCGGCTTACTATAACAACAACAGTATTTGCTCAATATTTCAAGCGTTTGCCGTGATTTATTTCACGCACAATATAGCAGTTCAAAAAGATGAAAGGAATAGTATAAGACACAGGTATAGGTGAGACGCTATTCAAACGAATTGACATACAGAGGAAGTTAGGTGGATGTTTCTCGGCCACGTAGGCGCCAAGGTGGGCTGAGCAGCAACGTCATGAGATGCCAAATATTTATTGCCAGGCAAGGAACACACCACATCACAAGAAAAAAAAAGACTCCGAGGTAACAGGCTTAGCTGACGTCAAGGACAGTCTGATGATGAAATATGTGCCTCGAGAGAGATTTCACGAATGTAGGTTATCGCTGTGTCGATGTGCTGCAGGCAAGTGGGCTCGTCATTTCTTAGAGCGAAACATTTATTTGCTATTAACTTTCAAATGTGATCTAAAATTTCCATTAAGCACGCTTATTTGCAGTCAAGTGGCAGCATGAACGCATTCACCTCAACTTACCACGTTGAACATATTTCGGCGCCTAAAAAAAATAGGCTGGCTGGGATCAAATGCTAGCTGCAGAGAAAGGTCACTCTATTACTGGTAGAAGCACTACACTATGCAAGAAGCTCGAATCCCGACTGCTGCGGCTGCATTTTATATGGAAGCGAAAATGCTGCAGGCCCGTGTGCTCAAGTTTGGGTGCACGTTAAAGAACCCCACGTGGTCGAAATTTCGGGAGCCCTCCACTACGGCGTCTCATCATATGGTGGTTTTTGGGAAGGAAGGAAGGAAGGAAGGAAGGAAGGAAAAAAGGAAGGAAGGAAGGAAGAAAGGGAGGGAGGGAGGAAGGGAGGAAGGAATGAAGGAAGGAAGGGAGAGAGAGGGAGGGAAAGCATGAAAACTGTGGCATACAGCCACGTGGGGGGATTGACCAAGAACAAGGTACTTCTAACGAAATACTGTTAATTTGTTAGCTCCCCTTTTTTAAACTAATGAGAAAAAAAGAAAAAAACATAAATATGAGAATTGGACAACTAGAAATAACGAATATAAAAATGAAGCCGGTGGTTTTAGCAACAACAATAATTAAATTAATTGATACAGCAATTTGAAAAAAATACGTAATTTCTAAGTAATACTATGTTGAATAGTCTGAATCTTTTTGAAGCGTTAATAAACTCCTGCAAGGCATCAGCAACTAACCCGTTACTGAACCCTAGGGACAAAGCTCCCAAAGAAAGTGCATTTGGAGTTTTTAACTCCATTTTTACAAGACAGAAGAGGACATCTAATGTGATTTTACCAATGCAGCGTATTTTTTACAATATATCAGTTAATGTTCTGTTGTCCCACATATCAATCAATCAATCATTACACTATGCAAGAAACAATGAAGAAGCGAGTCACACCTTTTATTCCACGCTTGGCGTGGGTTGTATTACAGCTGAAGCTAATGCATCGCAAAGTTGTCTCTTAGAACCACTGGGGAAGATTGTCCCAATGCCATTTGTAGGATGTCGCAAATCTTGTGAAACTGATCGCCGTAATTAAAGTAAAAGTTGCAAAAAACACGAAGCACAATGCCCTGTTATGAAATATTTCATCTATGAGTGAAAATCCTCATTTAAGGATATCTTTGTCGTCGAATCGACTGATTGCGACACTATTGACAAAACTGAAGAAGGTTCTCATATTTGAGAATCTCGGACGCAGTGAGTTAGATGCTCCACTGGCGTAATACTAGTTGTTGAAAAACGGTTGCTATATGTTATTTGGAAAACCTGCAACAGAAAAGGCGGACAATAGGCAGAACATTATTTAAGGCCAGTTTTGTTACTTGGGAAGGCAGCGTGTACCTTCAACGTCGTGGTATGTGTATATATAGAGTTGTCTTTCACACCCATCCTTGGGGAGATTTTTTGTAGCGAGAGCTACATTCACCACATTATCGCCCTTTCGCTGTGACTGGTGGCCGCACCGCGAGCTGAGCCGTTGCCTAGCAACTGCTGCAGCTGGCAATGTCACTCGCTGCGCCATCTGGTGTGACGTAAGAGGAGAAGCATACGAAACCGCGTCGAAACAAGACAGGAGGAGTCAGCGTTGCATCGTATATATAGAAGAGATGGCTCGATGGTATTCATTGACAGATATGAAATGTATGTTGGCCGTACTGAAAGAAGCTGAGTTTCATTCTTGGAAGAAAACCGAGAAGAGGCAGCGAGCCGAGGAGACATAGGAAGAACAAGCCGCACGCCTCGAGAAACGTATACCCGTACAGAAACCAAGCTAAACAATAAGATTAAGCACAATCCTTGGTGCCAATTCCAAGCATAACTGAGTGAAGCCAAAGCCAATTTTTCAAGTTAGTTTGGCAGGGGAGTTGAATGAAGCCTTTATGGTGTTGCTAACTACATCTTCATGCATATCGACGATTCATTTATATTCACACGCGGTGTAGACATGAGGTAGAGACTTTTGAGAAAGCCTTTGCTTCAAACAGAAGTTTAAAAATAGCTAGACCAACCCCTCTCCTCATCTTTTTTACCAAAAGCAAAGACAGCTTCGTTCCGATGGTACTAAGCCTAAAAAATGGGAAAGCAGGACAACCTTTCTTCGTTTTTATTCTGTTTTCTGTTTTTTTCATGTCCGGATATTTTGTGGAATTTTCTTATGCTTTGTTTTTTGTGCAAACCAACGTTTTTTCTTACTCTTATTTTTCTTTCTCTGTCTGTATTTCTATTTCTCTTGCTTTATATATCAATTTTTATACGCTGCTTGTATTACTACTATGGCTGCTTGCGCAGCCATAGTAGTAATGGTATGAACTGAGAGCACGCACTCAATGTGCTACAGTAAGCCATGTCATATGTACTTTTGCCTGCGTGAATATCATCATCAAGGCGCTCCAAGAACGAGAGGGAAAAGACTTCGTTTTGGATTGAGCTCACGCTCACTATATACGCTACAACTGACTGTGCTAGATGCGGTATTGATTGCGTTACGCCTAACAAAGACTTACAGGATACGAAAGTGCGGTTCCTCATAGTTCTCAGCATTTTCAGAAAATTCCAGCCACGCTTCCGCCTTCGAATTCACTTTATCGTACACTTTTCTTATGGTAAAGGACCAACAAGACTTTTTTTTTTTGAGTAGCTCGTTTCCTTGTTGTACAATGAACCAAATGAACCAAACAAACGTTCAGGTTCAAATTTTTAAAATAAAACTTTTCATCTATAGTAGCGAACTAACGAAAGCTTCTAAGCTTTGAGAACACATTGCCATTTCGTCTAGGGGCGCATAATAAGCCTCGATTTATCACCATCTGTATCTGTAACAATGTCGGTCCTACAGTACAGTGACGCCTCGCTCGTCTGCTCTCCATTCCTCTTCCATCTCCACTTTTCCGTACCGAGTTCGCAATTATGGCTGATTAGACCGAATGGCCTCACTCGACAATTGTTCGTGTCTGCGAATGTCCGTGGCTCTAATTACGGAAATGGCATCGCATTTTCGCAGCGAATGTCACCTTCGGTCATTACGTCGCTCACTGTATACGGTCCCGTCGCCTTCACTTTATGCTTCAACCTTCCATGCAAGTTTCCCGCTAAGCCAGCGTCGCTTTCAGCAGACCATGACCCTTCAGTACAGGCTTTTCCCCAGAATTAAAGTGAGTAGTGTTTCACAGTTTTAATGGGTAATGCGCACTTTCCAGTGCGATGATTGCACTAAATCACTAGAGCAAATACACTTTCGCGTGTTTGAGCAAACGCATTTTTGAGCCCTCCCCCGTACTGGTATACCACTTCCTGAGAAGCAGCCCGGCGCGTATTATTAACTGGAAGTCCCTGAGGAAGTTGCGCATGTGCTGTAGATCCTGCAGTCACACGCGTGCAAGCGTTCATGCAAGGCGCAGGCCCAACTCTCTTGCTTGTTGGAGGAAAGCTAGAAACAGTGCGCAGTTTCAATGATATGTGGGGTTTAACGTCTCCTAACTACTATATGACTATGAGAGACGCCATAGTGGAGGACTCGAGAAATTTAGACCACCCGGGAGTTCTTTAACGGGCATTCTAATCTGAACACATGGGCCTAACGCATTCCCGCCTCCATCGGAAATGCAGCCACCCCAGCCGGGATTTCATCCCGCGACCTGCGGGTCAGCAGCCGGTTACCTTAGCCACTAGACCACCGCAGCGGGGCAACAGCGCGCAGTTTACGTGGCTGGGAAACAGTTCTCCTAGGTTGCGAACTTGTTAGATGTAATAATACTACTACTAATATTATTAATTGGAATTATTACGCGTCAAAACCACGATGCAGTTATGATGGGTGCCGTGTAATGAATGATTTCGAAAATGTCGACCATCTCTTGTTCTTTCACTTTCAATGACATCGCACAAGACACGATACTCCAGGCCCCGCCACGGCGGTCTCGTGGCCAAGGTACTCGGCTGCAGACGCGCAGGTCGCGGGATCAAATCCCGGCTGCGGTGGCTGCACTTTCAATGTAGGCGGAAATGCTGTAGGCCCGTATGTTCAGATTTGGGCGCACGTTAAAGAACCTCCAGGTGGTAAAAATTTTTTGTAGCCCTCCACTATGGCGTCTCTCATAATCATGTGGTGGTTTTGGGATGTTAAACCCCCCATATCAAATCACGGTACTCCAGCATTCCGCTTCCATAGAAGTCCGGCTATACCGTGGTCGGGATCAAACACATGACCCTCGGCAGTGAGGATCGTAACCGCTATATATATATATGCACACCGTGCACCGTGACGGACGCGAGGTCGCTCGACAGGTTCGCTAACGTAACCGTATACTCGACGTGAGTCTCCCGTATAGTAGAGACGAGCTTACAGCTGCATCACAATTGCGAAAAATGCGTCACGCGGCGGTCAAACTGTAAGAGGAGTGACTGAAAGATGCAATAAAGCCATTATTCCAGAATTTTTTATTGTTTATTCAGATTTTTTTTTCAGCTGCTGTGTCGAACTTCTTTACATCGAAAGCTGTTACGACATCACAAGCTGTTACAAGATTGGGTCACGCGCCACCGCAGTTGTCCGCCGCCGCCGGTGTCCGTAGCCACATCACGTGAAATTAGGAAAAAAAATTAAAGCCAACGAAACAGTGGGGCTCAAACCCGGGTCCGCTGGGTTCCAGCCCAGTATTCTACCACTGAGTTACGCCTGTTTTGTTTTTCTTTATTATCACTGAGCTACGCCGGTGCTTGGGACTTGGCAAACTTTCCTTAGGAAGGCCTGATTTAGAGAAAGCAATTGCGGTGATACGACTTATATACCGTTTTAAAACAGCGAAAGAACAACCAGTCGTCGCATAATGCGAATAGCGTAACGAGTTTGCCGTCCAGTGCTTCAACCCATCACAAAAAGCTTGTTCTTGTTTCCCTAATAACTGTGGCGCATACCCATTTCAGCCATAATACGTCGTCGTTATCAGCCACTGCATGAACAATTGGCACCAAATTCCTTGCAAGTGCTTAGCAGATACCACACTTCTCAGAATAATGACGAAAAATAGCATAGCGAATACCGGCCGACCACCAAAAACATTTTATTAATAATGCCGTAGTGGGTATCAAACAAGTGTGCTTGCAGTATACAGTTGCCCAATGAGGGTTTAGAAAAGGCTTTGAAAGGCCGCTCTTCTAGCTTTCGCTGTGTCTGTGCTGTGCCTTACGCGCAGGCCTGGCGTTTTTTTTTGTGGGTTGTTTAGGGGTCAGCAAAGAGCCGCGGAAAGCTTTTACGAGAGTTCCGTTAGGAGCTTCACTTAGATTCCAATAAAGCTATCGTTAAAGCTGGCTTCACAAAGAATAGGGCAGCCAGATGACGAAACAGACTGCGGCCGCAGCAACTTCTATTACGAATGACTCGGCTGCGCAGAGTATACCACTGGATGGACCTCCATTTCCTCCTCGCGTCGCGCGTGTTCGCAGCTCGTCCATTCTCGCCTCCCTTTCTCGCACGTTCCCTGCGCCTGCGAGAGGTCAGACAGGTCGATTGCCCATTACGCAGTGTGCCACTGGGAATAAATATGCAAGCAGGGGCGAGACCGGTACAGCGCGAATGGATGGCGCACTAAAAAAAAAAGAGAGAGGTGTGGTGCGAGTGTATGCCTTGCGTGTGGTGCGAACTCGACGAAAGCAGGAATGAGAGCTCGGTAAACAGAGGAAGAAAAGAGCAGCTACAGCGCTCATTCACACCCCACGCAGTGATGTAACGGGTGCTGCCACCGGACTAGGCAGTCTCCTCTCAGTAATTAGCGTGCGCAGCAGCCAACGAAGACGAACTACTTGCCAGGAGGCCCGGGACGCCCGGCGTTGCCCAATCGAGTGGGATATAGCTGGCCTCATGGTCACGATGTGCGGCGAGCTTAGAAGTGAACTGTGAAAGCTCGTAGCTTTAGTTCTACTCATTGTAAGGACTCAACCCTTTAGGCTGTGCTAGATTTTTTTTCTCTTTTCTAACGTGTGCGTAATGAAATGGCTGACATTCCTTGGTGTGCACCCGGTGATGACCGCGTAATGCAAAGAGCCGCTTTTCTTCCCGGAACGCGCGCTCCTAAAAGCGGGTGCGCGTCGGGAGGCCTATACTTCATTTGCCGTCTCAGCTTAGTGAAAATCCATTTTTTGTGCTCTTTTTTGTTATAGATTTATTTCTCGTACTGTTGGTTGTGCAATATAGGTGATGTACCCCGAGAGTCTTAGATCACACGTGTTTGTTCAGTATGCCTTTTAAGAGGTGCAAGGAGCCACTGTTTTTGTGCACTCAGATGGAATTAGTAGTGTAACAAAAGCCCTCAAAATTTTTCTGTCAATGCGCACACAGGGTTTGCATGCTGGCGGAGAAAAATCTTCTACTGAAACCATTGGCTCGGTTGACTTTCCTATTGATCGAAGTTTTTCACATTTACGCGTGAGTGCTGAATCGCTAGAAAGATAGAATAGGTGTCTTTCAGCTCACCACCCTCATTAGACGAAACGCTTCGCCTTTCTTTTTCTCCCAACTGCTTTCATCTGTCTCTTGTCACTGTGTTGCGCATGAAACCTGACATTCCGACACCCGTGTCACTTTTTATTTGCAAAATGTGTGACTAGAAACGATTTTTTTGTGTGTGTATAGCTTGATGTGTTCGATGAAATTATTTCAGCCCCATTTATTTTCGGGGGTACTCGCACAAATATCCAGATACAGTACCCAACAAAACGTCATAGCTATCACTGGCTTGTTGAAAAACTAAGCTTCTTTTTTGCGGGGGGGGGGGGGGATGAAGAATAGCGGAGCATTGGTTAGGCTTTGTATTTTACATTGGTCATTGTCTGTACTTTTTTCGTAATTTTGCCATGCACGCAAATGTAAAGAGTAAGCTCACGCGTTCATACTGGTTTCGCGTTTTTACTCTTTATGAGCTCGTATACTGTTATGGCATTTATTTTATGGTCCAGGACGTCCCAAACAACAGCCTCGCGAATACACATAAGCACACTCAGTTCAGGTTAATCAGGTTCCCGGAATGATGTTCACTGCGGCTCAATTACAGTAAAAAAACGCAGAACATGTGAAAAACTCACTCACTCACTCCCCTTCCCACACACACACTGAGCCAATTTAAACTAACGTAAAGCAGCATTCACAGTAAAGCGAATCGGTAAGAATGCATCACTGAGACTGTGTCACCTTTTGTGTCATTGTGGTTAAAGTCATGTCGTATTGTTTGTCACACTGCATTCTTAGTAATGCACTTTTTAACTATAGCCATCGTGTCCTCTTGTTTTCATGTACAGACGCGTCCACTGTTAAAGGGAACACTCGAATGCGTATCTTTCTTATTGCTGACTCCCTAACTGCAAGTGGATGGGGAAACATTGAAGGTGCGCTTTTCTAGTTTGTCGAAATGAGTCAGAGCTGTCAAACGCCAGTAGCCATAAGCAAATCTAAGCACTTATTCTCATGTGAGAAAGTGAAATACAGACACACACTGCGCGCAAGTGTTCCCTTTAACAGTGGCCGCGCCTGTACTATTCGGGCCTGTCTCATCTTCTCCCTGTCTGCGTCAAAACAAAAACGTGTTGGGCCACTGGCTCTCTGCTTTTGTGGCCTCCACGTCCCACTGAAAGCGACGACCAGGACAGATGCAGGTCTGACTTGAGTTCACACACTTGAGAACAAGCTGTTTTACGCACTAAGCATCATTTCGAGCTCCTCTTCTTCTCAAGCTAGTTCAAGGACATGCGTTGTTGCACTATGCAGCCGCTTACCTAGAACATGTTCTGACGTAGGTCATCGCGCGGCTGTGCATTTGAGTGTAAAGTCACGCGTGAATAGCGGCGGCACTTGAAGAGTTCACAGAAATGAACACCTTTCGTTGTAGCTTTGCTGACGCTGCCACCACTCAGCGGCCTCATTACGTCTACGTTTTTCCCTCCAAGGCTGCACCCGGAGTGAGAGAGGCTTTCACTGGGTGCGCTAGACGGGCGCCTGTGAAGGGCGGCCCAAGCGGAATAATTAGGGTGCGTAAAAGGAAAATGCGAGTCCGCTGGTGAGTGGGAGGCGATATGGGAGTCAGTGAGTGGTGTAAGCAGAAAAAGTAGCCGAGCCGAGCGGGGTGTTAAGTTTGAGATGCGGGTGGTAGGGGGGAGAAAAATATCGGAGAGAGTGGATGAGATGGACGCAGTAAGAAACGAACGGGGAGTTTGCAATACAACAACCAAGCGCAACGTATAGACGTCGGTGAAAACGAGCGAGCTTTTTAAAATTTGCGTCGCCACGCCAGGCAAACGGTGCAGGGCTTCCACCCCGTCTCGCCGTCTCATTTTCTGAGCTTAATTTATGATGGGCGTAAATTACGTGGTGCTCCTAGCTTAGCGTCTTCTTTCCGCTCGGCGGGCTAGTGCGCTCAGAATGAAGTTTGGGCACGAGCTGAGAACATAAAATTAAACAGTAAAGCTCACTGAACAGGGCAGCAATGATGAGGAATAATGAACTGGAACGAAAAATTGCCCCAATAGGCAGATGAGAGTAGAAAGTGGGGGGATAGAATAGTTTCAAGAGAGGGACAAGATGGCTACCTAAAATATATGTCTACGTGCTCGAGCAGCATGTCACTCATTGGGATTAGTGTTCGGAGTGTCCAAAAAAGAGCAGCGTTTTCTTTGCTCCTGTGGCAAAGACAAAGCTCCGACTGTAGTGGGTGCCCTTGTCCTGTCGAGATGAGCGATGATTTCACTGTGTAGCAGTTCTGTCTGAAGCAGCGGGACAAGCTCGATTTCGCAGTGCGCAGCTCGGGCTTTGCTCGCCGACGGAACAGCTTGCCTGCGTGTGTCTGACGCAACGCTTTCGCTACATAAGATGTCTCGGCAGACTGGCTTATTACTTGGCCAGATATTACTTACCATCCAATATCTCCTGAGAGTGACAAGGCACGTGTCGATGGCGTCGGCAGAATTGAACTGGTAACCATTCGTCAACGGTATAGATACAAAAGCTTGGTTTAAGTGGGAAATCCACGCTTCCGACAAGACAAGACCTGGTCGTTCTCGGCTGTGTGCTTCAGGGGAATTAGTTTGTAGACAAAGGCGAGCAGATGGCAGTTTTATATTGTGTCGCGTAGTCAGCGGAAGGATTCGGAAGATTATAAGATGACAAAGAAGTCACCCAAAGATTGAGATACAAAATTATCCGCGTTGTACGAATTCCATTATTCGTCTATAGCTCATTTCTATTCTCCAGTTGAATTTCCCTCCTTGTTCCCTTCTTTCTTATTAGAACTTAGGTTGTTCGTTCTTGCTACATTTTTTATCACCTTCAAAGGGGAGATGAACGCGTTGCCTTGCTTTTTTACATTGTAGACTTTTTTTTGTTAGAGAGGTGAAGTGGTGGCGGTGGTTGTACTGTTATCACAAGTGGGTGTTATCCCAGCCATCAGTAGCGGTGGATGCAGTGCTTGCACGACACTGTACAAAATTAAAAACGCATTTAAAAAACATTGTTAAAAAAACTCTCAGCAAAATATTATCTCAATAATAGTGTTGTTTTTCGAGGTGTATTTTTGCTGGCGTCAAAAAAAAACTTATCCACGAGAAGCGTTTGAACAGTGTAAAAACGCAAAAAAAGATTATAGACTCCCACATCCAAGGTTTATACATACAAATGGTGGTGTCAGCTTGAGTACTTACAATTACACTGTTGCTATCACTCGCGAAAGCGAAAGTAGAGAGAGAGATGAGGATAACTGGCGAGAGCCGTTGGCACTTGCATCGTAGCGCTGTTTTTCGTCGTCACGGTTAGCGGAGTGCAGCTCTACGTAGAGTTCAAATGTTTGCAAAATACTTGCCTGTCGATAGCCACTAAAAGGTGAAAGACAGACCTGCATGGTGCGGCAGTTAGGCAGTCTAATAGTGAGGCTTTTTGCTCATTGCGTGAGGTCACCGCACGTGATGTTGACGTATAGGCGGAATAACTTCCGCTGCGATAAGCACTCGAGGTTCCTCTGCGAACATTCACCCCATTTTCCTCCTCAACGGCTATACCCACATTCACCTGTCCTATGATAAGTAGAACTCAGAATGCGCTGTGGTCATAGAGTCTCTCACAATCATGCCTAGAGGAAAATCTGGCACTAGTGAGCTGCTGGATGCAAGGGAATGACGGGATACGTGGGCTTCGAACTTGACTCGGATTTGTATACCTCGAAGACGCGTCTGGCTTCACGGTAAATTCACCGATTTGTTAATAAAAGAGCACGTAATAAGCTATTCATTTTTGTCATTGCACAGAAACATCTTGTATTTAACACTAGAACCTTGTACATTGATGTACAATTTTACGAAGCGTAAGAAGTAACCAGCGGCCACTTAACTTGGCAGGCAGACGACAAGCAAGCGTTCCCTCCGCCACTTTTATGTCATATGTTTCTTCCTTTCACCGTTAGGTTGTGCCGGCAAGGTAAATAGACTTGTATTTTTGAATATAGTATGCGTGAATGAGATCCGCCTATAAACGTTTTGTTTTAGTAAAGCTTTAATTACGCAGCCGCATTCGCTTTTGAGCCAAAGTCTCGCTGAACACCAGCCAACACAAGCATCGCAGACACATATACCGTCATTCCCAGCGCTCCAACATCGCCCCTTAAGAAATTCGCACAGACAGTGGCACCACACTTCCCTCTACGTATTTGTGAGAAACTCTATGGCTGTGGGTGCGTGCAAAGTGATGGGAACATACAAATAAAAAGTCATCTGTTCAACTCGTACGTTTATTAACACTTCAACCTGATTGTGTCGATGCATCATTTTCCTTACACGCATTTTTTTTTTTCACTAGGGTGCACTGGACTGTTGCGGTGCACAAGCTCCTTCTTCCTGAGTAACACAGCAAAATGCAGCCCCGTTGACAGTCGAAGCGACCGTGGTGGTAAATGTAGTGTTTGTGACAAGACGTAGTTGAACCACGCCTGCTTTCAGAAATAAGTACGGCACATAAAATGAAACACACACACACAAAAAAAACAACAACCGCGTGGCGTTTTCTCTTTTTTATCACGTACTGAGCAATGCCTCGAGAGCTAGGTTGAAAACTTCATCGGAAACTATCAGAACGCGCATATGACGCAGCTTGATATTTACCAAACAATCGATTTCACATGCAAGCGGTACCACATGCTTCGCATTGCAGTAAAAGGGAAAAAAATTGTGGGGAGATGGCGACGAGAGGACCTTTATAGAAAGCTCGAAGTTTGAAGCACACAGACACGCACACAGAAATGTGTACACACATATGCGTATAGATATCTATAAGTATTTATATATATGTATAGACGTGGTTTTCTTCTCTTTTTTTTTCTCAGTTCATCGCACTCGCCATAAATACTACACTGTAATTCTGATAAAATGAAGCAATTTCGATGAAGAGGCCGCGATGAGCGTTGCGCGCGGTATAAAATATAGATTGTTGTATGTACAGACGCGTATACAGTGTGTACAACTTTGCGCTCGAACAACTCGCACTTACTTCCAGTAATTGTAGTTGCAGTACGCCTCCACTAGTTGCAGTTGCTGTTCGACATTTCGCCTTTAGAAACAGTATTTCTGTTAGTGTCTGCAATAGCGATGGAGCTCGACTCTTCAACGATTGCGCCCATCAATATTTTTTACATTATTTTTCGCTCGTTACAGTGAGGAACTGATAGAAAGACGGGGTTCAGAAATTGTGTACGGACCGAAGCGCTGCCAGCTGACGAACACCAAGAGAGCTGCCATTCGACTTTGACGGTACGCAAGATTTCTTTCGAAATAATACCCATAGTCATAGACAGACTATCGCTTCGGAATAGAAAATGGTGAATTTTCTCGCACATGCAATTTAGTTGAGTCTTTGTATTGGCTCAATGGAGGTAACCAGATCGAGCCAGATGGTAATATGAACGATGCGAAGAATGTTTTACGTGGACAGCGTATCAATTGTCTTTTAAATCACCATGAGCACGACAAAATTCTGCATATGAACCATAACGATTTTTATAGCCGAAAATATTTCGTATAACATGCCCTGATTCAAAAGCCGTTCACAGGTTATCATCAAATGAAACGAGCATAACTAATTACGTTCAAGGTGGGGGCTCCAAATTTTTGGCCCCCTATGTATATACTCAAACTTAGGCAAGTTTGTGCGGCAGCTCTGTGGGTGTATGTCGAAAAAATGCTTTCAAAGTCGACGACTGCAATCAACGAAAATTGGGAGCGAGATCATGCGGATTTCGCGTGATCAGTCCCTGCATCTGAGGCGCCTGCCTTTCGAGGGTCATTCATTCAGACGACGTCTATGAGGTGTAGTTTAAAATGAACGGTATAGAAGCCGCTTTCACGATGTTTTTGGGGACGGACAGCCTGGTCGCCACACTCTTGACAGCATAGATCCCGCGAAACGTCACAAAACCTAGTCCCCATCACGTGCTTTCTTGTCCACGAGTTCAAGCTCCTGAATAACACGCCCAGAGAGTAAGCTGCACTGAGTAACATCTTGGGAACTACCCTATAGGTATTTATTCAAAATATCCTCCAGCGACCATGTGCTTAAGCCCCTCTCCTGTGCCTAAGTCGCGAACCCATTCACGAGATTTCTTTTATCGATACACGTAAGCTATATTCTGCACAGTATGAGCTACGCTTGACATACAACCTTTTGAAATGTAATCGCTCCATCAGAGCACGAAGGTCGCCAGCGATGGCTAGCAGCTTGTTTTATAGCCTCGACCCTTTCAGTTCTCACTCAAAAAGGGCGCATATGTTTACCTGAATTCATTCAACGGGTATGTTTACGATTGTGCGGAACGTCATTCGTTCCGGGGCACGCCGAGTTTGAAAAGAGACTCCTAGCGTCGTACGACACTTCACTGTTGAATTTCTTTGCACACGGAATGAAATTATGCAAGCAAGTGCCACGGAGGAAAAAAAAACAAAAACACGACCACACACTTGTTTCATAGACACAGTAGGGATGGATAGAATAGGAGGTTGTGCCCTCACTCATCACAAGAGATCCTTAAATGCCTATAGAACGATCATGAACAAGCGTTCTTTCCACAAAGCTCAAGTACATTGAGTGTCTTTTGAGTGTCTTTTTAGGACGTATATCATAAGGTGAGTATATTATTTGTTCTCCACTCGCACGGCGCAGTCACACCAGCGTACGCGCTTTCTAATCCTCGACACAGCACCTATTGTTCATGATCACTTCCGTGTTTTGGCAACATGGCAGTCTGACCACGCACAGCTGACGCGCAGTTAGCTAAGTTCGTAGTCTTTCTTCCCAGCACGTGGACTCTGTCAAATACCTTTGTACAGTCACTATGGCTAGCACAGGAATAACGTGCAGTTCGCACACACCACTGGCGCACCACTTTAGGCAAGAACCGTGGGACACCTGGAGCATCACCCAAAGTTTTCAGTGACTCCTTCTTGTCTGCCGCCGAGGTTGCGCACTCAAGATGAAATGCTTTTAGTAGTTGCCGGTGGTACTCTGACGTTGAACTTCCGGCCTAGCGACAATGACACAGCGAAGTTGAATGTTTTTGAGTGCTGTCGGAAAGCACACGTCATCTTCAAGATTGCAGGCCGTTAAGAGCAGCGGCGGGACCATTATCTTCTGACGCGAGGTTCCTGTGGCGGTGGTCCAGATCCTCTAACAGTGTCACCCCTCGCGAATGACTAGGTATCGTTAACACTCTTTCCACGCTGAGTCGTTGAATCGATCGGACAGCGCACACATCTCTCTACGAGGCTCGTCTGTTCACGAGTTGTCGCTGTACTCCTGCGAAGTAGCACCTCCACCGAAGGTAGTCATGCGTGGGACCTCCTTTCCGCTGCTCGCGGAGAGCACGTCCGGATATCAGAAGTCCACGATCTTCTGGCGGCAGAAGTACGGGGTGTGGTTGTTCACGTTGGTGATGTAGTCGGCGTGGAACGGGGGCTTGGTGGGCGACGTTTCTAGCACAGTTGGACGGAGCTCGTCTCCCTCGACGCAGGTGAAAGTGGTCATGTTGACCGGTCCATCGCAAGGTCTAGGTGACCTGAAGACACAAGAACAGAGAAAAGCAGGGAGAGCTTTTATTTGGTGCAGTAAAAATGCGCTGCTGTTTGTTCGTTCGTCATAACAGTCTAATTCGATTAGGAAGCAGAAAGAACCACTAACTGGCACGATAATTCCTGAGAAAACGGTTACTCATCGTACAGCTATTAGCGCGAATCCAACACGTGATTTAAAAAGCGGGATGGCTGCATTGAAATAATGCTTTAGAGCAAGAGTCGGTCGACTGCGGTTCAGGGAGCAGTACTACATGGTCTCCGGCACGGCGCTAGAACCCCATTTCTTCTGTCTTTGTAAATTCTTACCAGAAGGCATGAATAGCACTTCGGACTTCAATGAGCATCTCTGTTGGTAATTTACGTTTGTAAATTGCAACCTTCTTACATACAAGCTGAAAAAAAACAAGGTTAGCTTTCCAGTGGATTTTTTTCTTTTTGCCTGCAAATCCGACGTCTCCCCCCCCCCCCCCCCCATTTTGATCTGGCATGTAGGCAGCGCTGTGTCTTCGCCACGCAACTCTGCCCTTTGTTTCAAAGTGTTGCTGACCACTGTTTTATAGGAACTGCAGAAGGCATTGCACAACACACAGCACGACAATCAACGAAAACTAAAGAGGCAACATCATGAAGGGTAACCAAAGAATAGTCTTCCTCATTGCACAGTCTTCTAAACCTAGGAATGCTTGCACCTTGAACTTGTGCAGCAGCGTCAACTACATGAACAATTATTGTTCATATTCCTGTCATATTTCGAGTAAGAAAAAATAGCTGTTTAATAGGGCATTTTCGAGTCTTCAAGAACATCTATATAAAGGCTGCGTATGTATTTTATGCAACTTTTGAATACTACTGTTATGTTCTATACTTCTCTTTATATTAAGATTAGTGAATGAAGTTATTGAAAATATAAAATGGTACTTACGTTTTGCCATTTTGCACAATTTTGTCACCTGGAAAAATGATATCAGAAGTATTATTTTTTGGGTGGAAGAAAATACCTGTTACGTGTGAACACCGAACATGGGAAGGATACACATTAAGTAGAGAAAAAAGAATACCCAACTGGTTAGTGAAGAATTGAGGGAAAAGAGACAGAAAAAGCAGCCGTGCCAAAGTACCAAAGAGAAAAAGCTAAGCTAAGCATGACTAGATACTAGGCATTATTATTTTCAATAGACCATAGTGCAAGTTCAAACACCATAGAAATCGAAAAGAAGGTTCTGTTATGTACTCATTTCAAAAGCTTGATGCAATAAGAATATTGTATGATTACAATAGCATTCATGCGCTAAATCATTCGCTCATGTTTCCTTCATTTATGGTCCTAAACTTCATTTTCTCATGTCTCTATTCAGTTTATGTTGCATCTAAATGCAAAACTAGGGCAAGAGTGGATTGCAGGATGCTTGAAATAATGAAAGCCTTCAGGGCTAAATTTTTCGAAGAGTTTTCCTTCAGAAGGCTGTGGTTGCTGTTGCCACTGTTCATAACCAGTTTGTCTCAATTTTTTTTTTGTCATCTGTGACTTTGACTCGCCTGCCGCAAAAGATTACATAGTGAACAAGTGATGCCAGGATTGAGAAATAGAAAAAAAATTGCACCATCTCCCCGAAGGGAACCCTGATGGAATGCGATTGATTGATATGTGTGGTTTAACGTCCCAAAACCACCATATGATTATGAGAGACGCCGTAGTGGAGGGCTCCGGAAATTTCGACCACCTGGGGTTCTTTAACGTGCACCCAAATCTGAGCACACGGGCCTACAACATTCCCGCCTCCATCGGATGATGGAATGCGAAGCAGCAACGTTGCGCACGGGTTGAACGGCGCTAACGCGGGCGCGGTGCCGAGCGGTAGAAGATTCGTTTTAAGCGATGGCTGGCCATGTCATTTCTTCAGAGTGGACACGGGTTCTGGACCGGAGCTGGCGCATATTTTGCCTTGACTACCACAACCTTGTGATCGATAAAGTGCGCACGCTTAGAAGCTCCTGCAGACATTCGACGTTGAAGTTGCGTGAGGTGTAGCGAGACGCGGTCACGGTAGAGAAGCGAGCGGCGGTAGCGGCAGGTGTTCTAGACGAATGGACGAGGTGGAAGCTGCTTGTGCTGCGGAGAGCACGCGGCAGGCGAGGAAAAGAGGGACTTCAGCGCGCACTTTGAGGGGAGCGGGACACGTGGCTGTGAGGTGACCTACTTGACACCGGTTTAATGCCTAGTTCACACTGAAACATCCGCTTTCTACAGCGACCGAAATTCCCCTGCCGCCGAAACGCAGCGTCCTTCGCACTGGACGCGCCCCGCGCCGCCGAATATGCCATCTACTGCGGGGCGAACGCGGGATGGATGCGCTGTCACCCGGTTGTTGTCGCGGCTCGCGAACGCCACTACGCTATCCGGTGGTGTATACTTCGACGATTCTCGTACGCAAGAAGCAAGACAGTACTGCTTACTTTGCTGGCAAGTGGCTGTCTTGTAATGCACGAAGAGCAGAAAAACCACCGACGCCAGCGGCGTTGGTGGGTTCGTTTTGCTCTGCAAGACCGCAACAAGCTCGGTCACGCCAACAGCAAGCTCGGTCACCTCTTTCACGAAATACGGAGGCGAAGTAGGCACAGAGTAGGTTAAACTCGCGTTGGTTTCAACGTTCAGTTACGTGCACTGCGGCATAACAAGTGAGTAGGGCTTGGCCGCCATTTTTCAAAATTCCTTGACTAGCGCTCCTATTGGTCCGCAGTGACCGATTCGGCGACAGACGCCGCAAAAATCAGTCGGAGAGCGATCGGCGCGGAGAGGGCCCTTTCGGCGGATCTCGCCGCCGCCGAACCGGATTCGGAGCACTTTCGGCGGCCAGAATGCTCAGTGTGAACGCGGCCTAACACTTGCGGCGAAAAGAGCGCGTTGCGGTTCGTTCGTATGGACACTCGGAGGGACCGCGTTACACAGGCTAGGGAAAGAGCTGCTTCGAATCTGAAAGTGAAATAATAATAAAACAAGCCTGTGTTTAGACGTTGCATTCAGCATCAACACAAGAAAACTGAGTAATGGGTTGCTCAAAGCTTCGGACTCCCAGCAAAGAAGGAAATCTAGATTGATGGGAGTCATAATTTTATAAAATATATTCATTTATTCACACGCTCACACAAGAGTTCGCACGCTCGTAAATAAACCTACCAGTGTTGGCCTTCAAGCGCTGTCTCTTGGTCCGGCAGCGTGCCACAATGACGAGCAGGAAGAGGAAGAAGACGGCGGCGAAGGTGACTGCGATGAGGATTACGACGAGAGAGTTGCTCTGCTCGCAGCCTCCCCACTCGCTACCTGCGAATGCAAGGAACGCGACGGCGGTCATATCGTTGAGGACGCACGTCGAAATCAACAGCTGCCGAGTAGCCTCGCAGCTGTGCAACAAAAACCCACTCCGAAACACGCACGCAGTACTATGGTGCGAAGTGCCATGCGTGACGAATGAGCTTAAGCCGCAGACTACGTTGGTTTTTGAAAGATTCTGTATTCCCCCCCCCCCCCTCTTTTCCCTATTATTGCTCTCTCTTCGCTCCTCCCCCGTAGGGTGGCAAAGCGAACACTTTCTTTATCTCTGTTTGTCTCTCTCTCTGGATCGATATGAGTCTAAATAAACAAGAAACTCTAAGGACGCAAGCTCATGACTGCCACATGCTCCTATACTACGGTAATATTCTGATAGGAATATGATATGCATACGTATGTATATTCGATTTCTCAAAATGTGACTAGCATTAACGGCTGATCAATCACTGTATCGTGCATAAAAATTATAGAGATACTGATTCACTTTTTAATGGCATGATACACTGATAGTTTGTTCATTCCTCCATCATTCTTTGCTTTGCGCCAAATTAGCGAAACTGCCTACCAAAACAAGTTACACAGCCCCAGATATATTATGGTAAAAGATGTGATAACTTGGAGTTTTATGAAGTTTTCATAATGATTGTTAATTTTATTATGACTACGTGTGACGCGTCTCCCCTGCTTATAGTGTAGCTCTTTCGTGTGATTTGTTTTTACAAGCAAGAGTTTCTGTTACTTCTTTGGCAGATAATGTTTTAAAGATTTTGTCAATAAATAGGCAAGTGCCTTATCCCACCACTTTAGGATGATAGTAATTTCTCAGGACACTGTATAAGAGCCCGAGAAATTTTCGCGCTCTTATCTGTTACTATTAGGTTTTGTATGCCTTTAGCGGCATCAATGAGCCTCTAAACCATCATTTATTCAGTCAACCGATTCTCATTTAGTGAATCTCGAGGACAGGGAACCAAGAGCCGAAAAGCACAGGTGAAGGTGGAACTGCATCCTTGATTGCTCCTGCTTGTGGCCAGATCGATCCAAAGTATAGGTATTTCTCCTCGCACCGCGGCTCCAACCTCTCTCTTCTTCTGCACGGGCCTCAGAGACCACTAAACGGCAATCGATATGAGAGGCGTTTAAGACGGTGCTGTGGCTGCTCTTTTAACCTGCTACTTTTTTTTTTACATCATCTGACTTTTTTTTTTCAAGTCCGGGATACCAGGTGGCGCAACGAAAATACCCAGCTTGTGCACTCGTAGGCTACGAACTCTACGCAGCGCTGCTTGTTAGCAGCAACTTGACGTTACGCTGAATTCTCTGCTGTGTCTATAGAAATGAAAAAGAATTCCCGATCGTGGTTCTACTGTAGCCAGTATCGTAATATGAATCAAATGAACGTCGTTCGGTGATCCTTAAGTCTGAAGAAGTGGGCTTGTACTCATATTCCCGAAACACACCCGTGTTAGAATTGTTTGAAAGAAAAAATTACAGTAAGTCATCATTATATCTACTTCATTTTAGCAAACCCGATCAGCCATTTGCATAGGAGATGCACAAAAAAGTTGTCTGGGCATTGTTAAAAAACAGTTAGGTTTCATATTCTTCATTTTTTCACTCCGAGACGTTAAAATATACAAATCCAGGAATATACAGTATTAAAACGTTGCTTAGGTACTTGTGCAATAAAATAGTTTAGAAGCACTACAGGTTATCTGGAATCCCTCAATCTTGTTATTCTGTGTTAGGAGCTTTACAAAGCCTCATTCGATCATGTTCGTTACCAATTGCCACCTATCAAGGAGAACAGAGCAATGAGTTCGTCTCTTTTTTTTTTTTTTCTAATAACGTACCGTGTCGCGAAATGCCGTCCCAATACCGGTCAGCGGCCTCGGCGCGCAAAAGAAACGGCTGCGAGCGGCCCATTTCGTTGACAGCGTAGATTACGAGCACGTAGTTGAGTCCCGCGGGCAAGCCTTGCACCCAGAAGGCCGGTCTCTCTGCGCTCAGGTTGGCCAGCAGGCGGTGGCACGAGATGTCGTGCACTTCGAGGTTGTACAGCTGGCGAAGCCCGCCACCGCCGCTGGGATCCTCTCGGCACTCGGCCAGGAGGGCGTCTTCCGTCTGGTTGCTAAGCGTGCAGTTGTACGGGGTCTTCGGAGGACCTGGCGTTGTGGGAGGAATAGAAGGAGAAGGCGTTACCAAGAGAAGCAGCCACTGTCTATCTTGCAATAGAGGACCAGTGTAAAAAACAAAGAAACAAGGTCTGTTATGTATCCGAGAAATACGGGTCGTTTTTCTGATAAGTCGATTGTATTGATACACCCAGAAAATTTCCGCACTGCGCGTGGTTTCTCACTGCTTTCGAAAATGGAGGTTTGCAAGCTTTCCTCCACGTCACGTGTTCTTGCAGTGCCTCTGAAATCGGCCCGCCTTCGAAAAATTAAAGACGTCACGTGTTTACCCCATCACGTGATGCCGTTATGACGTCACAATGATGTCCCAGATTTTGCTGACCTTTGCGTCGTGACGATGTCATAAAGACACGAGGAAGTCATGAGTTCTTTTTATCTCACATAGCTCTATGTTTTCTCCACCAACGGTGACGACAAATTGCCGCGTTTGATTAGGTATTTCAGGCTTTCGCCTTAACAAGTGAGCGACTGTCCACTGTAGCCGATATGGAAGCATGGCTCAGCGCAAGAGAAATGGCCTTGGGAAAACAGCATAGTAGAAAGGGGGTGTAAGAGTTTCGAATCAATGTGAAGAGCGGGCGTCCCTACATCTGCAACCTCAATAAACCAGGTGACGGAAGCAGTAGAATAACCTAGTAGAAAAAAGTTCAAGTGGTGCGAGAGAAGTCAGCAAAAACTCGAGACAAGGATGGAGTACAAGGCACAATTAATCACACACCGTCACCGGATGCGCCTCGAACGAAGATCAAGACGAATGAGGCTTCTTCTTCGTCCTTGTCTTTATATCTCGCAGGTTTATTTGAAATCTAAACATCAACCAACCTGCATAGCTTTTCACGCTCCCAATTTAAACAGCTAGGTGAGTCACGTGGAATCATGTGCCACACAGTAGCCTAGTTTTTTAGAACAGAAAGATGCGAGTCATTCTGACATTAGAGAAACCGTTATACAAAAATTGGTGATCGTAGTCTCTTTGTTTAGAGCCCCGTCACGTTATATACTCCTACTGGCTGTCACCAGAAGTGTACGTTGAGCCCGAATGAACACACAGTACATATGTGGCTAGTACTGCATTGGTACTTGACATCTACAAAGAAAAATCAAGAAGCAAAGTAAAGAAAGAAAGAGAGAAAGAAAAGAAAACAGATAAAAAAGAAAGAAAGAAAAACAAGAAAGAAATAGAAACAAGAAAGAAAGAGAAACGAGAAAGAAAGAAAGAAAGAAAGGAAGAAAGAAAGCGTTGCGCTCGCTTATGGCAACTCTATATTATTGAAACTCCGCGCGGACTTTCCAACGAGTGTCCTCGTAATCCGCAGATGAGTGTCACGCGCACAGACCGCCGGTATAGTTCATCGCTGGGCACGGAGCGTCAGCGGAGGCGGCATGGCACGCAGCAGCGGGCTGGTTTACGAAAATGAAGATGAACGCTGGCTTTTCTTCGAAGACGAGACGTTTAATGGTGGTTCGGCTTCTGAGCGCATCGAGAACCCCAATCGAATAAACGAGCTCTTCGTAAATAAAAGAAAAATGATCACTTCCTTACGCGGACGTAACACGACCAATTAAGGAAAATCATTTAAAGGTGGAATTTCAAACAACCACACAAAACCGCGGCCTGTAATTGAGAACAGCGAGAAAACCATTGCAAAAGAAGACGGCTTACAAATAATTCAACCCCATTAGGAAACAATAATGGACAGTTATTTCGTTAAAGGAAGGCACCGACACAACAAAACAATGCCTACATACGTCGGCCAGCACTGAAAAAGAATGCGATACGCGTAAGAGCGGAACGAAGTCAGTTTTTTTTAAATTTTTTTTTTCTCCCATCCTCGCAGGCAACCTGGTTATTGAGGCGTGAGCCGATAGCAAACGAAAGCAATGTCATTTATCTAGCTGTTGTCTCTCTTTCCTTTTCTCTCTCTCTCGAGTGACATTGAGTGATGGTGCGGCGAGTTTATTTACGACGACAAGGAATTTCGACCACGGCTTTCCACTCTATAGTCCGGACTGCAGTGCGGATGTTTATTGCGGTATCGTGAATTTTTTTGAGAGAGCGCGATGGTTTTACAATGATTAGCCGCAAGAACAAAAACAAGAACAGACGAGATTCTACTCGATAACATTGTTTTAGGCTGTATGAAACGAATCAATAGATTGAACCTAACAGGCATTCCCTGCCTTCAAGATAGTTTATCGCAGTATAAAAGTAGGAAAGAATGATAAGGATGGGCTTGTGCCTGAAGACACTGCCACGTTTCATACACGAAATCTTTCTTTATGTCATTTCTTCTTTCTCCCTGTTCGTTCAGCGCATTGCACGCTGGCAATGGTACCAGGCAGAAGCATATTTAGAGTCAAAAAAAAAAAAGAAAAACACCAGTCTCGCGCGGAGAAGCCGTCTTCAAACACTCTTTGGGTAACTGCTGCCATCATACTTGCTGGATTCCCACTACGCCATAAATCATCATAACTTTTGTGTAGTATGCAGGTATTCACTAAGCCATCCTTCGTCATTCTTTAGAAAAGTGTGGTACCTGCTGCACACTTGCAAGGAATGTTGCAATTTTTTTAAGCTGTAGCTGACGACGATGAAGAATAATGCCTGAGACTTTAGTAACGAGTTGAAGCATTCGATGATCCACTATAGTTACGCAATTCGCATTCTGTGACGCCTGGTTGTTTCTTGTTTCTTGTGTCCTGGTTGTTTCCCAACCCCTTTATTATATTAAGGTGATTCCATTGCCGACCGACATCAAGCCTGCCTCGGGTCAGTTTGGAACGGAGTCTCAAGCACAGACTTGGCTCAGTGGGGAAACACTGCGCTGGCACGAAAGGCACTAGGGTTCGGATCCCGTCGTGTTTTTGTTGTTTTATATACTGAGCTTTTTTTTCTTTATTTTGCGTGATAGTGGTAACGCACACCAGCGGCGCCACCGGGGGACAACTATTGCGCACGCCACTTTTGTTTTCATCTCATAGCAGCTTTCGCTGTAAAAGTTGATCTTGCATGATTCACCGGTAAGAGCCAGACGGGATGCGTGCGCTGAGCTTGTAATACATTATTTACAACATACTTTGTCTGCTAAGTGAGAAAGAGTTGCCGTTGCCACCATAATGACACGAACTTCTCCTAGTTCATCGTTTAAACAAGGAAAAAATAAAAGCCAACCTCTCAAACACTTCATTTTATCAAAATAGAGACTGGCTCTTAAGAAGCAAGTCTTGCTGTGTAATGTATGTGCTGCAATGCTTGTGTTGTGCATGAATTGCACTTTGTCGAGCCTGTTATCACGTATCCAGTGGTCATAGCTCGTCGTAACACTCTAGCAGAGGCCGGCTTCCCATGCGGAAGACGGCAGTGATTGAACTATAAACCTGAACATGTCTTATATTAGGTGGTGCACATCTGTCCCCCATTATTGGGGCAGACCAACACGGATGCGAAGCACCCGCGGTTATTATGACCAGTTCAACTTTATGAATGACAGCTGGTCTACAAAGTATGCTAGCCCGATGCTACATAGCCCCAACTTGCTCCACCCTCGCAAGACAAAGAAAGGGGAGCACATGATATGGATAACAGATGCCAATATCCTAACGGAGAAATTCTTCCACGGGCTCAATGTAGCTCAAGCGGTTGAGATTCGAAGGCAATTCGCGGAAGGTCTGGATTAAGAGGACAGCGCACCTGCTGGTCAGTTGCAACGTTGAAAGAGTTCCCAGCATGGCCTTGAGTCAACTATACCATGAAGCATTTAGCTGTGTTGTGGTTCATATACTTTGTATAGCATCGAGGATTTCTATCACCTTGTAAATATTCCCGATTTTTACTTGTCTATAAGCAATCAGTGAACCCAAGTAGCTTGGACGTAGCACCTTGCATGGCATCACATACACATAATAATATTTATAGTGGACTTGGAATTGTGCCCCTTAGAATGATATTCAGTAAGTGAGAAACGGCCTGTGCCACCGTAAATGTGCCACCGCAATATATATCCGGTAAGTCGTTTGTGTCACAGCTCACTAGAAATACAAAGCAGTGGGGCCTTACCATGCGTAAAGATGCGCATCAATATAAATAGACATGTGCGTGGCTTGAGTTCTACGGCTCAAAAAAGTTAGTGCAAATAATCCACATACGTGACTCTTTCCGTCCACTTCGGCTTACCTGCTCGAAGTCCCTACATATACGCATATCTCCAATGACCTAGTTACAAGAGCATACGCGTATGCATATTTGTACATTAGTCTGTAGAGCAAATGTATTTGCTTCTTTTGCGGAGTACTCACTCGTCTTCACGGCTATGCTTCCAAGCGCAGTGAGCCCAGCCACCTGTGTTATTCTGACGAAGACGACAAGCAAAAGAGCTTACGAAGAAAAGAAGAAACATGAGCATAGTGCACCGCAACATGAATGCGCCGAAACGGCAAGCTAAGTAGTTATGTGGGAAAGTCGATGATCCGCTAAAAGCAGTACGCTGTTTGAGGTCAGGCTCTCTACGCTGTCTCGGCCCTGTCTCGATCGACATACAAGTCTACGAGCACGAATGCCCGTAAATGTACGCCCATCTCTTTCACTCTTTCTTTTCATTCACCCTGCAAGCCATGTCCTTTATGCATGGTCGGGCAAGCCTACAGTACGGCTGTCGAAGCCCACGCAGTGCAAACTTTGTACCGCTGTTTCGCCTCCCCACTGAATACGACACGGGCCGTCTCGCATCTCGTGCCCACCCTATGCAAACGCGCATGCGCGTATGAGCGAGTCTAAGCAAACGGCGTTGCAGGTTCAAGTAATGAAGCGTGAATCACCTATTAGCGCACAAGTAAAATGGTGGACGACGACTGCAAACGTCCATACAGCAAGAAAATGACGCAAGAAATTACTTAAAGACAGCGCTTGGCTTAGAAAGAAATGAACAGGAGGCAGGCGAAGAGCTAGTATGTTCAACTAGTCTAGAAAAAAAAAACTGGCATGCTACCCTACGCTGATGAATTGGAAAGGATGTTTGCAACTTAGGGACAGAAAGAAAGAGAAAGAGAAGCGTGCACACGCACGCACACACATGCCCACACACACACGCACACACACACACGCACACGCACACACGCACACGCACGCACACGCACACACGCACACACACACACACACACGTCCACGCACACACGCACACACACACACGCCCACACACAGACGCATACCCACACACGCACACATACACACACACAAACACACACACACACATGTACACACACGCCCACACACAGACGCACACCCACACACAGGCACACACACACACGAGCACACACGCACACACGCACACACACGCACACACAGACGCACACCCACACACAGGCACACACACACACACGAGCACACACGCACACACACGCCCACACACACGCACAAACACGCCCACACACACACGCACACACACACGCACACACGCGCACACACACACATACATACATACACACGCACACACACGCTCACACACAGACGCACACGCACACACGCACACACACACACACACACACACACACACACACACACGCCCAACACAGACGCACACCCACACACGCCCACACACGCCCTCACACAGACGCACACCCACCCACACGCACACACACACACGCACGCAGGCACGCATACGCGCTCACGCGCCGCAGTCCTCCCTCTCCCTGCAACTCACACATATTTTGTTGGTGCAAGCAAACATAAACCTGTTCGAAATGTTTCAAACACCGCCTTTTTTATCTTTCTTACATTTCATTATTAATTATTTATTAATTTGTTATTATTTCATATGCCCCGTGAGGGGTATTACATGACGGGTGGGTATAACTAATACATATTGGTTTCTACTGTCCCTGAAGGATGTATGGATGGAGTGGTGTACCACGTCGGCAGGAACACGATTCCAGTCCTTGGCAGTCCGAACGAAAAATGAGTTCAAGTGGGCGGTAGTGTGGGCTGCAGAAAGATAAACTGCTTTTGGGTAGCCATGATGGGCTGAAGAATGATGCAAGGGTCAGATAGTTGTCTGTTTACGTAGAAAGTGATAGAACTTATGGAATAGACATAATCTTGCAGCTTCGTGGCGCTGCTCGAGTATTTGAAGATGAAGACGTAACTTGAGTACGTGGACACTGGTGTGACAAGAATAGTCCGAAATAACAAAATTAGCCGCACAATTTTGTTAGAATTCCAGCGCGGATGATTGATAATAGTTTGATGTGGGTTCCAAACTGAGGAAGCGTACTCAACCTTTAATGTAACTCAACTTATGTAAAGGTGGGAAGTTTTCACTGCATAGTAGATCTATAGTGTCAAATCATTTTGAATGAGGAGTAGCGAGAAACTGGAAAAAAGGAAATCGTTACTAAAAAGGAAATTGTTAAATCATCGTTGCTAGCAAAGAATAATAAAAGGGCCGGTTGAAGAAACGTTTCCTTTCGGCCCGCGGTTATGAAATGCAGCGTCTTGGTTTAGCCTATGGTATTTGTCGTGACGTAAAGTAAAATGAAGAGTAGTGTTCTCACCTATAGGCACAATCTGGAAACGGCAGGGCTCTTTCTGTCGGCCTATCTTGTTGGTGGCCCAGCACAGAAGCGTGCCGTAGTCGGCCTTGTCTCGCGGGACGTACGACGCCACGCTGCGGCTGCCCTCGGACACGAAGGTCTGAAGCTCGTGGTTGCGCAGACTGCCGTTGAAAGGCCCACTGGAAGCTGACGGCCGACGGGTGCGCGTCTACGTCCACATGACACCTGCAGCATCTCGTGCGCCGCAGCCGGGTACACGATTCGCTGGCGATTGGAACACACCGGAGAGTCTGATAGGAAAGCAAAAGAAAAGAAAAAAGGAGGATTGTTGAAATCAGGGCGGTGAGTTGTGGGAACATGACTATGAAGTTATGCCTGCTCTGAAAAATCATTAGGATGAGGTCCTCCTTATCATGAGTCTGATGCCCCACTGCAGCACAAAGACATCTCCCGTGTTTTTTTTTTCAGTTAATTCAGTCCTTTATTTGTTTCAGCTACCTTATAGCCGCAAACGTCTTACTAGTTTCGTCACCCTCCTTAATTTTCTCTATGTCCTTCACCCGCTTGCCTTTTTCTTATCATTCCGTCTGTTACTGTTAACTACCAGCAGTTATCTTGCCTTTGCGATAGATGCTCTACAAAAGACAATTTTGCCTTCACCCTTTTGAATAAGATGTTCGTAACACCACCTTCATTTTCCGATTACCTCCGTTCTGTTCTTGCACCTGAAGGCTACACCTATCAGTCCTGAATTTATTTGAATGGGGCTATATCGACTTAAGTCAGAAACCTTTTAGTGATTGGTCATGTTACTTGTGATTGGCCAGCAGCCTTAGCTAATTTTACCTGCTTGGCAACTGAGTGCAACTTACTTCTCGGACAATTCATGCAGAAGTGCTTGTATTTTTCTGGTCTTTCTTTTGATGGGCATGACAGCACAAGGGTTTGCTTGTTTAGTCACTGACGCACCCTATCACGGGTTTGTTAAGTATGTATGCAGCACTAGGATAAAGCGATGAGCGGAAACAGAAATTTGGCTTGAGTGACAGATTGTATGTAGTGACAAATTGTACTGCAGTATGGATCGACAATAAAAACTTGGAGAACGCTCGCTCTTCAAGAGTGGAACTTGGTAACGTAAGTGGGCCTCGAAAGCGTCCCCTTCTCAATGGCAAGCCTGGTTTCCGTGATCGGCATTTCGTGAATGGTATTGCTTTTCAGTAGAGTGATTATAAGTAGAAACACACTGCAAAATGAACTTGAACGGTGACACATTTTTACGCGGGGCGATTAATCCATCCAAACCTCATAGCACCTTGCTCATTCTTAGCCACCAGCTGACACGACTTAGCTAAAAAAAGTTGTGCACACAAATGTCTAGAAAGCGTCCTGTGAAACTATATTTAATCAGCCTTAATGCATTTAAAGGTTTGATTCTCTGTAATCTGCCATTGGCTACGATTTATTTTAGATACGGGAAAAAATGAGAATGAAAGAAACATAGAGTGCATACTCACATTGGACTTTTAGATGTAGCTCATTGCTGACTGACTCGCCCTCGGTGTTAATGGCGACGCAGGTGTAGCGTCCAGCATTCAGACGCTGGATGGCCTGGAACACGAGCGACTGGTTGCTCGTGATCACCTTGGCGGCCGGGTCTGAGTGCACGTCCTGGTTGCCTTCGAAACGCCACACCACTTCGCTCACGCGTGGATTGGCGTCGATGCTGCATTCCAGGTATACGTCTTGCCCTTCAAAAATCTCCTCTAGCCGCAAACGCTTTCCGAGCTGAAGCGTCACCAGTGGTTTGTCTGTGAAAAGTAAGGGGAACAAGAAGAAAGATAATAATACGAACTTTACTAAAGGATGCTCAAATGTTCCCGTCACGCACTATCAAGAGCAATGTGCGATCCAGAGCATCAAAGTCACGTTTGTATGCTGCAGTGCACCTGTTATGTAATTATATGAATGGGATGTACTGAATTAGCACAAAATAACAATACACTTGAACATTCAGTGTCATGAACACTCTTGAGCTTGCTAAAGGCAATTAGCCGC
The DNA here is from genome assembly GCF_013339725.1 of Rhipicephalus microplus. NCBI lineage: Eukaryota > Metazoa > Arthropoda > Arachnida > Ixodida > Ixodidae > Rhipicephalus > Rhipicephalus microplus. The sequence continues at coordinate 305,692,082 of NC_051165.1, forward strand.
CATGTCTTTTAAAAAGCTATTTCAATGTCTTGGGTCATATTGTTCACTGTAGTACATATGTCAAGCGTTGAAGAAGTAGCCATGATCTGACAAAACCTCTGTCCAACGTAGCATTTCCACCATGAGACGTTGTGTGACATCTCTCTGTCCAGCCGCCTTCGCAGCTACCAAGTGGAGGTCCACGTCACTGATAGAGACCATTGCCTTGAAAAGTCTAACTGACATTGATTATGTTCCTTCTCTTGGCGTTAATAAACCCTACCATGTAGTTCGTTTTAGAATGCCTAAGTTTGCATAATCCGAGTTTACAACATTTCTTAGCTTTAAAAGGCATAATTTACATACAACCGTTTTTTGGTCCGAATTCACCAGGAAATCCATTTGAATTTCTGAGAAAGGAAAACTTCTAGTAGAAGAAAAGTTCATCCATGTCAAGGGATAAATTTCTTTTTTACTAAAAGGTTTCCCTTCTGAGGAATTCACATGGACTTCCTCATGGCTTCGGGATAGATTGGGGTTGTCTTCCCTTATGACTTTGGTAGTCTTTTCGCTACAATACAGGATTTCGCAGAGCTCGTTCACAGCATCTCTAAGCACATGCAGCCATGAACCTAATTACTCTGACGAGATATTCATTCTCATGCGGGAAACAATAAGCAGGTCACTTGAAAACAACTCATTCAGATTTCCTAGGATGTAATGCTGGGAGCAACATGATATCAGGCGATTAAGCCCAACATGACTCTATTTTTTGTATACTTACAGTGAACGTCAAGGCTGTACGACGCTTCGATGAAGCTTCCGACAATGTTCGGGTTTTCGGCAACGCAGCGAAGTCGCTTGCCGTTGTCCTCTCTCGTGGGGGTGTAGGTGACCACCGAGAAGACGCGATTTCCTATGGGCATCACCTGTGTGTTACAGGGAAACAAAGCAAGTGCTTTAGGTACAATACCGATCAAGTAAAACACATAATGCTTGCCACCTCACATCATGCTGTCAATATTTTGAAGGTAAAACTGTGGTCATTTTAGGGGCGAAGCTCCTTAGGGCGTGGGTCTTTCCATCCTCCGTCGTTGTCGTACGTAGCCACCGGGATGCGAGATAGGATTGATTGATTGATGTGTGGGCTTTAATGTCCCAAAACCACCATATGATGGTGGCAGTATTTGGAGTGTTCAGTAGATGGGTGCACGAATGAATGCATGGACAGACGGACAGACAGACTAGCAGACGAACGGACGGATGGATGGATGTGCGGAGCGGGTATGTGCCACAGGGGATGCGAGATGGCGGTACTTGGAGTGTTCACTAGATGGACGCACGGACAGACGGACGGACAGACAGACAGACAGACAGACAGACAGACAGACAGACAGACAGACAGACAGACAGACAGACAGACAGACAGACAGACAGAGGAACGAACACGTGGACGTGCGGGTGGATGGACGCATGAACAGACGGACGGAGGCATGGATAGACGCAAGGCTGGTTGCGCGGACGGACGGAAGCAAGAACGAACGGACGGACGGAAGCACGGACAGGCTGACAGACGCTTCGCCCCCCTTATCATCATTCACTCCGTGGATATGCTGTATTTTTTCTTTGCGGCATCACTCCTACCTCATTCCAAAAGTTCCAATTGCACAAATGTGTGTACATTAACATTAACCGTATGCCAAACGAATTGGTGAATTCAGCCCAGCCTTCTGAAGCATCATCCGCCTTAGTGCTCCCGTCCGTAAAGAGTTATTTACTCAAATGAATTCCAAAACTGGGGTACTATTTCAACTTGCCCCCCTCCCCCAATCAGTTTTTTTTTTGCAATGGGTACAGAAAAAGTATATATGACAGAGCAAAGAAACAGCACTAAACGTACCTTGACATGGTCGGTGGATATCTTGGCCTTTCCGCGCCACCAAGTGATGACGGGAGGTGGCCGTGATCCGGCAGCCTCGCATTCAATTTCAGCTGGTAGTCCGGCCGCCAGTGGACGCTGCTTGGACCGTATGCGCACCATGGATGGTTTCACTGTCCAGAAAAAGAAATAGAGCAGGAATTACAATATCGCAGCCACCAGACTTACGGAATGTAAGTTAATAAACGTAATTTTCCTGTTGCCTCCAAAATTTCGCGGAAGTTACCGAGGAATGGTCATTAGAGTGCGCACTGGAAAAAGCTGGTGCGCAAAGGCAGATTGACCGTAAACTTGCGTCAGTGAATATGGTAGTCACCAAAAGTCCGAAATCAAAGCAATGATCTACCTGTCTTCCTCTTTTGGGCCACAGTAAAAATGATACTGTGTACGGGGGTTAAGAGTTACTTTCTTGTTGGTTTATTGTCAATTATTGTCTTGCCTTAGCGGTACGTGCCCAACCCATGACCATTTCTTCTTCCTGATTTCGACTATGATATGCTTAACACCCGTTTCTTCTCTGATACACTCTGCTCTCTTCTTGTTCCTTAGGATTTCGCCTATTATTTTCTCTTCCATTGCTCACTGCGTGGTCCTCAACTTAAGTTGAACCATTTTTGCAATCTTTCAGGTTTTGACTCCATAGGTAAGTACCGACAAAAAGACGGAATAACCATTGGTCAATAAATATCAGAAAATGAATTCCAATCGAAGGCAAGCGGACGAGGGGGAAACAGAAAGTTAGGTGGGCAAATGAGATTAGAAAGTTTGCGGGTATAAAGGGGCAGCAGCAAGCACAGGACCGAGTTTACTGGCGGAACATGGGAAAGGTCGTTGTCCTGCAGCGGGCGTAGTCAGGCTGATGATGCTGATGGTAGGTTGTAGGAGGGTATTTGTGGTGTTCGAGTGATCATATTTTCAGAGGAACAAATCTAAGAGAAATGTCCCTGATGTAACAATTATGAGCCATATTGTCAACGAGCTTGTCCCAACGAAACGGTAAAGCTTTACTTCAAAAGGGGCCATGACATAGTCACCCAGAAAATTGCGCGCGATCTTCAGCAAGAAATGAAAGAAGATGGTCTATTGTGCCCATATATGCTTAAAAACTGAGCTGTGAAAGAATGTGTCATTTTAAAATGAGCCTTACAAATCGCATGCTATAAACCCCGTACACCGCCGGCGACAGCCATTTTTTTCATGGCGTGTCTGGGTTGAAGTCCTTCGTAGATTAGAGCCATCGTCATGTACTTAAGTTTCAGCCACTTCACAAGCTTATTCTTCACCAGCGTTGCCAGAATGTGGCACCATTAGTTTGTTTATAAAAAGCTCGTTATAAATTAAGTTCTCAACCAAATGCGCTGAAATTTATCCAGCTTCTTTGCGAACACCCAAGTATTAACCCTCATAACAAAGAGTATGAGCTGAAATTGAGTGTCATGGCCTCATTGTGAGGATACCAGTGCCTTACAAAGGTGCAGTCATCTACAAGAAATCGACGCCACAGAAAATGTTAACTATTTCAAAAAGTCCACAAATACCACCGTAGATTGAGTCTTTCACGTCAGGACTTCATCAAAGTTTTGCGTGCGCTTTAGTCACGCGACAGAGCTAGCCATAGGTCCAGGTGACCTGCAAGAAGTATGCCGTGTGCCCGCTGTGACGCCCTCCCTCCTTTAATTATTCACGCTCGCCTGCAGTCAACTTTTCCCTTGCGCTTCAATCTAATTGACTCCCCCTGCAAACGATGCGCAATGTATCACCGAGTCAATGACACGCGACCGCCGTCTCTCTTCTTTGTTCGCCGCAACACGGCCTGCGACTCATTCAATTCGACCGCTCTCTCTACTGCGCCCATCCCAACGCCCCTTATCCCCAGAGACCCCCCCACCCCCTCCCCCCTCCCCGCACTTGTGTCTCAGCGCTACCCAAAACATCTGAGTCATTCCATACAAACAGCGGCCCCACGCAAATCACACAGTCCTCCTCTTCCTGATTCAAAAACTCCTGTTTAGAGATCGACAGTGGCTGCGGTATAGCTTCAAGACCGCGTGCCGTCGACATCTTGCGTAATGACGAACGCGTTCTGCTTGGGTGATCGCGGGTGCGTGCTGTCATTCAGGAAGCACTCGAAGTTACGCCCCTGGCTGTGTGCACCTCTCGTGCCGGGAACCCCTTACCACACCTCATTTTGATGTGACTGCCCGGCACAATTGTCATTGTGAAAATCCAAACACAGAAACTGACACCCGGGTCGAGAATGGAGGCGGGGAGGTGGTCGGGCTGCGCAAAGTAAAGTCACCGCAGTGTATCATGACATGAAGCCCATTAGGCTGTGTGGTATAAGAGTACGGTAATATAATGGGAGGGGTATTTTGCCAGCCTCATTAGGACGTCACCCATAAAAAAAGAAGAACAAAGCATTACGTCACACAATTGGAGGTCACCCTGTCGGCCTAACCCGCGATCAAAACGCCGGAGCTTGCGGTAGTTTTAATACTCTCGGTGGTGTTCGGTTTTTAAACCTCAACCGACAGCCGGCCGATTTGCGCTGAACAAGCACGCTTCGAATGATAGCTACCGGGTGCCATATTTTGAAGTCTCGGCCAATCTCATTGATTGCGTCATCTTGACGCAAAACGTCACGTGTTGGGCCGACACTGCTGGCTTCAAAACCGATTGGCTTGCCAAGTTTGGCTGCGTGACTTGATACACCCACCTTTCTCTTTCTTTCCTCCACCGCATCACTTGACTTCACCGCAAGCACGTGTACATAGTAATTGGACTGGTACACAAATTAGGAAAAGTTAGGTATTCAAATGCACACCATGAAATAACGAAAAAAAGTATACAAATACGCAAATTACCCCTACATGCTCAGGCGCATCACAAAGCACGAAAACAAGGTGAAAACAAAATTATTGACACAATACTTCATCACTCTTTTTTTTTTCGGAGGTAATATAATTGAACGCACTTTCTGTTGTACCCTCTACTGCTTTATCCTCCTTTCCTACAAAGGCACTAAGCAACGAAGTTTAAGCAATTATTTTATGAATACGTTTCTATTTGTAAAAGCTTTTTCGATGATTTATTCACCTCACTAATAGTCACCGGCCTCATCCACATGGGTGGAAAGGTGATTACTTCTCCGCTTCAAAGATTTGCACTTCCACGTTGCTCCCACTGTTCAGCATCTCTCACTTTTGATTTTTGCATTATTTCTTCCTGCAATTCACAGCCCATAAAATCGTAACATGTTGTTTGGTATGAACGGATAAAATATTTTGAGTTTTCAACGTCCTGTGAAGAAACAGTTTGCAAGTCACCAATGATCAGCTGTGACAACGTCTTGGTAAACTTTAGCGCTGTGCGGGCATTTCATGTGTACGAATATTTATGTTTTAGAAACCTTTCTTTTTGTTTATGAGACGGTTTTTTGGTTTTCAACAACTGCTCAAGTGCGTGAGTGTTTCAACATGTGCCCATTCACCTACTTCTGTGCTTTGCGACAACTCTTGGTTGTCCTGGCAGCTATTGGGCAAGATAAGAGAGTTTAATACATTTAGCACGAGCTCTCCTTATAATTTTTTTACATTTAATAAAAGCCAAGAATACAATTAAGGTCTCAAACAATCGCACGTGTGAAAAACAATACACATACATCGGCACAATAACTGAATGCGGACGCACACACCACTGGTTACGCAACAAAAGGGTTTATGTCACGTGAAAACGAAAAAAAGTGATACGCAGATAATATGTGCACCGCATCCGTCACTACGGTTCCTTTTGCATCATCTGGTAAATTGCTGCGATAAAACTTGTAAGAATTTAGTTATAATGTAAGTGCTGTAACGGAGTTGCGGCTCCACTCTTTGTTCGCAGCGATATTGCGGAATATATTAACTATCACTAGGCCCCTAATTTTTGTTTTATAAAATGTTTTGAGCTGTGCAAATGGAGTTTTGGAGGATGGTAGACGGCACTCATAATTTCACCCTAAGAAGCACTTTGTCGCTTTAAAACAAGTCAGATATTACTTCATTTTTTCCGCCATAATAAGAACAAAGAACAATATAATAAATGCCCACCACGGGTGTAAAGTTTGGGTATTCATGAAAAGTCTAAGGTATTTTTGGTGTTTCATCTTGCTACATTACCTACTTACCAATATTTCAGAACGTTAAGCTTATGAATGTACTGCTTGAGGTTTTGGACTGGATTACATTCATTAGTTCTGTAGAGTTCTACCTGTTTTACTCTTGATACTCAGTGGAAGTAAACAAAGCAGATAAAAAGTTTGCCCTTTCTAGAGAGCGTGAAATCTCGTCAGATCACGCTTGAACGAGAAAACTCAGAAACCCGGCTCCCGCATCCGTTAACGCATTTCCCCGAAACTCTAGCAAGAGCAGCCATCCGACTCGTCGTGCGCACTATGCACGAACCAAGACGAGCGCAAACAAATTATCGCATCGCCTCTCACGCGTACCATGCTCGGTAAAACGGCGAAAAAGAGAAAATACGCTCTCTGTTCGTCACATACTTGATTAAATTTACGGTGGAAACTGCACACCTCTGGAGTTGTGCAGGCGAAGAGGCTGGCAAGACTGATTGGAGAGCTCTCTACGGGCAAGGTCGTCGGTGATGGTGTTCGTGGTAACTCCTAAAACTTGAACTACTGAAAGGCAGCGGTTATCACTTACGCTTGTTCCCGGCATTTCTTCGGCACGTGTCTGTTTTTTTTTCTTCTACTTTGACGTGGTTGGGTATGCATGAAAACTGGGGCCATTAGTTAATTGGAAGCCCACTACTTTCGGTCTTCTGACACCATGTCGATCTCGGTTTTCGAAAAGCCGCGTCGATAGAAAGAACTTAGTGCTTGCAACAGTGGCTCGTGGAAGTTGTCAAAATAAAAACTAACGAAAACTTTACAACAGTCTCAGACAGTCAAAAAAAAAAGCACAGTTCTCGCTTCTGGCATGAATTAAGTTTGCATTATAAAACAAGGAACGTAATCCTGTTCTATTCATGCGAGAACTAGTGACGTGCTGAGTCTCTATAACGAAATTATTATTTTATCCACTGCTTAACATAATTCTTTATTTGTCACGCTGTATTGTTCGCTGCGTGCTCGCAAAAGCTTTCTTTTTTACGCATAATAATAATCATGATGTTTACAACGCATTTGCGAGTGTAGGCAAAGTCTTTAGGCTGCGGAGTACACAGTCACAATACTGTCATGTTGTAAGATTACAAGATATTTGCTTGTAACTCTGAAGTTGGTTTCTTAGCAGTTAGAGTATTATGCAGGTGAAAAATACTTTACACAATTTTTTGTTTTAAGTTGGTTTCACCGCAAACAGTATATATTGTAGGTGAAGCACGCTTTGCAACTCTGTGCAGATGAAGTTTCAAAAATCAATGTGCGGCTTTACGTTCCAGTAGATGAAATTCGTTTTGAGGTGCAACCTATTGGCTTAAAAGATTGAAGGCGAAAATGATCAAAAATTTGGAAACATTGCTGTCACGTCATATAACGCGATGGCAGCTCATAACCCGTCAGTGTTTGTATCCTTCACAGTTGCTCACCTTTAGGCATTATCATAAGAAATGGGGACACAACAACGACTCGTTATAAAATTTCAGAAAACTGCCAACCGACAAGCTAAAGAATTTTTATTGACAATAAACCCGACTCTATAAGAAATGCTTTTATGAATACACCAGTTGGCCAACGCAATTTTCGCCAGGGCTACAAAGCTTCAACTCTAATATAAGAATCAGTATGGCAGCGATATTTTGTCGTCATAAGAGCAAGTTTTCAGGTACAAGGTAAAATTAATGGAGACGTGTAGAGTGATTTCAATAACGCTGCAGTTAGCATTTAGGCGCTAATCGTCTATTGTATCACAATAACAAAAGTATTGCCGACGGGTGAATCAAGAAACGTTTCGCGCATGACTGCTCGGCCAGTTGCTCTATGTAAGTCCAAGATTCTTCGGATATCTTTACTCCTCATACCCGATTTTTGAATTTTGTTCTGCAAGAACCAACAGTCGTAATAAAGGACGCAGCACTACACAACTTCTGACACACGCAAAGCAAAACGATTGGCCGCATTCACTGTGCACTTCCTGCGGATATATGTTGTGACTTTAGGGAGAGAGACGCTGCGGCCTGAAGGATTACGCGAGTATGAACACTTTGAGACAGCCTACACCAGCTTACACCAGACAGCTTGCACCTTCCAATAGGGTTGAAAACCTCGTATCACCATATCGTATGTCTGCTCTCACATATTTTCACAATCTCTCTGCATCTTATGGCGCACCAGAACATCGACTTTGTTTCGTTGTCTTCGTTTTATTTTCACTTCGTTTACATGAAAACCTGCATTCGGTGAAACATATTTCTTATTTTTTTCTCGCGTGACAAACAGAGCTGATTACTGTCGCCATCACGTGTCGTATTTCCTACATACCACGATCAAAGTATGGCATTTAATATCCCTCACCTGCTTTCGTCTACTTGGTCAAACATCGCACATTATGTGCATAAGTTTTTATACACGGAGAGACAGAAGGCCATTGCTTTTCCGGCCACTACGTCGGCACTTCAGGTTTGACCCTTCCTCTTCCCCGTAGTTCTTCCTTCTCTCAACCCACGGTACACATTCTCTCTGTCTGCGGCTGTCACTCCAGGATACCTCTCTCCAGAATCTGACCCTCGGTCATACGGCCGCATACGTAACACCGTGTGCAGTTTTTAACACCTCTGCTCAAGAGCGATACACACGAGTGCCGGATTACCGGTACGCTTCTTCTTTTCGTTTTTTTTTATATCCACGGCCAAGAGTTCTCCCCCCGGCCCAGCTACCGAACGTGTATTCCCTTCCGTCTCGCGTTCCCCGAAATCGCGACGGGTCGGGAGCATAACGGCGAACGCGCTTTCACGCATAATGAAACTGTAGCTCGTGCGTCGCGCGGGCAGTGTACGCCTCAATTCTCGCATGGGCAGTGGCACGAACGGATCCGAAAAAGACGCAAATACAGCGATAAAAACTACAGCTAATAAACTAAAAGAAATGTAATAGCGGGGTTGTGACGGGTGAATGTGAACGTTAAAAAAATAAAAAAAGAGTGTCTCTCACGCGCGCCCCCGTTTTCTCGGCAGCCCTGCTGCTATTTTTATTCTTTTTTTGTTCGAGCACCAGCGTGTAGGCGGTGATTACGTTCTCTTCCTTGGGTGGGCGTGCTTTCAAGCTGGCCAGACCTACACCGGAGGGGCTCGGCAGTGGTGCGCGCAAGAAATTGCGGAATCGATCGAGTACGGCTGTCGCTGTCGTCGTCGCGGTCCGGCGAGGGTGAGAAGAGGTGCACTGGCATCACGTGTCGTGCAAGACGTGTCAACGCAAGTTGTTGAGGTGCTGCACTGGTTGGTGCTGGCCGAGGTCGTTCACTCGAAAGGCGATAGAAGCTGCGAGAGGCCTTGCTTCGTACACTTGTGCAAGCTTCGTTAAATTCGCGGATCTAATCTGGTTCAGTGAATACATGGTATAGCAGACGGCTGTAACGCGTATTAACCCATTGCGACACGATTTGGGTCCACTGTATATTCAATGAATAAATTTGTGCACTTTAATGGTAATGTTTTGTTGATCATACCTAGAGCAAGTGCAAAAGTAGGAATATTTTTCAGCCTACTTTACAGGAATTGAAATAACGTCAATAATTATATATTATTTCTTCTGAAACTTCGAACAACACACTTAGATAGGGAACTAGATAATTGATTTAACAACGCGAAATCACACTCCCAAATCGTCACAACGATACCTTGTTTTCCGTTATGTATACTACTTGTGTTCGTCTTATTGATGCACAAACGCAATAAGATGTAGTTAGTCAGCACCCTGTTAGCCTCTTTTCGTCATCCTGTTCTAGCGACCTTTCTTCATTTAAAATCGGTATGTACCGACCAGCTCAGTTCAATACGCTAATACAGTGGTAAATTGAAGTATTTCGTCATCACTGTGAACTCTGGGATTAGCTTCTGCAACGTGTCGTGACTACGCATAGCATCTGTCCCATTCAGTGTGTTTTCAGTGGAAGTGCAATTTTTTTTCAACGCCTTAACACATGACGAGGTGGCGATCTTCGCCCAAGCATCGGCATCGCTCATAGCATTCATCTATACCAATAGTAGCCCTTCGACACGAACCTACTTCACCTGACCACCGCTGTCTGGCTGTAACACCACGTTCCCTGCTTATGTTCACCCCAGAAAAATCGCGAAAGACGCGCGTTGCATTTCTCTCAAGTCGGGTTGCACTTGGCAGCCTCATACTGAATTTAAAGTTGGTGTTTAGATAATTAGTCCCCAGCTTTCAAGTACACCCTTACACAATGTGCTCTGGGCCGCTTTTTTTTTCAGTGAAAATGCATAAAACAGAGGAATATATTGCAGTGTGTATAAGATCCAGTGCCAGATTCTGGAATGGGCCAAGAGGGTAGAGAAGACCTCTGGTGGGTACGCGTCTCCACTCCCTCTATTAGCAAATCTTTCCCTCTTGGAATCTTGGGATACAGGCTTTCTTCTCCCCCTTTTGTTCAGCCATTGTGTCCAGTTACTGTTCAACATGTCGTGGGATGGTGACCTTAGCTCAAGTTCTGCTTTCAATTTGCCACGCTCTTCTGGCTGTCTCATTGCTTTCTCTGATTACCGTTTCACCGTTAACAACCACAGCGTTCCCAAGGGTTGCCTATTCAATTTATCATGGACGTTAGTCGGCGAGAAGGTGTACCACTAAGCGCCAGCGTTGATGCATCCTCGCTAAATGGTGTAGTAGCTGCCAAACACCTACATTATGGAAGCTTCAGTGAACGTTCAACTGCTCCTGTTGGTTGTGCCCCCGCGCGCTGTCTCCGACGACAGCGCATCTCCTGACACCGTGTAGCTCTCGCTGAGTGGTACCACATCCTCGGACTCCTTCGGACGTGTCCTCATCTTTCTCTATCTTATCTTTACTTCTGTATGTGGGCGTCCTCATCTCTCTCTATCCCTTTTAACCCTTCCTTATTCCCTTCCCTCGTGAGCTACTGTTGAGGTGCCGCACTCAGATGCAGACAGTTACGGGACTCTCTTTTATCTTGTTTTCTCTCATTTAGAAATCACTCTTCCCCCTCCCCCCCCCCTCTTGTACGGGGACGTTTTACTTTCGTGTTCTACCAATTCCTATGACAAAGGGATGCATCATGTTGTTTCTTTTTGTATCTCACGAACGCGTAGCCAATCTCATTAGAGCCTTTTAAATAATGGGCTATACGTAATTATGTTTTGGCTATGAATTCTGGCTTGTATTATATGTTGTAGAGTAGTAAGTCAAAAGCGGCTACTGACGCAAGATTTTTTTGTCCTATACTTGTCCCTAAAGAAAAGGTTATTACTACCTTTCTGTTTAGGCAGAAGCTAAAGCTGCCACATTTATCATTTCTGCGAGGCTGCTTGCTTTATAGGCAGTTATGAAGTATAACTATTTGAGCGGCATTGATAGGTTAATATTTAAGGGCTGCTTTTTTTTAAAAGCCAAGGGCAATCTCCTCACAGGCCACAGCGACCCACACAACTAAACAATACATTGATTTTATTCTTTGTTGTCTTCGTTTCGCACGCCCATCAATGGCTGTCATATTATCTCGCGTCGTTATATAGAAGCACGTGAAGCTCCCGTCATCGATGTGTCAGCACAAAATAGAAGAAAAAGAAAGATACAAAGCAGACAAGAGAGGCGAGCGACCGCTTCCCGCACACGCCAACAACGTGCTCCTCGGGTCCGTTCTGCTCTAGTCAACAATAGGAAGACAAAGGGCCCCTTGGCGCCGAGGTGTTCCGCTGTTGGCGGTTGGGCACAAAGTGAGGGAGGCCCTTTTCATTTGCTTCTGTTTTGCGACCCGGGCAGCCACCGCGTGACAAGCGCCAGGAAACAGCCTGCTTTGAAGCACGCACGCCACCAGCCATCCCCGAGTCCACTCTCTCCTTCCATCTCACCGACCTCGTGGGAGCTTGCCTCAAAAGACTCACTCTACTTTTGCGTTTTACTTGGGCAACTTAGCCGCGCCGCCAATAACGCCGACACACCGGGCAAGCATTGCAAGTCCTAACAAGTGACCAGTATGGAGACACTAGGACTGGTGTCGTCGCGGGCTTTATGAGTCAGGGGCAGAAAAGGGGCTTAGCGTGACCTGTGGCTATAGTTCTCGTATACTAATTCTGACTGGCGGCTAGCTGTCTGCGTCTCCGTGAGCTGTGTACGCGAGACTTGACCTAGCTGTTTGGTTCGCTATTGGTGACGTGTGTTGGCAAGAACAAGGTGTATACAGAAATTGGATTTTTTTTTTGGGGGGAGATGGGGGAGGGGTGGTTGAACCCAGTTGTTATGTATGTTCATACCAATAAATTGACTCTCTAGCCACGTTTAAAGTTCACTATTAAAAACAGACCTGCGTTTCGAGAACCAATTTGTCACTTCTTCAAGGAATGGCTGCCTGCAGGCTTCAAAGCTAGTGCTTTTCTTAGTCGTTCTCTCTCTCTCCACGGTAGTTTTGCCATAGTTCTCGTTACTGCGCTGTTTTCTTCATTGGTTCTGGAGACCGTGCTCATAGATGCTCGGCAAGGTCTTATAGACCACTTAATGTTTTCAGATGTTCTTTGGATATGCCAAGATTTCAGGAATCGTACCTTCGTTTTGATCACAGGGTGGCGTCGAAATTGACGTGATGGGTCACATTCTCGCTTTGGTGGCTAAACCGCAGCGGTGGCTTAAGAAATGAGCGTTCTCTTTCAATGCGGAAGGTACCCTCTTCGATTCACGGTGCCAACCTGGAAACCCAGTGGGTTTTCCCATACGGTTGAGCAGTACGCCAACCTGGCGCTTGGCTGTTCATGAGTACTCATCTCAAAAGGTGGCCCCATAAGGCTCTGCAAGGAGTTCCTAAGTGCATTTTAGTCCACCACAATTTTGGCCAAATAGTGGAGATTTGATAATTGATATATGGTATTTAACGTCCCAAAATCACCATATGAATATGACAGACACCACAGTGGAGGGCTCCGGAAATGTGGACCACCTGGAATTCATTAACGTGCACCCAAATGTAAGGACACGGGTCTACAGCATTTACGCCTCCAACAAAAATGAAGCCACCGCAGCCGAAATTTGATCTTGCGACCTCCGGTTTAGTGGCCGAGTACCTTAGCAAATAGACCACCACGGCGGGTCACGCGAAATAGTCGAGCATCCGCTGCTGCTATGGATGGAGGAGAATCGCTGTCATCGTGTACCTATCGGTGAAATAGGTACAAGCGCACCTCCGGACCAACAGGTAGAAGCGCAGCTTGGCAGAACTAAGTACATAGTTCTCCGGGAGATAGGGCACCACCCAGTAGAAAATTGGTGGCATGGAGCCAACAGACCTGAAAATTAAGGTCATCATCTCATCCAGCAGAAAGCACTAGAGAATTTCGTGCTGCATTGAAGCTACGTTAGTTGTTTTTTTTTTTCGATGTTGCCGCATTCTTTTCTAAATTGTTTGGATCACCGATGTAAGGACGAGGTGTTCATTGTAGGGAAGTTTGTAGATCAATCCAGAAAACCTTCTTTTTGGCAGCCACTTTTTTTTTGCCGCAGGAAGAGTCGATGCGGGTTTGTGGGCTCCAAGATAGCCCACTTCCCCAACACCCTCGTCAGTTGAACGCTGATTCGCTGGAGGAAGAAAGTCAAGCACACGTGCCAGCGAGCGGACAAACAGGACTCGTAGATGACGAGCACACTTGTAGTGTGCATTACGGCGAAAACGTCGGTGCTGATTATTGCCGAAAGGCCCGTAGATGAAAGGCGACTGTTTTCTGAAAATCGTAGGTGCGCGCGGCATGTAGGTACGCCGTATTTTGGCATTGGGGTGCTATCCGTAGAGCAATGAATAATGAGCCAGGCATCTCTTGTCTTCGACCGAGAAGTCATGGGTTCCACTACCGTTGACGGAACTTTGTTCTTTGTCATCTGATCACGCTATTTCTTTCGACGTCCAATCCGTAATGAAAATACGTCACTGAAGTCTTTGTGGACCCCTCAATAAAGCACTTTCGTGTTAAAAACCATCGAAGGTGGTGTAGGGGCCCATAGAGGCTACACGTTCATTTATCATGGACAAAGTGAATGGCATGTATTTCACAAGCATGGGTTCTCCCGGCCAAAAGCACGTTTTTTTTTAATCCGAGAAGAGGAAGAATGCAGAGAAGAGAAGAGATTTATTCAATAAACATTACTGCAATATTTTGCGAACGAAAACTCTAGTAGGCTATCTCGCGTGGCCAATTGTGTTCCAGTGATCTTGTGCCGCCAAAAAGGTAAGTCCGGCCGGCGATGCATTTCAGCATCGGGTCACCACCACGGCCGGCAAAGCACCATTCCTCTTGACGCAACGCCGAAATGTATCGCACCTGCGCTTTCTGGAAGCCTCGCCACGGCAGCACCACGTGACCAGATAAAGTTGAAGCGACTGTGCACAGCCTAAGAAAATCTTAGACCAAACATACCTTTCACTAAGCATATTTAGGCTTAGAAGAGTTGAAACTCCGCCATTTTTCTTTATTACAGCCGAGTGCTAAGCCCACTTTTGCGAGAGCCCGAGATCTTCTGGCCCGAATTAACTCAGAGTCGTAGACTATCTGTGAAACGAATGTGCTCGCTGCTGCTTTGCATAATCAGAATAGCGGCACTCGTGCAGAAGATGTCACCCTGAGAGCAGCTCAAGTTTCTCGCCATGCAAGCACCGCTTTGTTCACAGAAGAACAGACTCTATTGGCGAGGTAATGCTTGAAAGCTCCCTTTGTGAGCCTTTGGGAAGAATCAAACTTTGCTCGTTAGTCAAGGCGGGTGTTAGTGTAGCTTCAAACGGCAGCGCTGGAAGCTGTCTTTATTGGTTTAGTTCTCTCGCCCTGTTCAACGTTAGACTTTGAAAATGTAGTAGCCGCAAATAAATACAGAACCCTGTCATGTAGTGAGTTTCAGACGACGTTGTCTCTTAGCAGCGAACCAATGAAACCGAATAACGCAAACAATGCTTATTTACTAATTTCGTTTTGGAATTGCAAATAAATATAAAATAGCGCGTCTTTGTACTTTGTGCACTTGAGAGAGTGCGACATAAGTAACCAACTCACGTGTAGACTTTTTTTTCTGCTTTGAATGAGGCTAATGTTAAAATGTTACGAGTACGATTACCAGCAATGTATCTAGAGCACTCTTGCTTGGGCGCCAACAAAGAGTACACACGAAAGGAAGCACACAAGAATTAACTAGGCTGTTAACTAGTCCGTACGCCGAGGTCGCCTTCCTTAATAGCATGCAGAATACTTCAACGTCCCGATTCTTGTGATTGCGCTGCTTATTAAAAGCGGGCTGTTTGTACCTTTTGTTGGTGGCTCACCGGAGCCACTGCTAGGCTGTGAGTAGTCGCCCACTGTTTACGTTTTGTCTGTCATAGATCGGTTGTTTGAAATATGGCGTGGAAGCATTTTGTATTCAATATCAAAGAAAAAATGAATGTTTCTTATTGTGACTAAATTGAACTCATATCCCCATGGCTGGCTTCACCTGCCCTGCCACACACGCGTGCATTTGCGAACGCATGCACCACTATTTTCTCGCAGATGGTGGAGCAAGCATAAACCTGCGCGATGTCAAACGTAGGTTAGAGTGACGCATGAATGTAAGGGGCGGAACTGGGTTCCATGGTTCGTGTCCGCGAAAGAAAGAAATCAAATGAGAGATGAATCGGTGCGCGAGCTTGGTGAACAGAGTTGTCTCGTCCCTCGGTAACACAACACTGAACAGCAGTGCTCGAAACGAAGTGGGACTTATTGTCTCTCTTTTTATCAACATGATTCGTGACAGCGACGACGAATCAGAAAAAAAACAGACAGAGACCAGCCATGGACGTAGCGACAGACGGAATGTCGGCAACACGGAGAACAGTACTGACTCAATCCTGTACGCTGGAGTGGCTATGGATAACGGTTCAATGCCTCCGAAAGGGGGGAAGTTATTGATTGCTGAAGCTCGTCCCTCGTCGTACACTCATCGAAGGCAGCTGGCTTTGCGAATATTATCAATATGAAGATTGCAGCCGTAGAAATCATTGTATACCGTCATATCGATCTGAGCAGGTGATTATTTCAGGCTTTTGAAGCACTCATACGCATATATGTCACCGTGGATAATGTGCATGTTACCTGAATACGTAATGTTTTAGCCATGACGTAAAGCGAGAAATCATGATGTCGACATATTCGTCATCAGTCAGACTTGCAGTCTCTCAAAGAAAATCTCGATTATTCAATCGACCTAATATCAGCTGCCATCAAGCATGTAGGCCCATTTGTGTGAGTGCCCTTGTTTTCTGAGGTTGAGTAAAGAGACTGTCTTCAAATTAAATATGTATGGCATAATTCTTTCATCTCACACTGTAATGTTGTCGCAATATACCATGGTCAATGTCCAGGCTATGTGAAAGTATGTGGAGTTTAGAAATGTCACGAGGTCACACAGCAGCAATTTTTTAAACGAGAAGCATCATCTATACCCCGCGACAACTTTCTGTGGCAGCACAGCCAAGGCTACGGAGCCGAAGCACGCTTGTCTTACTGCGCCACAGCATGTAGCCCCTCAACGAAAACGTTTGTATACTCTTCTGGGTAACTAAGATTTTACCATTCGTCACTTACATTTTTCGCATATTTATTTTTTAATTAGTGAATAAAAACGTTGCGCAGTACAAAAAATTTCGTTTTACGCTCTCTCAGGTTTTTTTGGGGTTTTTTGGCTTCCGTCGCCTTTTTATCTCACCGCATTCCTCACTGTCAAAGATGGCGTCCGCCGGTTACAGCTCGTCAACGTCGCTTACGGAGGAAACACCGCCGCGTGCCGCGAGTCCACCAGCTGCGCAGCCGTATTAGGCGTTGTCAAATCAAAAGCTGTCCGTACAGGCCAAGAAGGTGGCGTACAACGTTTACGTGCAAGTAAGGAAAAGCAGCGAAACGCGAGCAGCGAAACCTGCAGCGAAACGCGAGCAATTTTTAATAATTGTGACACGAGCCGAGTTTCGCTGCATTCGCCGCGCTTCGCTGCAGATGACATGCTTCATTTTTGTTGTTTATTCTTCCAGACCCATATACTACCTTGACGAAACCTGGGTCAACGCCGGACACACAAAGGATAAAGTATGCGCTGGTGAAATCGAAACCGAAACACCCGTCGAAGCGGTCGGACTACTTGGCGCAGTAGCACATGTGCATAGGCTCCGCCCACGTAGCCTTGGCCGTGCTGCCACAGAAAGTTGTCGCCGGGTATAGTTCTTTTGCGCGCCATATAGGAATAACGGATTCTTTTTAGAACTACTGTGAGTTAAGCTTCTTGGTGTGTTATTGAAATACAGACGTTATTGAAACGAGGGTGCAAGTGCAGAACTAAGAGAGTAATGGTGTTTATAATAAACAGCTTGTACTTGTATGCGCGCTTTCTAGTGTTACATTGCAACTCTTTTTACGCCAAAAAGAACTAGGTTTTAGTTCTCGCTTTCAGCGTACGTTTCACACTTAACATCGAACGAAAACCTGGAATGTTCATGACTAAAAGCGCGTAACATTTCATAGCACTAATCCGTAAAAAAATATGCGTGTGTTTTTTAAGGATAACCGCACTCTTCACAACAATCTTTCTGAAGGTCGTTAATATAGTTTTACATATTTCACACAAACGTCAGCGTATATTTGTTGCTTAGATGAACCCAAGTAATGTTACCACGTAGCGTATGCTTACTAATAAGGAGCTTACAGACATGTCAAAATGAGCTGAGAATAATGACCAATCAAAATAAAAGAAAATAAATAAAAGTTCTGCAGATCCCAATTATTCCGGGAGTCAATGTCATGTGAAGCGGTAGGTGAGTAGTGATTTTTATCGCGTTTTTTTTTTGTAAATTTGAGTGAGCTGGCATGTTGAACCGAAAGCTTCAGACACAGACATCTCTAACTTCCAGCGTAAGGGAGCACATGAGAGATTTCAACTAATGCCATGACCTAACACTGAAAGAACGTGTAGTGGCCCTGTTTGAAAATATGCTCACATATCTGGATGGCTAGCGCTTCTTCTTGAATACAACAAAAAATATTGCCTTAAAAGATGCTCACCCCTTTTGTACTTTTTATTCGTTGACTCAATCAATGTTTGAGTAGAGTTTTTGTGATCCCCTTACGGTCTTTTGCAGAGGCGTGCAAAAGCTCAAACATGCGGATTAGATATCGTGTACTGTCATTTTGGGAATCTAAAATTCAGTACTTCTTCTAAACATTGCTATATACAGTAGAGCTTCTTCTTGGGCAAGTTAGTTTACACGTACAGAAGCCATTGCAGCGCGAAGGAGCGCGGACAGAGAAGAGTACAAAACATTAAGAGCGCTCGTGGTTTCTGTCCTCTCATCTGACTTAGATACTTCACGCTGCAATGCCTTTTAGTCACAGCATGCGATGGCACTTTCGCCGCCTTCGTGTAATGTTCGAGCCTATACTCTGCCAAGCATCGCGTGGGTGATGTCGTCAGCTGTTGTGACAGTCCCTTGCATGTTGCGAGGAAGCGCACACGTTGGGCCATTTTCAGTGAAATGGACGCCCCCCTCTTGTGCATGAGTGGCGTTTAGGACGTGCCGAAATCGCAAGTATACGCTTCGGTAAGTGCACTGGCTTCGCGCACCTCAGTATGCGAGCCTATGGGGTTCTCTAGAACATTCTGCAGAAGGCCTGCGTTGTACATTGTGTTATGTTTCACTTATGTTTTTTTTGGAGATAGAACAACAGGGGTGGGTAGCATTGAAATCCAGAGTGACAATACGCGCTCTCTCTCTTTCTTTCTCACTCTGTCAAACCCTCTCCAATCACTTCCTCAATCCCTCGCATACAAACTTGTAAGTGTATACTTCATTCAAATTTATACGGGTATTACTTCACACCCATATATGTTGAGCTGAGATGCGAGGAGTCGAAAGAAGTGAGGAGAAGGGGAGAGGTCTGCGAGATAGATACGTTGTTACTGAGTGCTAGTGCTGTGGAGAAGCCCTGTCATGGCTACTGCACCGATGCTCCAAGACAAATGGTGGCATGGCCTGCGCGAAACAGCTTGTTCCCGTCCAGGACGATCCGTCTTACGCCTGGATGCTGGCCTTTCAACGACGGCCGAACGCTCTCAAATTTGCATACTATTGATGCGAGGCCGACGGTCGCGGACCGGTCGCTCCTCTCGCGGTAGGCCAGCCATTATTCAACCAAGTTCGCGCAGCGATGACGCAGCGCCCCACGCGGCACATTTCGTGCCTCTGCTTTCGAGATAATGAAGGAGCCACGTACAAAGTAAACGCTCGTGTTATTGTACGGTCGGCTGAACCTATGTACGGCGTCATAGGCACATACTTCAATTGCGTAAACACCTAATGACTTAATATCTCACGCTCGATATCTTGCGTCCAACAGTTTTAATAACTACAGCTTGCGACGATTTCTCCTTGCAATCGTTCCTTACCCGTAGAAGCTCTCATAAGAAGAGTGACCTATGCTTGATTTTTGAGTGAAAGCTTTGCTACATTGTGTCACGATGACTTTATAGTCTGCCGGAGCACACTGAAAATGCAAGGACCGTGGCTCGAGGAGCATAAGTTACTGTTCGCACCACCTGATGCGGTTAAGAAGCTCTTCTCTTAAAATTTCTTACGCCCATGATGCATTCACACGTGGTGAGAGCAAAACATGTTTTCTGCCAGTCTTGCAACAAAGATAAAAACAAAGAAAAAGACTGCGGAAAATGACACCCGTAATAGACCTTGCTCTGCAACTGAACATTCAGTATTGTGGAGAAAAACATGTATGTACGATCTCTAGCTCGACGGTGTGTTCACGTTGTCATCCTCTACAGTCTGGTTTACTTCAAACATGACATTCGTTTTTTCCCTTAGTTACAGTGTACTTTAGGCTAACAGAGCTGAGCTAGTCAGTACGTATTCATTCTAAATGGCAAAACACGCAACGAGAGTCGCAAGCAGTCAGGACATCACGAACACCTACCAAGAACTGAAAATGCGCACATCTCCAATTGAATCGCGCCCACAATCAGTCGCTACTTCGCGTTTGTGATGTGTTGTCTTCCCTCTTGTGTTCGTGTCAGCACGCCCTGTCTTTCACACTGAATACACTACCATGTAGTCTGGGCTAAATCTTTCTACGGGTGTAATCTTGGCACCTGTAAGAGGGCTCTCTAAAATATGCAGGCGGAGCCGCAACAACAAGTTCAAGAGCCTACCTCTCTCTGGGGGAACGGGTAGCGCCTTTTCATGCGCAACCTTTCCTTTTTTTTCTCTTTCTCTTTTCTTATTATCTCATATCGCCTCTTTTGCTCACTGATTGCGCGAAAAAGCGAAAAAAAAAATCCGTGAGAAAAAAAAAATACGGCAAAAGCGGTAACAACAGCAGAAGCGGTAGCAGGGCTCCATCGGCGATCGATTGCCCATCAGGGATCGGTCGGCGTATAGTTGAACGTTGATAGGGCTCGGGCTGCGCGGGGCAAGGGCCGCTTAGTTATTTAAAGGCTAATATTTTTACCCAAAGCAGCCGCACACGGATACTCAGAATAAAAGAAAGCGGTCGGGCTAGATCGGTGGAGAAATAGTTGGGGGGAGGGGGGGGGAGGCAAAAGACTTGCAGAGTGAGCAGCACCAAAGAGATCCCCACGCGGGTTAACGGTTTTCATTTCCGCTCTCTCTCGTCGAGTTGGCGCGACGTGGGGGAAGGCGGGGGATTTCAAACTCAACACGTCGGAGCCTCGTTGTTTCTGCCATTGCCGCCTCGAGCACTTCCGCTGCGCTCACAAACGCACTGGGCGCGCATGATACTCGCTGAGCGCGTAATGCGTCATTTATTAAAAAAATACAATGGACGAAGGAAGAGATATGGGCTCCCGGCACTGGAGGGAGCTGCTTGCCGGCTGATGAGTGAGCGATAGGCGCGGGATGAACGCGAACCAAAATGTTCTACAAACAATAAACGTTTGTAATACCTACAAAACGTTAGAAAAAAAGACTAGAAATGTGGAACTGTACGAAAGACAGAAATACATACTGTGTTAGGTTGGAAAAGAACCGCAGCATGAGCGAAGGGAGCGAGAGATTTGATGAAGCTCTAGCTTTTTTTTTTTTCAGGAGGAGAGTAAAATTTCGTTTTTCTTTTGTTTTTGTTTCTTGTTCTTTGCACGCACATTTATTTGAGTCGAGTGAAAGACGGGGCGGTTGGGGGAAGGTTGGAACAAAAATGATTGATGACCAGAGATCACGACGCTTCCGGTTGCATATGATCTTTTATACACGGCCAGCACCCGCTTCATTTTCGGTGTGTGCACATAAATTGTTGTACCGTGGTCCACTTCGTTGTTCGACGCCTCGTGAAGGTGTGCTTTTTTTTTTTTACCCAGCCGTCACCTTCGCGCCGATGCCCGAATTCCGACAGGAACACACGCATGTGCACACGCAAAAACTTTCACGTTTACACTTTCGTACACACAGACGAGTGCGCCTACACATCAAAAACATGTCCCTGAGTACGCACGCCATTGGACGAAAACACCCAATCACGCAAGCATCAGCAGACTCGAATACAAACGCACGCATTCAAACATGCCGTTGACACTATGAAATTCTACAACGCCTTTCGAAGCACACAGTTAAATATAGGTAATTTCTCAGTCAATTAGCTATAACACAATAATATAATTGCGAAGAAAATAAAAGAAAAGAGGACGTCACCAAAAAACCTCTGGTAATTTTCTTCTGGTGCTTGTATTAAAATGTAAATTACTTAGACAATACTCTAGCGAAAGTGTTTACTAAAGCAGCAATACTTATTCAGTTTTTAATTTTCGACCCGCATTGATATATTCTATCGCTTCACGCTTCCCGACACTCAGATTATACTTTCTATAGCTAAGTGCGCCGCTTGAAAAGTGTTTGCTCTCTTCTTTCGTTTGGCGAAGAGGCACTGTGTGGTTTCACGACAATTTTGTTATACAGGGTATAATGGGTACTCTGGACGCTTCAAGTGTTTCAATTTCTCTTTTTATTTTGCCTGCATGACAATGTTTGCCTTGCTGCCCTTTAGCATACTTATACTTATTTTAGCTCTTAATACAGAAATAAAAAAACGAAAACTTTTGAGCACACAAGGTAAAATAGACGAAGGTAATGGATCCTTTATTTTCTAATTATGCATTACAGGTAGAGAAGCGAGGTGTCAGAGCCAGTACAAAGGGTAAAGAACAAACGCGAACAACGCCGCGTCGAATACATAAAAATTGTTTGTATATTTTTCTTTTTAGATCTATGTCATTCTCGCAAACCGTAGTGTTAGAAACATGGATGCACCACGAGGTGTTTCAGAAGTTTTTTTTTCTGCTATTTTCCCCTTTATCTTCACTGCATTAAAAAAACTAAAGCTTTTGAGTGTGGTAGTGATAGATACCTTTTTTTTTTTACAAACCTCTAAACGTCTGTCTACAGCTCTGAAGCAGTGAACTCGAAAGGTTAAAAACGTGAAGGTATTTCCAGCATCTGCTAGGCCTGGAGGATAAAGGTAGTTGGGTTGTCCAATTGCTTTACAACAGCCCTGATAGCTTACCCACTAATGTGTAGCACAGCTCTTCTCCTGGACGCGTGTTCACTTTTCAGCCCGCTAGTCACAATTTGCTTAACATATTCATTGCTGGGGTTAATTGTCTCAGAAGCATAATATAATCACGAGGTACGCCGTAGTGGAGGTATCTGGAGATTCCGACAGCTTGAGGGTACTTAACGTGCACCAAAGTTTAGGGCAACCGCAAGCATTTTCACCTCCATTAAAAATTCAGCCGGGATTCGAACTCGAGACCATCTGGTCAAGGGTTGAGCATCATAACAAGTAGACCAGAATAGTGGGTCATTTAGGAGAGTAAATATAGCTGGAGTACATTTGTCCCGGTATCTCTCAGGATTAAATCGTGGTTTGGCACGTAAAATGAAATATTATTTTTTACTTAGTATCATCTACGCTCCGACTTCTACCTGCTTCTGAAAATTAGTAGGTGCTCTTTGAGACAGTGCCGGATTTATCAACACTGCCTCATCACTACAGGCAGCAAGATGTGGGGGGGGGGGGGAGGCTCGCACGACGAAAAGACGAGCAGCGCTTGCGTTCCTCCTGCAGCTGATTCTGTGAGCGTTAAAGCTAATCGATAACTTGGCTCGGTGAAAGCTACGGGACCCAACAAACCATGCAGCACCTACGCGGGGTGCAAACTCGCAACAATACAGCTCGCATGACGCTATATGGGAACACGCACGACCGTGACCGCACGCAATTCGGCCAACTGCATCCAGCCAAGTCAGAAAGAAAAAGAACTAATGAAGAAGAACAACAACAAATGATTGCTTAAGAGCTGTAAGGATTGCGATGTTCAGTCGAGACTAATCCGCTTTGCACGCTTTCTAGTGCGCAGCCAGGATAAAGCCACTTTATCAATGTAGCAGCGTGGTAGACGGGAAGAATATCGAAGGCTGCATGCAAAGGTTAGTCGTACAGATGTCCCTCGATACATTCCAACACCAGTTTATGCGTATGCAAGCGAGAATGCACAGGTGCGCAGAGAATTGCTGGCTCAAAGACACGCTGGCTCAAAGACACGCTGGCTCAAAGTTACAGGACATGGTAAAACATCGAGAACTAAAAGCCGTTCAAAACTAGAGCTCGCACACCTTCAAGACATACGTTAAGAGCACAATGGCCAAAAAAATAATAGTTGCGTTTTACACCAGACCACAATATGATTATGATGTGCACAATAGTAGACGGTTCTAGAAGTTTCGACCACCTGGGGTTCTCTAAGGTGCTCCGAAGTTCAATTCCACGGGCCTCTGGCAATTCGCCTCCACCGAAATTGCATCTGCCGCGACCGGGATGAAATCGACGTCTTCGGGATCCGCAGCCGTTCACACCTTAACCAAGTACCCTCGCTACGGCCAACTCAAGTACCAGGTGCGCGCTGCACTGAATTCTTGAAGTAAGCTATAAAGTTGTCTGAGTTGTGGTAAATTCAAGTGCCGAAGAATGCACAAAAGTACTTGCTTAGGTTGGCCAACTCCCTCATGAGCCGACTCTCTCAGACTCGGATTGGACCGTGAGTATGAGTCCGTGTTAGTCCAGGTGAGCAATATTTTGATGAGTCTGAGTAGGATTGAGTCTAAGGAAAATATTGCTGAGTGTGTTGGAGTGAGCCCTAAGTGCTAAACACATTTCGTGATAGTGTCTGAGTGAACCCCACCATTAATTGTCAGCTTATGGTCCTATTTAGTCATATTCAGTATTACTATCAGCGTTATAAAAGCGTAAGTTTGTACTAAAGTCTTTTCACAGATATTTCAACAATACTCCACATCATACTTGTCGATCCGAGGCCCGAGTTGAAGAAGGGGGGCACGATTAACTTTCCGCGCAAACTCTTTCAGGGAAGTTCTTTATAAAAATGTATCTTGTGAGTCACCTTTTTCAGAAAAATGTCCTTACTGCATCTGAAGAACTCCTTCAAGGTGCAAGATAAGAAGGCATATTGTAGAGCACCGTTCAGCGTGGGGTATTTGCGTTAAACAGCACTAAAATTAAGATTAGAAGCGCTAACTTATGCTAACGAACTTACAAGTCGACTCCTTCAGCCTGACTAAGATTCTTGTCTGGGGTCTTTGTCTGGAGTTTTTGTCTGGGGGAGTCTGGCTGTGTAATGTGAAGGTGGGATTGAGCCCGAGTGAGTCGGCTCGAGTGCAAATATTGTGAGTATGAGTCCGAGTATGCTTGATGGGTGAGAATTTTGTTAAGTCTGAGTTTGAGTCAGTTCGATGAATCAACATTTTGATAAGTCTAAATTCTAGTGAGTTCTCAGAGGTCAAAAAATAGTCTTGAGCGAGCCTGAGTGATCGGCAATTTCTTTGCCGATCTATGGTTATACAAAAGATAGCGTAGAGCACTATATCACTAAGTACATTTACCTTACATTGATGTGTGATAGCTTAGGCACAGGTGGAATAGTGGCACGTCATCTTTCTTACATCTGGTTCGTGCTGAGAACGTACTTGTTAATCACTTCAGCTGTCCTACAATCTTTGAGTAGCCTCATATTGAAAATTTCATTGTTGTTATCTAGAACGGGAAGGCTGCGGGATATTTGGTCACGTGATTCAAACTGCGCCAAAAAGTTTTGGTGACCATGCTGAAACGGGACCGAAACAACTCCTTTTTCGCTGTTAAAATTAAGCGCACTTCATTATGCATTTGAAACTAAGTCCCCCTTTCGAAGTTAAGACCGAGACCGGAACGTCGTCCGACGCTTTTGAAATGACGTTGTCTTGATACAGCATTCATACATCACAGGACTTCTGTTATAAGTCGACCCAGCAAACTTCCACGAGAACCGTCAGCTTAAGAACTGACATTCCTCGCGAAGTTCATTATGCACTATGTAAGCGTCACTCGCTCCAACGTTTCTTCAATTGTAAGCCGGCGTGTCAGCAGTTCGGTGCGTGTTGCAGCGAGCGCGTACTACGCACCACTGCGATCACGTGTTCTTTTTAACGACATCAGATTATGCGCTGAGGCCTCGCCTCTGGGAAGGAATTATTCACGTGTTTTATACGACGCGGGATTTTCGATTGTGCCGCATAAAATGTGTGTCTGTCGAGATGATGAGGTTGCGGCGCTAGCTTATGCAGATGAATGTTGCCATAGATACAGTTAATTATTCAGGCTGTACATTGCGAACAATGAGAGCCAACTCTCCAAAGTCGATCGGTTCACGTCAAGATGTGTAGATAAGGTTTTAGTAAACGAAGCTTACAACCTAACATGATAGGGGTAGTGAGCGCCGTTCTATTCCGTTTCCAAAATCTTATCCATTACCTTTGTTACCTTTTCTATTTTTCTTAATTTGTTGAGTGCTGCAGCCAAAATTTGCGCGGCTGTTCACCGCTTCTTCCCTTCCTATCTCTTTTCATTTTTTATTTTAATTTTTGTTGTTCTGTGTTTATAACTCTGAGAGCCGATTAACAAACCTGGTTAGCATCACGAGCTTCTCTTACTCGTTTTATTTTTTCTTCTTTCGTTGCGTTGTATCATACGCGTCTTCTCTTTCTAGTGCCTACAAACGTTACTACATGCAACACAATATAGTAAATGCGCGATCAAATTCGCTATGCACTACCTCTGTGATTTAGAAGACATCCTAATTTAAACAACTTATTTGTTCGCTCGATTCTGCTTGACGCTTAATCGGCGCTTATGATTTATTTGGCTTATCACAAATCGCGGGGGCTGCCACAAAACTGCGTACGGTGAACGAATGCCCGGTTTAACGTCGTCTGAATGAAAAGCGGCTTTTCATGCAAGTTGATTGTGCTCTGTGACTGGAGGATTCGTATTTCTCTTCGCACCTGCTGATCGAGCCTAGTCAAAAGTACAAAGCATAATAAGCATGAACACGAGTTCTGTGAAGTGTGAGTCACGTAATACTTATTGCTTGTGAAAGACAAATTACAGAGTTATATATGAGATAAAATGATTTTGGAAAAACATATTTGAAAAAAAAAAGAGGTTGCTATACGCGACAATGAAGTGCTGTTAAGCCACTCTGTATACTCTGCCTCAGCAAACTATCTGTTTACGTCTAGATTTGTTTGAATAAAAAGTGTAGGCAAATTACGAAAATTCGGTATGGAAATACAGTGAGGCAGTAGCGTTTTCTCTTTTTCCGTTTGTTGTGATTTTTGTCGCTCCCAGTTCCAGAAACAGTACGTCTCCCGAACGACAGATGACAACCCCACGAAACTAAAAAAAAAAAAACATTTGTAACTTTGGGTTGTCTTCACTGGTAAAAGGCCGACGATCGGGAAGGGAGAAATAGCACCGTCCTACCGTAACGTATCTGCGTACCGAATTCCGTAAGACGTAGAGAGAGAATAGAATGAGAGAAAGGCAGGGAGGTTAACTAGAAATTGGAGCATCCGGTTCGCTACTCTGCAGTAAGGGAAAGGGGAATGAAGAACAAAAAAAAAATAGACGCGCGAAAAAGAAAAAAATGGAAGCTTGGGCGCTATAGCCTATACAATTGGCCACTACCACGCAAAAAGTTCAATAGAGCCTTCACTAATTTCTGTGCACCTTTCAAGCACTGATTGTTCTGACAAAGGTCTGTCGTCAAGGCGAGCTAACGCAGCAGCTAACTGCCGTCTTTGCACGCTGTAACGAGGGCACTGACAAAGAATGGGCTCTATCGTTTCATCGCTGCCGCAATGATCACAAGCAGCCCTGTCTTCCATGCCGATTCAAAAGGCGAAAACCTTGGTGAAAGCGACACCAAGCCACAGTCGGCAAAGCACCATTGTCCCAAATCGAGAGGTTCCGAACAGAGGCTGAAGTCTACGAGACGCTTCCAGCCTATGCAGTCGCGTGTGCCGTAAGCACTCAGCGTTCCACAGGAATTTTACGTCTTCATTAGCGATTTTTCGGATTTCCATTGCAGCATCGGTCCTTGAAAATGGGATAGATTCTTCTTCACCATCCTCGTGTGCTGATCGAGCAGCTGCATCGGCGTGTTCGTTGCCCAATATGCCGCAGTGACTTGGAAACCACTGAAACGTGATTTCGTGTCCTTCGTCGAAGAGGTGGTGAAACAGCTCTCTAATGTCCTTACACGGTACACAAATAAATTATATCTCCTGTTCTCTATCTCTTTATGACTGTCACTTTATGACTGTAACTTTCTAGGACCTTTTTTTCTTGAGGCCCCCTGTTTCTATTGTGCTGTGGGCGCCTGTATTGGGGACAAGATCCAGTGATCGGTTCAGCACCGCTGATTTTTATTTCTGCTTACGTAAACATAGTGAGGTGCATTTATAATACATGTAACGGTGGATAAGTCTATAGTACAACAAATCTGCAGCCATGATAGAAAGCTTTTTATTCAGTCAGGTGATGATCGCTAGTGACTGTGCCGAGCCTCTTATGAATGACCATAAAATCGTGACATTACCCAACGGGTCATGGTGCCTACTGAAGCCTTGCTAGTACTGGACGTGAAACATGGTGTCCTTGTTCTACGGACTGAGCGTACGAAGACATCAACGATGGAATGCGATACTCCTGAGATATTGTGCCCACCTCTGCCGAGTTTGTAAGACAGCAACGTGCACAGAACGCAGCAGTGTTGTTTCACCTCGTACGAATGTTTGGTATGATCTTTTCTATTTTTCTATCCTTTCGTTTCTTAATCCCCTTCTCCTGGCGTTGCGTAGCAAACCGCAGGCGCGTCTAGTTGACCTTCCGGTCTTTCTTCTCATTCTAATTCTCGTCCTCCTCCTCATGTTACTCGCTTATGTAATATACGAGTTCACTTGCCGATAACGCGTAACCTTGATATCAGCACTTACGATACAGGTCGAGCGTGACAGCGCTTGTGACCACGTATGTTCCGTTGTGGTTAGACGCCTTGCAGACCAGCGACACGTTCAGGTCGTGCCGGTGCAGCTGCGGAAGCTCCAGCGTGGACCGGGACACACCATGTGACGAGCTATCGGCCGTGTGGTGGAGCTGCTCGCTGCCGTTGCGCCACCAGGTCACCGTTGGCTCGGGAACGCCTGCAAGACGAACCGAAAAGATACTCACTTAGCAAACAGCCGCTGGCCATTCATCACGTACTTTGATCGTCCCGTACTTCATCACGCGTTCACGTATGTTTGCCGTTTCCAGTGCAGTACAGCCGTTAGACATAATCACCCCTGGAGTGACACACGCAATAACACTGCACGAAAGAAACGCAAAGAGGACCGCAATCAGTGGTAATTGTGTTTCATAGCGAGTGCTGGTAAGGCCAGGATCAAGTTTTTTCTGAAAGCAGTAGAGGCCCTTTAGCCATAACAAAAACAGGAAATTGCAGAGAGTAGTACATAATAAGGTGAAGTTACTCTAGTCGGCAGACGACAGTGACCCGTAAAAGCTTCAACGTCTACCTCCTGATGATGTGACGCGCGCAGTCTATTCGCATTGTTTTCTTGCTTTTACCGTAAAACAGCAGTCGTCTTCTGTTTGAGGTACCTAATTGGTGTATTTATTTAGGTTGTATAGGCCAGGTACCACACAAGGGTGACCAATTCTGCTCTGGTGAGGAAGTGCCTTAATGGCTGCGGTCGCCAGTGAGACTGCACTTTGGGCCTTCTTTTTTCATGTAATTTGATCATCTCGCGTTTTAATCCGGTTGGGAATTGTCCAGATCGAGGATTCGAACCACAGACCTCTTGCATGGAGGCTGATGATCAGCCTCTAATTAGGGGTTGTGCCACACATTTCAGCACTCTTCTTCTTTCTTTCTCTTTCCTTTCTATTATTCCCCTTTCCTCCACCTCAAGTGTAGGGTAGCCAACCCAGCCAAACGTGGTTAAACTCCCTGCTTTTCCTCTCTATTTCTCTCTCTCTCTTTCTAGAATTCTACATTGACGGCGGATCAGTTCATGACTTGACCTTCCTCGTAGCGCATGTGGCCCTTCTGTCACTTTATGGAACTCAATCGTTCTTCTTGGAAGAAAGAATACACTTCACCGCACTACATGGAACACTTAGACGTTACATTTAATGCGTGCTGAACGTCTGCTCTCAGGTTGGCCCTAGCCTCTGTCAATTATTACCTTGCTTCTGACTATATGTGGAGGGAAAATGTCCCTCACCTAACTGGCACACGTGCCCGCAATGCTTGGAGTACTACCATATTACTTTATTCGCGGGTACGCACTTCTGCGGAGAGTTGTCTCTACTCCGCGCGCATTGGCGTGCTCAAGATGGCATCCTCAAGAGACATTTTTTTCGGGTTGAACTAGCTCTCATTGGAATAGAAGTTAATGTATTAATAACACTCACACATGATGAAATAATAGTTTCATTATGACCTATGGTCCTTAAAATTAAGAGTCCAAATATATTTTACTTCTACATGAGCTGATTTTTCGCATATCAAAGCTGATTAGAATTCTAAGTAGCCTTTTCTCCAGAGAATTTTTCCGTTGTCTTATGACATAAGATAAGTCAATTGGAAATGCAAATGGCATTAGGTTTAATCAAGAAAATATATCCAGCCAAATGATGAACGAACACAGGAAACAGACAAGGCTTCTTGTCTTCTTCTCTGTTTCCTGTATTTGTTCATTTTTGACTGAATATATCTTTTGGGTGCAGAGCACCAACTACCCAACAATGAGTGTTATTAGTTTGGGCTTGAAGTATAAGAAAATAGGGGATCTATTCTATCTTTTAGCCCTATATCTAGGGATTGTAACATTTTCTTTCACTAAGGGTGTGTGCGGGGTTGGCCTGTCATGATCTTGCCTTATCTTTTTTTTCCGTAGCACAGATTCTATGCCACAGCAGCACTGACAAACAACAAATTGCAGCGTCTTTGTCTCTGAAAATACTTTTAAATCGCCTCGACAAGAAACGAAGGCGATTCCCTCGTTGTATTTCCGGTCACTAACATTGCTTTGCGATAGGTGGAGAGACACTGGAAGTTGTAAAGGAATACGCCTATTAGGACAGGTAGTAACCACAGACCCGGGCCATAAGAGTGAAGTAACAACAAGAATAAAGACGTAGTGGTTGAAATTGGGCGAGAATTCTCAAATCATGAATGGTAATCTACTACTAACTCTCAAGAGGAACGTATATAACCATTCAGAATTTTTTGCTGCATTTGGCTTAGCAGGCATGGTTAAACAAACAGCTTTTCTTGCTAATGAACATTGAACGTACCTGTTGTTTTGTTCTCAGAGCAAAGATGGCACGAAAGCGATGACCTATTTTACCATTTACAACATTTGGGGGTGTAATTACTGTGGGCAAGCATCAAGCGCTAATTCGGATCGTAGTGGGGGGTGGCGACTGCATGGACACTGTCATGTTAATTTATATTGTTGTTGTTGCCAGCTCAGAAATTTCATCAATGTTATTATCCTTCGCAGCATAACCCAAGTTTCGAACGACATACTAACGCCGTTGATTTATCGGAATTAGCATGTGTCACTGTACTGCGCAACCATCTTCTTGATAATATAACTAACGTAAAAAAGAGCAAGATCGTTAGGAGGCTGCTCAAATAACTGCCTCTTGAGCCCTATAAGTGTGCATATCATTTGTGCACTGCGGATAGTTTTCATTTTAAGTCCACATGGGTCTCACTTGGTATAGTGTGACACCTCATTTCCATTTACAGTGTGGATGTCGTTAAAAAATATTTCATCATTTGTAATGTATGCTCATGTCGTCATCAAAAAACTGACAACGACTAATGCAGGGCAAAGACATCTTTCATGTTCCTCCAGTCAACTCAGTCCTATGCTTGCATGCTACCCCTCTATACCGGCAAACTGCTTACCTAACTTTCTGTCTTCCCTTCACCCGCTTGCTTTCTCTTGCAATCCAGTCTGCGATCCTTAATGACCGATGGTTATATTTCCTTCGCGCTAAGTGGCCTGCCCATGACTATTTATTTTTCCTAATTTCGACCATAATGTCCTTAACACCAGTTTGTTCCTTATCTATTACCATTCGAATTGTATATAGCTATTGTTTGCCGTTTCATTTAGTTTCAGTTAGTGAAACGAAGACTTGGCGTATGTAAATGCAACATGTTTACTCTTCTTTTTTCACTTTGCAATCGTCTTGATTGCTCTGTGTAAAACAAAATAAAATGTCGCCCCTCGCTCGATGATTTCCCGGGGAAACCGGGGGCGGTACTTGTACAAATAAATACACCCCTTTGCTTTGGCAGGTGCCGAACGGTAACGATGGGATGAGGTATAGTTAAGATCCCAATCATTTCCGTCTTCTCTGTTTCTTTTTTTCTCGGTTTGCAGCGAAAACAGGCGCACAGCCATCAGCCACCGCGAACCGAAAGAGGAAGTTATATAATCGCTAAATTTTGAAAAGGTAACACGTAGCTGGACGAAACGACGCTATAATAGCCACAGGTTTTTCATTTGTATTGTACTAATGTTTTGGTTTGCGCTATGTCAGCATTTGTCTCAATCGCCCGTCTTCTTCATTAGTTTTGACGCGCATGATTACTACGATGGGGTCCTAGTCTGAAGTAAATGCGGAATAGCACAATATATGACACCACAACAAAGAAAGCTGCTGTGCACAGCAACCCGCTCATCAGCGTGCACGCTATATACGGTACATCTAGCACGACGCGTAACAAAGGCTGAAAGACTTGCTGACTAGGCAGGCGCCGCACAAAGGGAGCACTTCCAGACGAAACAATCAGCCTCGATCAAGAACCGGCACGTCACTTGGTCATTGTCTTTTGTCTCTTTGTCCGCAAAAGTGATGTAAGGGAGCAGCGATACATGACTGCGCCAATTAAACAAAAGCACTACGTCGAAGCGTTTGTATCATGCATTTCTTGAATTTCCCGGTTCATCACTTCTCACCCTCGCTTTCTATCGAGCCAATTTCGCAACTCATACCTCTGCAATTAGTAATAGAAAAATCTGGCATGTAATGCCATTGGCAACGACCCGCTACCCTGCTTTCTTCCGTACTCCATCCCTGCTGACTCTCTATATGGGAGCAGGTGAGTGTCGCGGGTTATGTCGATGCGGCGAGCACACGTACTGGAGGCGTCACACATCCGCAAAAACATGTCGCAAGTCATCCCCGAGTTCCGACAGCCGCCCGACGGGTGCCGACGGCTGCTAAACTCGCACGTACGGACAAGCAAAGCCGAAACGAAAGACAGTAGCGTGGCTAAACCTAGAGGAAAGACACCACACACACACGTCTCCCTGGTATGGCACCGCGGCAAATACAGCACTGGCGATGTATAGGAGTTATTGCTAGCGTACTCGGCGGCGATGGCAGCGTGATCATCATTCGAAGCGTCGTCACCCTGGCCCGTCGCGTTGCCGAATGAGCTTCCCATTCATTTCTTTTCCCTAAGAATGCAACGAAATACTTATATAGGAGGGTAAATAAGCCATATTTTAGTATTAAAGGTCTAATCCCACCGACGCCGAGCTTGATGGATGGCGATAGGCCGGAGGCGACGCTGACGCAGGCTTCGCTCGATTCGGCGGTCGCAGGGGGCGCTGCTTTAGGCACACGCCGCGGGATGGACCGAGTCTCAGGCAGCGATGGAAAGAGAGAGAGGTAGTCTGCCTACGCGTGCTCTTAGGTCTTTCTTTCTGATGCGTGCCTGGCAGGGCGCCGGGTAATTGGTATTAACGAGAGATCCTGCCGCGTCCTAGACAAGAGACGTCACCGTGCAGCACCGACATCAGTCAAAAAAAAGGAGAAAAAAGAAAAAAAAAAGGAGGACAGAGGGGTGGACTTCTGGACTGGCTTTGTTGCAGCGCACGACCTGTGGAAAAGATCCGAGAGAGAAGGTAGGTGGAAGTTTAAAGAATATGTGCTTAGCCGCTAGAGTGTTCGTAAAATCAGCGGCACACCACAATATTAAGGTGGTTTAAATGAGGGTCACCGATTGGTCTAAGCTGTGGGTCCAGTCTTCGTGCGGGGAGCTTTCAACATGTTTTTTTTATTTTGCCTGGACATTATTTTGTTTGTTTTGCCCGGGTCTTTTAGTTTCGATGTTCTGCAGCTTGTTTGAACGCATTCTTTGACTGTCGGGTTGAAGATATTGCTAGCTGGCCTCAGCACGCACAAAAACTACATATTTATACGCCACTAAATTAAAAAGCGAAATTCTTGGACAATTAATAAGAAAAATCCTACGAAGAAAACCCGGCATGTGGTATAAAATGCAACATAACCACCATACCAACGGCATAGAGAAATACATAACGAAGCCTGCTGGCTTTTGCAGAATATT
The DNA here is from genome assembly GCF_013339725.1 of Rhipicephalus microplus. Lineage (NCBI taxonomy): Eukaryota > Metazoa > Arthropoda > Arachnida > Ixodida > Ixodidae > Rhipicephalus > Rhipicephalus microplus. The sequence continues at coordinate 305,726,041 of NC_051165.1, forward strand.
TAGAAATTTTTATTGCTTAAACTGTAGCGCACAAATAAAAACTAGCGTCAGGTATATTAACAGTTATATCGACAACCAGACAGGCTGTTTGTTCTTACTTCTTGCGTTCAAACAACGCTGTAGCTTGCGTCGACTGTGGGCGACACACTGCAAGAATAATGGCTATTTCATGCTCGACTGCCATAAATGAGACCAGAACGATATTTTTTTTGGACAAAGCACCCAATGTAACCACAATGCTATCACCACCAGAGCAAGCTTCTAGAATCGTTTGTCAAGGCGTGCAAAGCTCTATCAGTCTAAATACCACGCTCTTGTTTGCACTGTACAGCTCTGCTCCCCTAGTTGACATTCATTTGGGAACTTATACGGCCGCGTGCCCACGAAAAACTGGCACCTACATTGATTTCTGTTTTCTTTCTTGTGAAATATGATGGCACGAACACTAGGTGTGCTGTTCTTAGTTATTCACTTCCGGTGAAACATCTCATTGACAGTGACTGATATGGTAGTTATAGAAAATCTTTTAACACAGAATGCAGCTAGGACGAACGTTTGCAGAAGATATCTTGTCTCTCAGCTTTGACAAACTACTCGTCGAAGCATTGACTCCAGCTGCGCCCCGAGTTCAAGAAACTGTCATTTGTTCAAAACCTTCATCCTCTCTTGTATAATCGTCAGTTGCGTTCGCTGCTTATTGTGTCATGCGTCTAGGTAATGCAGCATCTACATCGAGCAAAGCGTCTTGTCCTGCCCTGGTCTTTCGCGGCGCAACACACGACATACGTTGAGACACGACCATGATATTGTTTGGTTATAGGTTGTAAGATTAGCTCAGATTGCCCGTAAGTAAAGTATATAGCGTAATTTTGCTCAACTTCGGAAGATGCCGTTTTGAGACCCATGGCGGAAGAGCGGATCGAAATAGGAGCAGGAGAACTTCTATACGGCTTCGAACTGCCAGCAGGGTGGCAGACTATGGGGGTTGAGACTAACAGACTGGGCAATTATGCAGATTACCCTAAATTGCTCTGCACATTTAGGAGGGAAGAAAACGCGCGAATGTGCTCTCGCGGAATGACATGCAAAGCTCCAACTATTACTATTCCTTTTTTTTTTGTTCTGCAGGCTGCAGCTACGACACGCTGTTATAGTTGAGACCATCGCTGCGACGTTGCCGCATTCTTAGCCTTCGCTCGGTCTGCCAGGCATTGCTCGTCAAGAAGAGGCGCTGCACTGCTGTAGCGGGTGTACGGCATAATCTCCGGTTGGTTGAACACGCCATAATTTACTAAACTCTCAATTTTATTGGCTAAACGACTGTTCGAGCACATCTGCAAATGTTTTCTCTATTTGATAATGTATGAAACCTCCTGCAAATAACACAGCGCGAACCATCGTATCAGTGCTTCACACGTTCTTGATAACTGCGACAGTTAGGCAGAGAAGGAATGAACAAAGAAAGAACGACAAGACAGAAAAGTAGCAAAATTAACGAGCCACCCATTTGGCAACCCTGCGCTCGGAGATTGGGTAAAGAGAGTATAAATATCAGAGAGAGAGGGCAGAGAAAGAAAGAAGAAATGAGGAAAATGGTCAGTAAATGTGCTAACACGTACGTAGCGGTGACACTACGCTTTAGCCTTGAATGTAAGAATGGCAGGAAGGTTTATAAGACCACGTTCAGTTACTATCAAACACATGGGCAAGATAAAGAGTGAGACATTTATAGGGAGGGTGGCTTGCTACTAAACCTGGGATGGTCCTTTAATTTTTTTTAACCTGCCGTGGTGATCTACTGCATGACTATGGCAGTTGACTGCTGTCCTGATGGTCGGGAAATCGAATCCCGGTCAGTGGTGCACACGCTTCCATGAAGGCGTATTTCTAATGTACTGTGTACCATAATTTAGGGTGGACGCTAAGAATACACCAAATTGTCAACATTTGCCGGAACCCTCTGCTGCGGCATCTTTCACAATCACATAAGTTTTGGAACGTGAAACCCATCAGATATATTATAGGGTTCCTTTTCTCTGGCCTAGACCATCTTCTGAGCCCAAGTGATACTTGTTTTGGTCCCAACGCTATATTTCCCTTTGTAAACTGAGCCATACTGGACTTTCTCAGCTGTTGATGTCTCTATCTTGTCGAATAGCCTTGTGCCTCTCGCCATGTCTACCTTAAGTGATCGAGCACAGCGTGAGAGCAGGTGTCAGTATTTCTTAGCCTCTGGGCGGTCAGAGTAGTAGTTGCCAATCTTGTTTTGCATAGTTAGTCAATATATGCACAGGTGCCTAATCTCTCGACAAAGCATCACTTTCATTGCCCTCGTCCTCGTGAGTGCGTCGACTTCTACAAGTGCACAATTTCTTGAACAAATCTTTATAGGTCGGCTCATATTGTAAACCCAGTAGCGCCCACACCCTATTATAGTGCAAAGTTGATGATGTGACTGGTACGGGGCATGAATACTGATGAAAGTGACACATTCTTCAAGGTTGTACTTCCTTTTTGCTCCCTTTTACTTCCCTCCGTACATTGCAAGTAGAGATGGCTGCCTAGAGCTACCATGCAGATTTCAAAAGTGGAGGTAATAAGAAGGAGCCTGGGAAAGCAAGATGAAGTGGCCGGCGGACAGCATAACGCAAACAAGTTTCCAATAGGATGTAGCACGGTCGAAGGCGGGCTCGAGTATACGCCAGTGGAATGCCCGCGGAACGGCCAGTTTTCCAAGAGGCAGTGACGGCAAACATGAGCTACGGCCGTTTAGGCCAGAGATGCTGAATGCTAATCAGATCAAGCGAATGCTTGTGCGATGCTGAGTTCCTTGGAGATCGCCAGAAAGAGGAAGAGGAGGAGTGGGCGAAAAGGAAAGGAGGGTCCAGCCAAAGGCATAGAAGGGGGACAGCGCAGGACGGTATATACAGGAAGTGATGTATCACGCGTCAGGAAAAAGCCAGGCATTAATCTGGCAGCCAAAGGCTCGCACGCCCGTCGGACATGAATCGAGAGGCTGCTAAGAGGGACGCCATGTTAGCAGCGCTGTGGGCCTGGCCCCTTCGCCACCCGTTCCCCGAAGAAACTGCAGCTCCACACGCTGGTGTTATAGCAGCGTCGGCCGCTTCCCAGCCGAGCTAACTGAGCAACTCTCCGGTGTTTATCGCACTCCATTCGTAAGAGTATCGCCGCCGATGCTTTTACGCCGATGTCTTCATTTTGTTGCGTCTTTGTTCGTGCGTTCTTTTTTTTTTTCCTCGAGGTGCCTTGAGGCGTTTACGAGAACTCTCTCTTTAATCACTACAACCGAACGGATAACGTAGATTGTGTACTATGCCGGCACGTCGTTTTTTTTCATAGGAGAATGTACTAGTAAATGGTATTGCGGTTGATTCTATTTGTTTAACCTTTTGCTAATGTGTACACCCGTAACGGAAGCTACATGGAAGCTACGGCAGAGTTATTTAACATGAATTCCGGTAGAAGTGACCACGTAACCATTAGTGAAGTGATAAAAAGAATGAAAAAAAATTAACGCAGCTGTGCACTATAGTTGTGCCCAGCCTGAAGTTAGTGTGGAGCTGAGCACCCTTCTTTGTTTTCCTTGGTTTTATTTTTCTTTCCTCTTTTCTTTGTCTTTTTGTTTATTTATTTGTTTTTTCTCACTTAATTTCATCATTTTTCTCTATTTTGCTGTATTTTTTTTCTTTCTAGCTTTTTCTATACTTTTTTTCTGTTTTCCCCTTTCTATCTCTTTCTACTTCGCGCTTGCATTCTCTTTTTTTCTATTTTAAAGTGCGGTTTTGCATACATCACGCCAAGCGCATCGAGTTCGTTTTCCGGTGATGATAAGATTCCTTCGAAAGCCGCCCGAAGAACAAGAGGATGAAGACTTTTTCTTGGCTTGAGCACGAATGAAATATGCTATACGTAAAAAGCACCAGGCCTAGTGGGGACGAGAGCACATGACAACATACGACAACCGGGCCCCCTAAAGTGTCCTGCTCTTGAAAAATGCCGTTAGACGTGCTGGAATAGAATTAAGGCAACGGGGTCAAAACTGAAAATAACACTGTGGGGTCAAACGTCCGAAAACGACGATATGATTACGAGAGACGCCGTAGTGAAGGGCTCCGGGAATTTCAACCACTTGTGGTTCTTTAACACGCCCTTAAATCTAATCGGCCACGAAAGTTCAGCCCTCCATAAAACATTCAGCCGCCGCAGCCGATATTTTACCCCTCGACCTTCGGGTTGGCATGGGCGAAGATTAATCCGACAAACAGTCAGACAACGAAAAACATTTGGTTGCAATGGTACGTCAGTCCGTCACTAGGGCGCAACAGTTATGGTGCTCGGCTGCTGCCCTGCACGTCGTGGGTTCGATGTCGGCCTCGGCGGTCGCATTTCCATAAAGTCGAAATGATAAGGAGGCCCGTGTATTGTGCGATATCAGGGAACGTTAGAAAACACCAGATTATCAAAGTTTCGGAGCTCTCCCATACGGCGTCTCCTCAATATCATCTCGTCTAGTTTTGCGACGTAAAGCCCCAGATTTTTTTCAATAATGCTACGCCAGCCAACATTCCCTGGCATTACCATCTTGTACATAATTATCCACTATTTGTTTGGTGATTGTTCGCGTTCTTGTCGTTCATTACTCGGGATACTTACGCTACTGTATATAGTACGCGATGTAGTTACTTCCTAGTCTCTATTCACGTTCTGACTCATCCGTGTTTCGCAGAACAACATGGCGCCTTTCCAAGCCTCACTAGAAATACTGGACCATGTCACGTGAAAAGTTGAACGTGGTGAACCCTTTTTTTTAGCACTCTCAGCCTCAGCGCGAAGAAACAACTTGTCGCCATTTCTGCCGGCCACAGACGTGTCACCTAACAGTCGAGACAGGCGTGAAGGGACGAAAGTTGGCTTGAATGTTTGACAGCTGTGGCACTGCTTCGTGTACGCCATTTATTTACAAAAAGTGAAGTAACACTAAACAAAAAAGATTTTGAAAAAGAAAAAAGACATCCAAGACAGAGGAGGAGAAAAAGGAACAAAATGAGGAGAAAGAAGCTCCTTCACGCTTCCTGCCACGTATGGAAGCTGCTCGGTCGCGTTTATTACAATTGGTTACTTACTCCAGCTGGAACCACGCCAAACATTTCCCACTGGGTTTCTTAAGAACGAAAGTTCCCTGTGGAACTTACCTGATAACTGTTTATAGAAGGAGAGTACATGGTAACTTGTCCGTACATATTGACTTCATTCTACACTAACAAAAAAAAGTGGCAGATCCCGCGTGCAGTGGTAATCGGTGATATGCGAAGCAATAATGAAGAAGGTTTATATGTGAATCTAAAATCACCACAATGTTACGAGGTGGAAGTAAATGATGCCGTGCATGAATTACGTGTCATGATTATCATGTTTGGATGTGTCATTTACTTTCGTCATCTATTCACGTCACGTGATATCAAATTTAGTATATGTGGAGCTAACGAAACGGCCTCGAGAACGCTATGAGCATGGTATGTTGTCATTTTCCTAAATGACACGCTTGTGAGCATAATCATGTTTTTTTAGGGGCAAACCTCCTTAAAGCGGCACCACTTCTTCACTCATCGTAGTGCGTAACCAGTCTTAGGTTTTGACCTCAAAGGTGGTGCCGGTGGGAGATATCTCCTGCGCGTTCTAGAACAACAAAAAAATTTGCAGCGTGCGCGTTAACTAAAAGCCGAATACACCTGTCTCTCATTACCCATTAGCAGTCATTGGCATATACATTCAGCACTATCTGACAAGAAAGGGTTGCAACGTTATACTCGCTGGGCGTAACCTCCTTGGTTTTAAAAAGGTTTAGCGAGCGTTGAGCCGCAGTGCCATCAATGCAGTGAACTAGTAAATACCATGAACTCGAGGTGGTTAAAGGTGGGAAGTAGACACGAAGCGCAAGCCGTAAGAAAGTGTGCGTGTGCCACCTCTCGTTTAGTCCTCGGAATATCCGCTGGATGGCGGTGCTTCAATATAGGAATTATATGATGAAAAGATGCGAGATGGTGGTACTTGGAGTGTTGACTAGATGGAAGAACGGACACACAGACAGATGCATGGACGGACGCATGGGTGGCTGCACAGACGGATGGACGCATGGATGGACGCAGGGGCGGATGCATGGACGAACGCAGGGATGGACGCACGGATGGACATGTGGACGCACGAACAGACGCACACACGGCCGGGCGGATGGACGCATGGAGGGTGACTCAGACGGACGCATGGACGGACGGATGCTTCGCCCCACTCTCCATCATTCACCCCGTTGATATGCTGCCATTTTTTTCATTCATTGAATTATTCACTTGTTGTGCCTCTCAGGCGCTTTTTTTTTCCTGGTGATGAATTGGTAACAGACACACCTAATCAGCACCGTTTTCAAGTGTTTTCATATTTTGAGAGTTGTTTGCTTAAGTGACGAAATGGGGACCTAAATTACTTTTTGCTTTTAAGTAAATTTTGCTTAGAACAAATAAAGTTATTTTGAATCGGGAGCTGAACTCGGAATCATACAGCCTGTGCTATCATGGAGGCTTTTCACGATGACGTGAACTCACTGTTTCGTCATGTACTCGCCTTCATTGACAATTTGACAGTGATGTTCGGTTATGCTTCCAGGAGTACTCTCCTACAGTAGAGTACCTCGTACTCTAAATCGTTAACAACTTTTTCTAAACATACATGTTTGAGGCAGTGATTAATCGATCGCGACGTTGATCTCGTGCGCGGGACGACTTACTGCTCTCCATAGTTGAGTACCTAGTACTCAAATTCGTTAAACATTTTTCTAAACATGTTTATCGCGAAAGCGCGAGAAAACTTGTGGAAACTTGTTTTAGCGGGACGGCTCAGTGCTCTCCCGTAGTTGAGTACGAAGTACTCGAAGTCGTTAAACATTTTTTTCTAAGCACGAACACATGTTTTTGTTTTATCGTTTAGTGGTATGGCCCAGTGCTCTCCCATAGTTGAGTAAAGTACTCGAAATCGTTAAACATTTTTTTCTAATCACATGTTTTCTGTTCTCACTACGATGTGCGACGCCCACGGGACGGCTTATTCCTCTCCCTTAGTAGAGTGCCAACTACTTTTAATCGTCACGAACTTTTTGAAACACGCGTGCTGCGCGCGTCGTCCTTAAATTGAGCCCTATGACAGCCATAGTAAAGTACTTCGTACTCCAAGTTGTCGAACATTTTGCTAAACGCGTCTTTGGAGTCGCCAGGAACAGCTATTACAGCCATAGTAAAGTACTTCGTACTCCAAGTTGTCGAACATTTTGCTAAACGCGTCTTTGGAGTCGGCAGGGACAGCTATGACAGCCATAGTAAAGTGATTCGTACTCGAAGTTGTCGAAGGTTTTGGTAAACGCGTCTTTGGAGTCGGCAGGGACAGCTATGACAGCCATAGTAAAGTGCTTCGTACTCGAAGTTGTCCAACACTTTGCTAAACGCGTCTTTGGAGTCGGCAGGGACAGCGTATGGCTCTACGATAGTAAAGTGCGTTCAAAATTCTTAAACACTAGGCAGAGTAACGAGTTATTGAGACGGCTGCACCAACCTTCTTGGGCTACATATGTATTCGAGGACGCAGCTAGCATCGGTTATAATAACTGGAGTTTTACGTCCTAAAGCCATGATATGGTTGTGAGGGACGCTTGAGTGGAGGGCTCGGCAAAGTTTGAACATCTGGCGTTTTTTTAACGTGCCGTGACATCGCACAGTGCACAAGTCTCTACTGTTTCACCTTCATCGAAATGCGACTACCAAGGCCGGGATCGAAACCATGACCTTTGGGTCAGCAGCTGAGCACCGTATGGCCATTGTACCACCCAGGCGGACTAGCTAGCAGCAGGTGCCAAGTAATCTAATTGCCTGTGTGTAAGTTTCATCTGTCGTCTGTTTTTAATACAAGTTGTCCGTAACCTGCTGCAGTGACTCAAAGTGCCATAGGACAGGTGGTAACTGTGATTTTTTATGGTATATACGCAAAGGAGCAGTGACAAACTTTCGCACATGTCGCCTTTTCTGCGTCCACGTGTTGTTATCAACCTCCTAATAACAATTCGCTACTTACAATGTAAAGTTGCAACAATAAAGTGTGTCGTATTGATTGGTGTGCACCAGTATTGAGCAAACATTCAAAACGGGTGCAAAGCCCGCCAATTTGCAACGCTGGCAGCGCTGCCGCATGGTGACCTACCGCAGTCACACCCCGTCTATTCAGGTCGCCGCACTGAATGGTGAAGCGAGTTTCAGCTAATATTTCATATGGTAGTTAGGTGCGAATGGGTACCCATGTGTTCGACACCACTGCCATGGCCACCACAGTCATCACTGTCTACAAAGGATGAAAAAAACACTGAGAAACCAGGAATGGCTGCAATGCACGACATCATGAATCATTTTCGCTTCTATTTATATATGCAAACATTCAATCTCAAATCGACGCTAGCCCGAGCAGTGAGAAGATGGCATTTGGTGACGCACGCTTGTGCCACTCTGGTGGGTAAGAACATAAAACAATAAAAATCATTGTGGACAGGAGAGGCGCTTCTATCCGTTGCACAAAAATAAGCAGACCGGTGGCTAACAGCAACAACCGATTTATTCAACGCCAGCGGTCAGTCTTCCAGTAGGTGAAATATGTCCGCACTGCTCAGAATTTCATTCGCCTCGGCCGATTCTTACATTACGCCGAGCTTGCCTTCTTTCACTACCAACCCACCCATTCAGTCACGCACACATATCACACACACCGTCGACACTGTGCGCATCTCGTTCCCATACAGGTGTCCAGGTGTCCATACAGGCTGCTGCGTCTTGCCCATGTCGCTATCAAACTCCCGAGAACAGCGCAGTAAGTGCCTCCTCAATTTTGGCACAGTCTTTGGGTGTGAAAGGCCTCTCTGGATGTTCAATACATCGTGGAGACGTATCGACACGCAGTGCATCCATAGTCCTAGCTGGAAGCTCTTACAAAATACCGTTGGAGCCCTCCCCAACAAAGACATTCTTTCCTTCTTGCGGTACCTAAAAGGCCACTGGTCACCCACAACTGTTTTACGACATGCTTACCCGTAGTGCTAGCTGGCACTGAGTATTAATATACGAGGACGAGCACACAAGAAACCACTCGAAGTCATGCGGTGAAGACGCACGTTTCCAGACTAACCAACAAACTGCAGTGCAATCGCCGCAAGTCGGCCCCACCGTGACAACACCGAGATCATCTACGTTATCGTTACAAGCGGATTTTGATAAGGCGCACAGGGCGCGGCCTGGGAAACCACTGAACGCGTCTTAATACTATCAATGTCGTAGGGTGCAAAATACAGCGTTCAGCCTTCGGATGCTGTTTGCCCTCGAAATAAAAGAACATCTACGCAATGAACGCAATCTTTATTTTGCTCGTAACCTTATGCATGCCAAGCTATAAAGTGAAGGCTGATTGATTTTTTTTTGGTTTAACGTCCCAAAACCACAATATGACTGCGAGAGACGCTGTTGTGGAGGGCTCCGGAGATTTCAACCACCTGGGGTTCTTTAACGTGCGCCCAAATCTGAAAACACGGGCTCACAACGTTTCCGCCTCCATCGGAAATGCGGCTGCCGCAGCCGAGATTCGATCCCGCGAACGGCGGGTCAGCAGCCGAGTACCTTAGTCACTGGACCACCGCGGCGGGGCTAAAGTGAAGGCCAGATATTAAACATGAAATTATGTCTCACTAGACTTTTCACAAACAAACAGACTACTAAGCCAAGGTTTTTTAGAAGGCAACATACACTTTTAGCCGAGCGTTTACGGTCCATTCCAATTAGACCTACGTACGCAAGTGATTTATACGCAAACGCGCAGAAGGAACTGAAGTGCGTGGGAGATGATCGATCGTGCGAGTAGATAACCGTAGAATAAGTGAATAGAGTGGATCGTGAGGGTGCGTCGGGTCCGTCTACTGGTTTCGAAGTCGGGTTAGAGTCAATCTGACCCCTTGTGACATGACGCGCATGTAAAAATTTATGGACTATCTCTTTTAAAGGGCCACCCACAAGGCCCCGTGCCAAATTTTAGTTAGACCGTAAAAGTTGTTGGGGGTTCGATGGGGAATATTTTGGCACGATTTTTTTTTCAATCGGTTCATTACAAGCTGAAAAACTGTTTTTTTTTTTTCGAAGCGGCGCGAAACGAGGTTGGGAGGAGGCAAGCTCGAAGCCCTTGCCGCTCCTCTGCGTAGCTTCGCAAGCCAAATCTTCTCCCTACCCCCTCTGGCATCTGACCAAGAGGTCACGTGCGCATGACGTGCCCGAACAAGCCCAACCCCTGTGCACGCGAGTGGGCCTCTTTTTTTATTTTTTTGGTTGACCAGCGTTGTTTTGAGGTCTACTGCCTGTTTCTACGGGATGGTTTAGAAATGCTGGCTTAGGCACGGTATAATAGAAGAGCACAATGAGTTCACGAACGCGCAGTAGCGTTTCGCGGTTGACGTCTACTCGATGCGCTGACCGTGAAATTGCGGGGACATGAGCGCATGCAAAACGCTGGCACATTAGCCCCTCACCGCGTGTCAATTAATGGGGGGGGAAATTTAAAAAAATGAACACTCACATTCTGTTATTGCTTCTCATTATTTATCTAGAGATTTATTATTCTCCTTGAGCAACGAATACATAAACTACGCATGTTGTGTTAAACAATTTTGCCCATACCACGTGCCACTGTTGGCAACGTCAGATCATAGACGTCTGCGTACCAACGTCTCTACAATGCCGTGTACATAAGGCCACTCATACGCGCACGTCATACCGAAGAAAATCGAGAGGGTGTTGGTCATGCCCTCATTTTCTGGGCTCGCGCCCGCAAAAGGAACGGGTAGCAGCGTTCATCTTGAAATCGGATTTGGTCGAAGTGGTCCTAGGACGGGGCAGAGCGAGTGGAAGAGCCGGCAGCTGCGGGCACAGAGGCGAGCATGCCGCGGATGAGGGAAAGGGTGATGTCAGTACACACCTAGGAGGAAAGCGTGGGAGGGGAGCGTGACGTGAGCGCACAGCTGCGGCGTGACCACAGAAGAAACAACTGAGAGGCTTTGACGCCACTCGTCGTGAAGCCAGAAGTCGGCCATATTGACTGGGCAAATTCTTCCGAAGCACTGCGCCATGCTCCCAACCGCGCTGCAGAAATTAGGCGCCTTCTTTCTCTTCTAACCACTACTACCGCCACCACCAAATTCCCCTCTCTTGTTTACATCCAAGTGTGAAGCAGAAGGCACGGCTCTATCTCCGGCTCGCAAAGGACGTGGGGTGCGCAGCGCGCGTGTCGTGTAGACCAAAACCAATGGAACGGAGCTCAACACTCTGGACTAGCGCGATACCATTGGCGAAATCATTTCGTACGTCCGACTATTAAACAGTGAGTAATAGCTTGCCGACAAGGAAGCAAGCACAAGAGATCGGGTGCTAGATGCACTGACTACGGTGAGTGTGGCGCCAATGTTTTCACGACATTTATGTTAACGCACTGTACAGACAATATGATCTTCCGTACGCTGCCATCTATGGTAGCATTCCGTGGTTCATGCGACCAGCACGTTGCCCCGTCACCGTGCTCGTGTTCCACGAAAAAGCTCACCGCCATAAGCACAGTGAACTTGTTCACGGTAAAGTGACGCTCGAACCCAGTTGTTCAAACGGTTGCCGACACTAAAACGTGGTTGCTCAACGCGGTGCTTTTCGCTTCGGTGACAAGCGAAGCAAAAGCCTGAGCACACAGGCCTACAGCATTTTCGCCTCCACCGAAATGCAGTAGTCGCAGCCGGGATTCGATCTCACGACCTGTGGGTCAGCAGACGAGTACTTTAGCGACTAGAGCACCACAGTGGGGCAGCTATACATATATCGAACATGAAAGCACATATGTGCGCATTATATCCTCCGCCCAAATGTTTCGCCCATTGTCACGAGCAGGAACACTGCACGACCTTCACTGACCTGAAGGAGTTCATCGAAGTTCCGTTTTGTCACAGTGACAGAACGCGACTTCGAGCACTGCAATTGATCCTCGGCAGGGCATATGAATATACGCACTCGTTCTCTGCAGTCTTCAGGCATCATGCCTATGAACAGGAACAGGCTTCGTAAGCATTGCTACCAATACAATAACCACCGGCAGAGCACTACGTAGCTAACAACGCGGCACAAAAGCGCGGATATTCTCCACCGCGCGTCAGTGCGAAACCTATGGAGACGCACATGCTGCAACCATGTCGCCGCCTTTCCCTGCTTGTCCTACTACACTGCGCAACACGTAACCATCACAACGCCGCCTTTGTGCTCCGTAGGTGGGGTCACCATTACGTCATTGCCTCCACACTTTTCCCGCATTGCGCCATCTGGAAATGCCCTCTCCTCTCATTCCTTAATCCGTTGACGTGACCTACTTGGCACCACTCCAACACCTGCGGCGAAGTAAGCGCGTTACGGCGCGTTCTTACGAACCACCATGGTACGGACGCACGCTTATGTACCGCATTACGCGCGTGAGCCGAAAAGCTGTTTCACATATAAAACGCGAACTTTTTTGGTACTTTGCGCTGTCTTGGGTCACTACATCTATGTGGAGCGGAGCGTAAGCGATGCCCAGCTAAACCTATTTAAAGTTTTTGATTGATTGATTTATAAGTGGGGTTTAACGTCCCAAAACCACCATATGATAATGAGAGACGCCGTAGTGGAGGGCTCCGGATAGCAGAGCATTTACGAACCACCCTAGTGAGACTTTCATATGCTAGCAGTTTAAGCAAATTTACATTGAACGGGGTCCGATGCGGTGACGCGATTTATACACAAGCGCGCAGAAGAAAATACAGTGTGCGTGCACAGAAAAATTGTGCGAACAGAGAAATGTAGAACGGATCTTTCGCTCCACTTGTGCAGTCGATCTTTTCGCTGGAACGTACCATCAACAAAGAAGGCCGTCACAAAAGAGCGCAGCTGTTAAGAGTCCTGATTTATCCAAATTGCAGCTAGCAACAATAGCCGGTGAAGTGGGACCTTGCCGAATGTATATGTGCATGGTCTGTGCAACCAGTGCAGAAAACACCGCAGCAACAAGAATGGAGAGCAGAGCAACGATGGAGAGGGAGCCAACACTAAAAAAAGGAGTCCGCTGGGCACCCTTGAAGAAAGGATCAAATCGGTCCCGAAAAAACGGGTGAGTTTGTAGTTCCTAATTTTAACATTAGAAACATTTAACTAATATTACTGAAGAACCTATTTCATTTGTATAAATTTTGCCTGTCCAGAGAAGTTTCTGTCAAATACGTTCACCTTTAAATTGTATGTTATTTGGGCTATAAATTGGTATTTCATATTCCTTTTCGTCCGGAGTTTGTCGCGCGATCCTTTGCCTAAATCATAAGACGGAAAATTTTAAGAAAACACGCTCTAGGTGTTTACCTTCTCACCTTCTGAGCTCACAGCGCTTCGCTTAGAACGTATCATCTAGCGCAGATACAAAAGCACTTGCCTCCATTGACTTCACAGGTGAGCGTCAGTGATTCGCCTTCCCGGTAAGGGCCGGCCACTTTTCCCACCTTGTTGCCAAACTTGTCTCTGATGACGGGTGTCTCCGGGGGAACTGCAAAGCAGACGTTGGTATGTTAAAAAGCAGAAAAGACGAAAATAGACAAGATTTGAACACAAATTGATATGTTTATTACCAGGCACACACGTACAAAAACACACGTAGTGAAAACAGATTATCATTATCTCTGAAATAGTAACAATAAAAAAATCACCACGCCTGTGCAGCTCACGCAGCACAGCCACATCGAAAACTGAAACAGCGTCATTTTAGAGCGCGTTTTAGACTCTCTTGGAACAACTAATAGCATGCAAGGTGTGCTCTGCAACATAAGGCTTTGCCTTTTCAATAAGACCTACCAGCATCAAGTACTGCCAGTGAGCTCATTATGCCTCCCACATATTCCTCTCGCATTTTCGACAAGCATAAGGTCTGCTACACAAACACATTTTCTTGCTCCTTCCTACCGGTCACATCAAACGATTGGAATCATCTACCAGGTGACATAGTTTCTATCTCTGATCACTCCCTCTTTCGTAATTCTTTATCATCTCTTCTATTTCCCGATAGCTCTCCCAAGTCATCCCATCTATTTCCCCTCTCCACCACTTTCTGTCCACACGTGTCAAGATGCCGCCGTTTTCGAGCAGTTTCTAGATTTTCTATTTGTGTCACTGGATTCCCACTCCTAAGCCTGGTGCGAACAAAATAATCGTTCGTTTTGTAAAAAGAACAAAACGTGACGACATACTGGCGAAATGTAGAAAGAAGAGGCTCGATAGTTCTATGCTTGGGGATGACAAAAAAACGCCCATTTTTGTAAATGAGCATTTGACGCAGAAGGGCAAGGCATTGCTTGCAGCGGCAATACAAAAAAAGAAAGAAGCCGCATGGAAATTTGTCTGGACATCCGGCGGCAAAATCATTGCACGCAAAGATGAAGGATCACGAGCAATACACATTGCGGATGAGCCAAGCCTGGCTAAAATTAGAAATTAGATGTGACATATGTCATAACAAATTGAAAAACATTCCACTATGACTGATCTTGTAAATAACCAAAAGTATTACAGTGTTGAAGACTTTAATAGGGCATTTCCATCCGGAAAAAGCTTGTTTAAAGCATTGCATATAAATTGTAAAAGCATAAAAAGAAAGGTCGACGACATTGCTAATTTTATATGGTCTATAGCTATCGGATTTGATGTGCTAGTTTTCTCCGAGACATGGATTACTTATAAAGAAGATGCGCCGTTCTTTCCAGGCTATAGTCATGAACTTCTCTGTCGCAACCAGCAAAAAGGTGGAGGTCTTGCTATTTATTTTAAGGATACGCTTTCGAGTGAACTGCTTGATAAGTATACTGTTATGAACGATGATGTTGAATGCATTACAATGTGTGTTGGCCCATTCATAGTAATTGGCGTATATAGGCCACCACATGGCCACAAAAAAAATTTATTGAGTTTCTTAATGTTGTGTTGTCCACTGTTCGCGGGAATACTCCTTGCATAGTTATGGGTGACATAAACATTGACCTCTGTTCCAATGATTCTTATGCAAAAGATTTTGAAACGCTCTTACTTACATGTGGAAGTACAAATTTTATACGTTCACCTACTAGGATTACATCAACAAGTGCTACGCTCCTTGATATATGCGCCTCAAATTTAAGCTCACAGAATATAAAATCCGGGGTATTTGCATATGACATAAGTGATCATATGCCCATCTTCTTTCTTGCAGGATTTACTTCTCAAATTGGTCAGAAAACAGAGACATCTTTCCACCGAATTAAAAACAGCAAAACTCGGGAACATTTTTTTCAGCTAGTTCAGAACACAGATTGGACCACTGTTTATAGGCAAGAAAATCCTGATGATGCTTATAACACATTCATGACGTTATTGAGTACTAGCTATGATGCGGCATTTCCACTTCAGAAGCGCTTACGTGGCAGAAATAAGAAATGCAGAAAGCCTTGGATAAATCGTGATCTTTACCGGCGCATAAAAATAAAGAATAAATTGTATCATGATTTCATCCGTTCGCGGAACATAGACGCCTTAGCTGAGTACAAGAAATACAGAAACGTTTTACATTCAGAAATACGGAAGGCTAAACAGAACTACTATGAAAAATTATTTGAAAGCATTTACAATGACCAGAGGAAGCTATGGGAGGTCATAAATGGGCTTACGAACAGAAAAAAGGGTTGTAATAGGACACAGGACCTAACAATTAATGGTCAGATTTTCAGTGGTGAAAGGTTGGCCAATGTCATGAATGAACATTTCATAAATGCGGGTTCCTTTATTTTAACGGATGAAAAGCGAGATAATGCTCCAACTCCTGATAAATCTCCTTTGCCGTATTCTATTTTTTTCGCACCCACAGATCCGGTTGAAGTAGAAAGATTAATTAGAAAACTTAAAAACACTGTTGCATCAGGGATTGATGAGATAGGTTCTGTTGAGTTAAAAATGGTGTCACCATTGATATCTAATGTCTTGGCCTATATTATCAACATCAACCTCACCCTCACTAACGGTGTATTTCCAGAGCAGCTAAAAGTAGCAAAAGTCACTGCAGTACATAAAGGTGGTGATATCAATACTTTAGCGAACTATCGACCTATATCTGTGCTTCCAACAATATCAAAAATATTTGAAGGGGTTATTTATGATAGACTTGCATCCTTTTTTGATAAGCACCAAATAATAACAAAAAGTCAGTATGGTTTTCAAAAAAATAAATAAACAGAACAAGCTCTACTGTATATCAAAGATAAGATAATCGAAAATATGGAAAACAAAAAATATACTCTTGGGCTCTTCCTCGATCTTCAAAAGGCATTTGACTCTATACAATTCAAATCATTGATTCATAAATTATCAAGTTATGGGGTGCGTGGAATTGCACTAGAACTGTTTAAAAGTTACTTAGAAGATCGTTATCAATATGTAAAACTGAATAACACTATTTCTGCAAAGATAAAGTTGAACCAAGGAGTCCCCCAAGGGTCTATACTGGGGCCATTATTGTTCCTTGTCTATATAAATGATATTGTCGATATACCTCATTCTCCTGAACTTATAATGTACGCTGACGATACGAATGTTTTCTTTACATCAGACAATCTAATATCACTTGAGGTCAGTGTAAATAATTATCTAAGCAATCTTTCAAATTGGTTAAGGCAAAATAGACTGCGCTTGAATGCAAAAAAAAACAACCTATGTGATATTCCGACATATAAACAAACCTATTAGTAACATAGCTGTAAAATTCGAAGGAAATTGCATCGCACATGTTAGGGAACAAAAGTTTCTTGGTGTATGGTTTCAGGAGGAATTAAACTGGAATACACATGTAAATCATCTTATCACCGCATTAGCGCGAATAGTTGGTTGTTTTTTTAGAACAATACACTTAATCCCATTGAGGTTAAAAATAAGTATGTACTATGCACTCTTCCATTCTAAAGTAAGTTATGCGATGTTAGCCTGGGGAACGACATCACAAGGGAATTACCATAAGTTAATATCTATACAAAAGAAAATATTGCGCTGCTTTGAAAATTACAGGGGGAATCTACAAGACTTGCGCACTGCTCCACTATTCATTAAACATTCCATACTCAGAATTGATCAATTATATCATTTTAAATTACTTCAGTTGATACAAAAGACTAAGCTATATGAAGAAAGTTGCACCGAAAGACCACACTACAGTATGCGAGAACAAAAGAAACGAGCTCCTAGAACAAAACCAAGTACGAAAAACAAAGTATTGCTTACCAGGTACCTCAGGTTTTAAATACCCTTGCAGATCAATTCAACTTTAGGGCTAGTAGTGCGACTTTCAAGAAACAAATAAAGAACTTATTCATAACCACCGGTCTACACTATCGAAACTACGTGATGGAGTCTCATGCCTCTGCAAATGCTTAAATTGTTCATCAACTTCTATGTCAATTATACGAGTGTATACAGCGGAATTCATTGTATCCTGCATGCATTTTGTGTCTGTTTTCGATGTTGTTTCATTGATATTGTTTAGTTGTGAATTATAACGAGAGTGACCTCTAATTCTTAAAATGTGTTATGTAAACTTCTTATGCTATTTATGTTTGAATTTTGTGTTTAGAATTTCAGGTTGCTTGAAACCAATGTATTGAATATATATATTGTTTAAGCTTTGCACTGTCACGAACTGCGGAGGGACAAGGGCCTTTGTCAGGCTGTTCGCCTTTAGCCCTTTGCCCCTGCAGTGAGCTCTGTATCCGGCTTACTGTAAATAAAAATCCTACTACTACTACTACTACTACTACTACTACTATTATCTTACATTTTTCGCTAGTATTGTATAACTTCACCACATTCACTATTTACTCTACGTGATTCTTTTATATCTATTTCGTTTTTGTACGTTTCACTTTTGTACCGTTTCACTCGATAGAGATGTTGTTTTGCTATAGTCTTGTTCATATATAGCACGTTTTGTTTTGTTGTTTTCTATTTTTCATGATGTAACTGGCTCCCCTCTGTAATGCTTCGGCGATTCAGTGTAACGCCCCGCCGTGGTGGTCTAGTGGCTAAGGTACTCGGCTGCTGACCCGCAGGTCGCGGGTTCGAATCCCGGCTGCGGTGGCTGCATTTCCGATGGAGGCGGAAATGTTGTAGGCCCGTATACTTAGATTTGGGTGCACGTTAAAGAACCCCAGGTGGTCGAAATTTCCGGAGCCCTCCACTACGGCATCTCTCATAATCATATGGTGGTTTTGGGACGTTAAACCCCACATATCAATCGATTCAGTGTAACAAAAATAAATAAATAGGTATATAACCCTAACGTTCATGAAGTAGGCAAGCACCCGGCTATACCATTACTTGTCATTCTGCGGATAAGCGAGGCACCCACTACACATATATAGTGTGTGCACTTTACTTTGGCTTGTGGCTGACGATGATGAAGAATTTCAGCGGAGTATTTTATGAAGAGCTGTAAAATTCTAAATGTTTATTTTCACGTGCACAGCGCGTGTTTAGCGATCTCCCCTTTTTGCTCCTATTGCAACGAACTCACAACTATCAAACATTTATTGTTCAGCTACCAACGTTTTTCCTCACACAGAAAACGAAGTATCGACATTATATTGAGGCAATTTGGTCCACCGGTTACATCGGCCATTCTGTTGTCATTTGCGGACTTCGCACTGGAACTCGGACTGAAATATTTTCGAAGCTGTCAAGAAGTTTATATGTGACTCAAATAGATTTGGTAGGTGTATCGGCTGTTAGTAATTATTTATTCGACCTTCCTAGTCAAACGATCGTCGGTCGCCGAATGGTTGCACAAAAATAGTGCACTTTAATGTTACAGTCATTTATAATTAACGTTACATTAAAAAGTTCACCTCTAAATTATTTTATCTGTTAACAAAATATTAAGCATAATTTCAGTATGTGAGATATTAGCCGATACCCCTGATTGCGTAAGTGCAAACATTTCAAGGAACATCATCATCATCATCATCTATTATTATTATTATTATTATTATTATTATTATTATTATTATATTATTATATTATTATTATTATTATTATTATGAGTTGAAAGCATTCAAATACCACCTCGTTGCCCAGTTCATGTTGTCTGACGCCTGGCTGTTATTTCATTTTTCTTCGACGCCTCTAAATTACCACATCGCAGCCACACAGCAGAATTGTTTAAAAAACACTACATCATTCAGGTTGCATCAATATATGATTATAAACTAAGCCGTTTATATAAGTTCGGTTTATTGAAAAATAATGATACGATTGCTAGAATAGCCAGGTTAGAGAAAAATTTTCCTGCTTATAATGTACGTCAACCTGAAGTGTGGCACATATCAAAATGTAGAACGAAATACGGAAATCAAATGTTAAAGTTTCAACTGCCAACACTTCTAAACCGCATAATTAGGGAACATAACATTGATATATCTAGCATATCACCAAAAAAATTGCGATTAGTGTTTATATAATAATGTGATTATTCTTATACGTTGAGGAATTCAAATACCTCCTCGTTGCGCAGTTCGTGTTGTCTGACGCCTGGATGTTATTTCATTTTTATTCGACGGCATTTCCACGACTCTATGCTTGGCATCCCACCAATGGCCCCGCCGCGGTGGTCTAGTGGCTAAAATACTCGGCTGCTGACCCGCAGGTCGCGGGATCAAATCCCGGCTGCAGCAGCTGCATTTCCGATGGAGGCGAAAATGTTGTAGGCCCGTGTGCTCAGAGTTGGGTGCACGTTAAAGAACCCCATGTGGTCGAAATTTCCGGAGTTCTCCACTATACGGCGTCTCTCATAATTATATGGTTGTTTTGGGACGTGAAACCCCACATATCAAACATCACACCAGTGTAGGGCTGTTTTTGCGAAGGAGTTTGAATAAGCAGCGTGGCGTTATGGTATAATACCAGATTGCCGCGCAGAGGGCCGAGGTTCAAATCCTATACTTTCTAACTGAATGTTTTTTTTATTGTCGCGAAGCGATTGCTGTAACCTGACCTTGATCTACGGCGTATAACTACGACGCCTAAATCACCTGTATTGATCTCACAAACTTTCGCTGTCATTTATAAGGGCTCCAAACACCACTTCGGCCATCAAAACCGTGACTGAGAGCACGCAGTGGCTGCTTATCAATGACTTTAAGGTTCCTGGAAGGAAGTAATAACATCCGCCATCAATGGTACCTGTCAACCAGGTTGATGCGATCGCTTCATCTTGAAAAGCGAGGTTGAGAGAACGGAACCTCACTTGCTGCAAGAAGCGTGTACGGTGCATACACGCGCAAACACAAACACGGAACGACAAATTAGAAAGCTGTCATCTGAGTCCTGTATTCGTGGGCATTCTGCCTCCTTGCAGAGTTTCGACCGCGCCGCTTCACTCACGATGCACCCGTTTAATCTCCCACGCACCGTCACGCATGCACAAGCACACACGCACATACACGCGCAAGCCCACACTAAAGGAGAAAAGGAAGGGCATGTCGATGGGTGGTCGCGCTGCGCTAACAATTGCAAGTTTCTTGTTCTGTTTCTTAGATACTGCACAAGTTGATGTTTTAGCTCCTTTGCGCGAAACAAGTACGAAGGAAGGAGCACAAATGAACAAGCGCAAATAAACGACCAGTTTACTTTTAAAGAAAAACTGATTTATTTTCCAATAAAACAACCTTTTTTTGCTTACATTGTCTTTGTTTCGCGCAAAGGAGCTAAAAAAGATGACAATTTTTTATTGGGGAAAGGGAGGACCGAAGGTCACTGATAAGGAGATTAGAGAAGGGGGGGGAGTGATAAGCACACACTAACTCACGCCCGCCAAGGCACTTCTGATTCTGAAATGGGCCAATGTACCCTCGGACCTCACCTAGCTAAAAGATAAATTCATTCCGACTAGGCCGGCTAACTGCTAGGACGTTGCATATCTAAGCGAGAAAAAATATTTATGCGCAAATGTATGTATAACTGTTTATTACGAGGGGGCTTTCTAGCAACAGGTAATGAATGTTGCCTCACTACATTCCTTTTAATAATGCCTTGCTGTTCCTTTCAACAGTGAACCTGACTGTGCAGACGCATTAAACCCCCCTCTGCGTAACATCCAAGGAACCCTTCCACTCAACACGTCTCTTCCGTGGTTGCCTTTCATGCAATGATAAGAAATATTGCGCTGTTTCTGTGCTGAGTGGACCTATGTAGTTTATCGTTATTGTCATTCTATGTCAATCCACTGAAAAATTAATGCATCTCCCAAATTATCTCGAATTTTCCCCACCCTGTGCGAGTTTATTACGTTTTATTATTGTGAACATCTTCATTTCATTATTATTGTTATTACGTTTTATTATCTGTCTTCCTTGAATGCATTTTTCATTCATAAATAACCGTTCTATGGCTGTTACTGTTACAACTGTTGTCTTTCCTACTCATTACAGTGCCATCTCAGGGTCATTTATTTCACTTGATGTCCCCAAGGATATCTTCAGTTCTTATGTGTTCCCTGGTACATCCTAGCGTCCTCCTTTCTCTGAATGCTAGCCCAATCAACATTTTACTGTTCATTGAACACTGCACGGAACTGCATTTCTGTACCTAATCTCCACAAGAAACAAAAGAGTGTAAACGTGAGAAGTATTTCGGACGTAATAGTTTACTTTATTTTATTACTATCTAACCACACACTCATAGCAATCATCCCATCCTGATTATGAGGAAAAGAATATCTTGCATCAAACCCTCTTACAAAGTTCACTCGAGAAGGAGACTGAAAAACCTGAAGTTTAATCACTACTCATTTACATTCATAGGCTGAGAGAGACAATTTCGGGAAGTGACCTTTTCTTTCGTTTACAGGGCTATTTTGAAGTTTCGAAAAGCGGTTGATATGTGATGTACTCAACTTTCGCCCCTTTATGCGGGACCGAAAAGACGCTGAACTGTTATAAAGCTGATTTGCTTTGTTCGCCGCCAGTTTATACCACGTGTTTGTGCAAGCGCGAATAGAAAATAGATTGTGCTGGTGCGTATGTTAAGTCCTATGTCAGTTCACTCGAAACTGCCTGAAAAAAAATGAAGAAAGAGACAGTCCCAAATTATACTGAAGTCAAAAGAAAGACATACAAAACGGTTCCTACAAAACATGCTTTGAAACCGCGCCTTTTTTTTTTCTTTGCCGTTGTCTCTGTACCATGCAAGGTGCTCATGTGCGCCCCACACAAACGCATGTACAAACAAAAATGCATAAAAAATGTAGTGTTTATGCAGTCATTTGCTCCTATATTCTTCTAGGGTTTCTCAATGCATTCTCTCTTTCGGCCATGCTGTTCTTAGCGCCCTGGCTCATTCAGGCTAATGGGAACCTTCGCTCGACTGCATCGGAGGTGAGAAGAAAAGCTGGGACAATACGAGCGTTCGAGAGAACCGACCATCCGATTCTACTCTTCTTCCTCCTTGCTGCTTCTGCTTTCTCGTCGGGTGTCTTATACAGCCGGGAGAAAATCGTTTAATATATCCGCGTCATTTGGCGCGCTTTCGGAACCATTCGTTTAGGAGCCAGGAACAGCGCAGTCTAAAGGCTGCTGGTAGAATATAAAGAAGAAAAAAGCAAGTACAAAGTCGTTTCTTTTCTTCGTTTCTATTTTCCTCTGACTTTGAGAAAGGTGCTCGGCTACCGTTCGACAAAACCGATGGTCGTCGGGCAGAATGATCCCAAATGCAACGACTGGGGAATATCTGGGGTGTTCTAACGGGACCATTGAGAAATACAATTTTATTTGTACAATTCGGGGGTGACCGAACGAAGCATGTCGTTCGAAACAATGTAAAGTGTGAGACACGAGCTCCGAGGCTTTCTGGTACGAATGAAGTCTCGGCTCTCGAAGCTGCGTAAAGGTCCCCACACTATTCCCCGCCCTCATCCTACCATCGCCATCTTTCAACTTCCTTTTGTGCTTCGATTCCCGACGAGCACTCTAGGGGAAAATCACAGCTATAGTGAGTAGCTTTGCACATTTGCTCAGGGAGTGATCAGTTGCGTAGAAAGGCATATAAATCACGGCCAATGTTACCATCACTGGCTCTATCCATTCGAACCCCTCGGGTCGCTGTGGAAAACGTCCATCAGTTCTATGGCGATAAGTATAACTAACCTGTGTTTTATTATACCTCGAAGCAAGGCAGGTTAATTTCCGTGTTAAGAAATAATCATAAAAGAGAGTTACTTCGTAGGCTTTGCCACAAACGCTGTTTTAACAATTGCAAACACACACTTACAACCTTAAGCACTTATCCGCATTTTCCACTGAGTTTCTGTTTATGGCTGTTCACTGGCTTTGAATATAGTTTGTCTTTTATTTGATTAAGTTGATGAAGTACCCGACATACGTGGTTACTTATAAGAGCGATTGAAAGCGCTGTCTGCAATGAATGGAGAGTATGTTCTGCTTCGTTCCTCCCTTTGCTGTCCTCCAGAGCTTCCCTTTTCTCGATCTCCTTACGATCATTTCTCATTAAAGGCAGTCCTTCGCAACGGTACTACTCAGAACCTTGCCTACGGGCACTCTACGCTGTTTTCGCACCAGCTATTAGGGGCGAAGCTCCTTAGGGCGTGGGCTGTGCGTCCCCTGTAGCCTGTATGTAGCCACCTCTAGTTTAGTTCTTGCAGTGTTCACTAGATGGCGGTACCGTCCCCTGTATGTAGCCACCTCTAGTTTAGTTCTTGCAGTGTTCACTAGATGGCGGTACCGTCTCCTGTATGTAGCCACCTCTCGTTTAGTTCTTGTAGTGTTTACTAGATGGTGGTACTTGTAGCTGATGATGAAAAGATGCAAGATGTTATAAACTAGAAAGCGGTACTTGTAGTTGATGAAAGACGCGAGATCTTATAAAATAGGAATGATGTCACATATGGCGCGTGTCATTGGTTGAAGGCAATCGTTCGATTTAGTGCGGCGACGTACGCTAGGGGGAGCGTTGTAATAAAATCCGTTCGCTGTTGGCGCGCGCTCGGAGTCGTCGGATGGATAAAGCTGCACAGCGGAGAGAGCGCAAGGCGGCAGCAGCGCGCGCTCGCAGACAGAATCCCGATGTGCGAGCGCGCGAGGCAAGGGACATCGCAAGCCATCCATCGTCTAAGAACAAATAAAAGTTGATTTGTGTATATACACACACAGCGTTTCTCACGTCTTTACATGATGATCGACTGGGCGAATTACACGGAAGATTCACAGTTTACTGATGAATAACTCCGGAGCTTCGCCCATTCATCATCATTCACCCCGTGAATATGCCGTAGTTTTTTAAAAAGAATTTACACGATCACGTCTACAGGCATGACCATTGATGCCTCCCCCTCTGGTACACTCTTGTAACACCTAGACCACAACGAGTTTAATGGATTCAAATTTGCGGTGCAGTTATAGAGCCGTCAGCTATATCACAGAGCCTATACGTACGTCAGTATCCCGATTCATTCATGAACGAAGTGGCTGCGAAACATATCCCTTCGCTAGAGGATTCAATGTAGTGACTGCACGAATATTAAATCTCTGTCTCAGTCCCCTTAGTGCTATGTTTTTATCTCCTCTCACAGCGCCGCTGATTGATATGTACTGATTAGCTCCACGAAATGAATTAGGTCGTCTGTGAAATGAAATGAGAAACTCGCAAAAAACAGAATGAAACAATAAAAAACGGAAACTGCTGAGAATAGTCTGGCTCTCTATTGAGGCGTATTGATTTAGAATCTCACTGGCACTGTGTGTCAGTAATGTCTCTCGCAGAGACGTTGATTCATATGAACGATTGGTCGCACGATATAAATCAGGCTGTTCGTTAAGTAGGATGAGTAACTAGCAAAAAAAAAGAGAATGGTAAAGAAGATAGAGAAACACTAGACAGTTGTAAATACTGGAAAGTTTTTGGGCTCTCTGTAGTGGTGCCTATCTTTCGAATCCACAAAAATGTGACCGTATTGCATTATTGTCCCACTCGTTGGTCTTCACCGAAAACAATTTTCTGGAAAGCCTTTGGGCAGTTTGCGCTTCGCTTTAACATCGCACCACAACAAAACAACGGGAATCTAATGCTGAGAACGACACGCACAACACGCGCTTGGCCTTTCAGTCTGATATAGTTTTGCTGTGGTGCACTGTTACATTGAAGTACGAACCGACACTAACTCATCTCAGTTGCCACCTCGAGACAGTCATGTTTGCCAGAAAACTCTCAATGAGTGGTTTTACGATTTTACTTCTGCATAAGTATTAGTGCCATAACCATATAGCACCACATTAATAACTGCGTTCCGGAACAACCGGTATTTAGGCTGGTATGTGATGTTAATAGTTACAGAAACTAGCCGAGTCAAGCAGTGGTTAGTAAGTGGTCGGCTTCTCTCGGTCATGTATTCGTGGACATTCTGCCTCCTTTCCGGGTTGCGAACTCACGCTTTCAGCCGCGATAACTGGATTAACCTCCCGCACACCGTCACACACAAGAAAAGACACCAGATCATCAGCTCTTTAATCCGCATACAGGGCGTATTACAGGGCTGATATGGATATTTTGATTTATTTGTCGGATACGTTGAATAAAATTTATTTATTGACAATTTCTAAATGCCTCCAAAACTCCTTGTAAAAGCAGGGATGAAAATGAAGTTCGCCGTAGCACAAAGTCAAAGCCATGATAGCGCCATAAAGCTGAACGCTTATTTAAGCTCGCTAGCAGAACCTCGAGAACACTGCTATGCAGGCAGGCTATGTAGCGGCGAGCAAGTGGCACAGCAAGTGGCACAAATCGCACGACACTTGGCCACAGCTTTTCACAAGGCGTCGACATAAGTCAAGTTTTGGAAGGCACCGAGAGGACCTGTGGGTCTTGATTTTTGCATGAGGACACGGGCACCAGTGCGTAGCAGCAAAAGTGGTCCTTCACGCTTATCTACGTTACATTCCAGTTGTTCATTCAGCGTGACGCGAAGACGGCAAATACGACATTTGTCTGTAGCATAAACGTAGCATCTTCTTCACCGCAGCTAACTTCCGTTTATTGCTGAAATCCAGATCCCCCTCTTTATTACAAGCATGTCTGGTGAAAACATGTTTCCCGTAATTTAATGGATTCACTGCAGGAGTTTCTGTTATAAGACTATTTTGCAATAATTAAAGGAACATAAAATGCAGGTATACGAGGCTCTGTTCTTTTAGATGCGCACATTTGTGAATGGTTTGGACTAGTTGTGGTTTGTCCGGTGGGGCATGCATCCCACGATACTTTTGTGGTATAAACCTTCGCATCATATGAACTATGAAATACAAGCGAATCGTTCATTCCGTGCATCAGGTTTGCAAGAGCTCATTCCACGAGCGCCTAGTTAATCACTGTTTGTCATACACGTGACCACTATCAAGTTTGTAGGCTGTACTTTTTTTTATTTCTTGGGTTACTTTAACCTAGAAATTTTGGTCTGTCTGTCTGTTACACGATTCAGCCGCAAGACCAAAGTTTAAGCGCCCGTGGGACACCCATCCATCTTGAACTGGTGACTGCATTCACACTTGTGCGCATTGTCGATCAAAGAGCAAGTACGATCATATCTCCAGCGCGACATCAATAAGTATTAGGTGCTGTGCTTCTTTAGTGGGGATGAAGCGTACGTTTAAGGGCTCGTTTAATTTGTTAGACACAATATTATTGAGATTTAACACACAATCATGTCAAGAAAAGTACAGGGGATGGTATTATAAGTAATTGTAGTGTAAATGAAAGGAAAGAAAAGACAACTTGCCGGGAGCAGGGACCAAAGCTTTGACCTTCGGGTAACGCGTTCAAGGCTCCACCAACTGAGCTACTACAGCGGCTATACCCCCCTCCACTTTATAGCAGTATAAAATACATGAACGCCTAATTCTAAGGATTCTAGTGTTTCTTAAGCTGTACTGCGAATGCACAGCTATGCACGAAAACGCTCTCTGCCAACAATATGCTGCTGCCAACTGGCAATAGCCCTTGGTTTCGCACAACCTCTGGAAGCATATATATTTCGACATCATCTGCCATGAAGCCCGCATGTACGCGGCCTTTTTTTTTATTCTTTCGGCACTTCTTTTGAAGTTTTACGGCACGTTTTTGGGGAACTTGAAAGCTGGGTCCTCGAACGGCACGCCGTTGTCACGTGGCAGCTCTGCAGAAAAAAGTAGGGCATGCGTCGGGCTCAATCGATTAATCCAATCGCTTGGAGATACTCATTAATTATACCGCACTCGTTCCCGCGCTTTCACATCACCGATAGCGGCGTTGGGCTCGCAGTTACGCCATGTGCTTAAACTTCGCACTTACGCTCTTTGTGCTGTTATAGCAAGAGCGCTATGCCGGAGACCTAAAGGGTGCGAGTATTCCACAGAGCAACGACGAATAATCAAATGCAGAAGAAAAGCGTGTTATACGTCTGAAGGTTAAAAGCTGGGCAGCGGCGAAGAAGTTTAGATGAGCGCCATTCAATTTGGAGGATTTCGCGCTGTGCCCCTTAATGAGCGCCGGATCAGAGAAGGAGCTACGCTTAAAAGAAGAGAACAAAAAAGAGACATTAAGTTTCCAGAACCTCTGAAGCTGTGCAGTCGAAGGGCCCAATTCTGTGGAAGAGACGCTGATTATGATACGGCAATGAATTACTACGAGCATATAAGGAAAAGTGAGGCAGAAAATATTATTAACAACAAAAGGGTTCTAGCTCGGCGTAAAATTTCGTAGTGCAAAACTATGATCATCACAATCCAGCACACGCTGTCATCATGCTTTTCTTGATGTTCTACGTGCCTTTCTACGGTGTGGCCTGTGTTCCAGGGGGGAAGAAAGTGTTCCAGGAGAAAAGAAAAATGATGCACCTACAATGAAACTTCATAAAGTGATAATCAAGCATATCTAAACACAAACCAAGCAGAGGAAACCGGTGTGGGGCGTCACTACAACGTTCATGTGTCCCTCGTATTTGAATTAGTTGTTCCTATAAGATGCTTCTCATTGATCACGGAGGTTCAGCTTTTTTGTCATCAATCTTGCTCTTGCAAACACTTTGTAGACCAATAAGAAAGATTAGGTCTTACGGCAAGGTCCTATCGTTTGTCACATCAAGGGGGTGTCGAATGTTTACAGGAGGGATTTAAAAGTATTTTTTCAGGATTCGCTGCCTAACATCCCCGACGAAGTGTTCATTGGATACCCAGGCCTACCGGCAGAGCATAGCATAGCCTTGTATAGTATGGTGTCGCAAGGGGGCGTGAAAGTAAATTGAAAGTGAGGGTGAGAGATGTGATGGTGAGAAGGTGAAAAAAAAGAGAGATGGCAAATTATAAGACAAAGGAAAGAGAAGCGAAGAAACAAATAGTAAAAAAAAAGAATGAGGACAAAGGTCAACTAAAAAGA
Organism: Rhipicephalus microplus; assembly: GCF_013339725.1. Lineage (NCBI taxonomy): Eukaryota > Metazoa > Arthropoda > Arachnida > Ixodida > Ixodidae > Rhipicephalus > Rhipicephalus microplus. Next base: position 305,754,663 of record NC_051165.1, read on the forward strand.
GAAAAAGAGGCAAAAAAATAAAATGCAGAAAAGTTAAGGAATAAAAGTAGACGAAATATAGTCACAAATAAAAAGAAACAGAAACGGGGAGAGAGAAATAAATAGAAATAAACTGAGGACAAAAACAGATAGAAAAAAAGAACTACAGGAAGCAATTAATAAAAGTCTACAAAACTCGACAAAACAGCTAAAGGCAAAACTGCACATACGCTCATCAGCTCCATTGTCTCTTAAGCCTTGCACCTTAAGGGCAAGCTGCACTAATTCTTTTTATCAACAGTAGTCAGGGTCTTAATTCAGTGAAATAGTATTTAATAATATGTTTAACATAATATTAAATACTATGCATCAGCTTATGCATCGACCTCAGTCGACTGGAAGGCGAGAGATATACTCATTTTCTTCTAAGCCGATGTACTGAACCTCCCGCAGTTTTCACCGAAAGCTTTCTGCAACAAACGCTGTCCCGTGATGCCTTTAGGCTGGCAGGCACTATAAGCTTTCTGCACCTCAGCTTGTATCACACAGCTTCCTAGATTTGGCCAACTTTTACTAACCAATAATATGATGACGTCATCATGTGACGTCGCTTAGGTGACGCCATGACGATGTCACCACGAGACGTAATGACCACATGGTCTTGGCGTCAAATGAACGTCCCGTCAACACATGATATGATCATAACAGGTTACATGGAGACGTCATGAAGTGATTATTGCTTTTGCGTCACCGATTTCGTATCACTCGTGCGGACGCCTACGCGGAACGTGCTCGATTTTGCATTTCATGAGGCATTTACGGCTATCGCCGTAAAAATCTCAAGGGTCTCTTATGCAATCGCCTAACACTAATCAAAAAGCAAAAACCATCTGCTGTGGCTAATTTATCATCACCCTTATCCTCCCCGGATCTTGAAAGGTCACGCAAGTAATTGAATGCTTTGTTGATGCTGTGGCTGCTGCTGATAATGGTGATGCTTATGGTGATGATATAAATATTTTAGCTCTTTGTGATGGGTTAGTTTCTTCCGATCACCTAATTGTTAAGCGATTCACATGGTGTCACATCTAGTACAGTTTTACGCTGCCTTCACGCAAACGACTTGATAATATATACAAAGGTGTTTGGGATTTCAGGTCAAAAAACCCCGACATGATTATGAGTGACGCTATAACGGAGGGCTCCAGAAATATTTTGCATCTGGTGTTCTTTAAACGTGCGCTGGCAGTGCACAGCACAGCAGCCTTTGGCATATCACTTTAACTGAAATGAGACCGCCGCAGACGTGATTGAACTCGCAACCTTCAGGTTAGCAGCCGAGCACTGTTACCGCTATGCCAGCGCGGCGGATGCCGCGCAAATATTACCTCTGGTAACTTGACTTCATGCCTCACATGATCCCCGTTTGAGGCACTGGCATGGCTCTGTAGTAGAATACTTGGCTGCCAAGAAGAATTCTGAAGTTTGATTCCTGATCGAATAGTAATGTTTGTTATTGTCACATGCGTTTTATTACCGCGTGCCATAGGTTTAGTCTCAAGAGACACTTGTAGCTTTCGCAGTAAAAGTTACACAGAGCAGCGAGCTGGAGGGTGTCTTGCTACCATAGTATTCTGGCCAAATAAACAAGGAATAAATACAGACTGTCAGTTTAAATTCTAGCGAAGCTCGATTCCAAAATGTAGTGTTTGCAAGTTTGTGAAAATTAACATAACAATAGTTCCACTTGCTTTCAGATGTGCATGTCTCTCGGATCATGCGAGATAACTGGTTACAGATTTATTTCGCGCCATTGAATCGTGTGATTACGCGTAAGGGGTATCGCAATAAGCTTTTACCATTTGTGTTTCAATTTATGCAGATCATGCTGGCACGTGCCTTCTTGAATGCCAAAAACTACAAAAGGTTCCCTTCATGATAGAGCTTTGAAACAGTAGACGAATTTCATAAAATAATCTCATATATCATAACCAGACAGTATACATTCCGGATCTTCTATTTGAGAAAACAGCAATTATAAACGCCTATTTTTGCATGCAAGTTGCTTTCCTGCTTTCCACGCTGCATTACAATTTAGAGAAACACCCCCAAAAATATAAGCAGTGGGATCCGCCGTGGATCACATACGAACGTTGCGGAATGCAGCAAGACACCCGACTAGGCAGATGCGAGACCTTTACATAGAGGAGATGCCAGCCATGAGTCATATGCGTTAACTGAAATACTAAAATAAGTTAAGACGTTAGACTGCAAATCATGCATGAACGCATTCAGTGCATGCTTTTTTTTACCCCCAAAATAAGACCGAGACAGCATTCAGTGGGCCCGTTATATTATGCAAAGTAGGCCAGGCACACAGTCAAATGCTCTATTTGGTGATGGCGACATTAGTATATACGGCCTCCACTTCGAAAACGAGCAAAAAGCAATAACCATGGCTCTCACAAAAACTTGTGCAGGGCACGCACTACTACAAGAGCGCGTATGCCAGGGTCGTATTGCATGCACCATGACAGCAACGAGCGTATTGAGTGAACACAGTGTTTGTTCGCCTGTTCCTGACAAATTAGGCTCTTTGAAAGCCGCACAAGCGCTTTGAAAATGGCCGCAGCGGATAGCCTTGCTGTGCTGTAAGCGCTAGTAACTGGAACCACACGTGCAAGCCTTTTATTATCTATATTAGCTATAAAAACATCGCCTAACTTGTGCTTGCCAAAAAGGTGTTGCGAACTGCTTCAAACAAACAATTACGTTTCTCAGATTCTCATATATGCGGACTGGGTCATTCATTAATTCATTCATGTTCCAAAGTATCTTCATACGGTTGTAATCTTACGTAATAATGTTCTTGTAGATTCACACACGAAAACTTGAAAAAAAAAAAAAGAACAGGGCATGGTGGAATATTGGCACAGCGTACTGTGAATTGGAGGGGGTGGAGGGTTACGAGCAGAGTTGAGAAATTTCGGGCAGGAACAGCACTGTGTTTTTGGAAAAAAGGTGCACATAAATGGTGCACGCAAAAACACGTGACACGCTCAAGGATGACGTGAGGAATTGAAAAGTGCGCTCACTTTCTTTTTATGGGTTGTGAAGCGTTCATTGTAATCGGTCCATTAAAACACATACTTGTGCTGTTCCAGGGAGCATCATCAAGTGCATCTCAATCGGCTGCTCGCTGAACCAGTGTCCTTGCTTCTATTTCGGTACGGTCAGCATAATATGCCCCTGGTTTTGTTTTTGCTGCCCGCATAAATTGTATTGAGTTCGCTCAACTATATGTACATTGTTCGGCCAGCTGTAAGAGGGAAGACACAAATGCAGACGCGATATGACATTACGCCTCATTCGTTATGAAAACAAATACTTCAGCTGCCTTTACAGAGCTGCACAAAGAGATCCGTGTAACATCAGGCACATGGAGAAATCTGCTAACGAGTGGCAGAGAACCTAAATGTACATGCTTGCTAGAGCATAAAAGGGCAGAGAAAAAAATTAAACAAAGGTAAATTTTCCTGCGAACACCTACAGTGACACCAGAAAAGAAACAAAAGTACTCCATGAAGGACTATCAACATGCAGGGAACAAGCAAAGCAATTGCAGGAAGGCACAAGCTGTCACCGCCATATGCGCTTGCACGGCGTATCGTTTGTGCAAATCGATTTGAGGAGAGCAGATCGGGAGGCGTGCGCGCATTGGGAGGATCATCGATGAGATTAAGGGAGAGGCATATCGAGAGTGACGAACAGCGGGCTGAACCGCTCGCACAAGCGCCGAGCAAGAATCGACCACCTGGCCGTACGATGTCTGCGTCGAGCCCACGTCGAAACCGAGTTGTATGAGCTGGTACTCCCCGTCTCGGAAGGAAAAATATCTCCTGCGAATGTTTTTCCCGGCTGCAGTGAAACGGAGCATCGAAAAAAGCAAACGAAAGGGCGAGTACTGGTGCTGCGTCGCTGGAACGGAGTGCGTACGATGACTAGATGAGACGTACACTGCTATCCTGGAGGAAATTTTTCGTGAACTGTAAGGACGTAACGTACAAGGCTTCGAAGGTAGTTAGTCGTATGCCTTGTCATCTTGCTAGCCGAGCAGCTCTGCAAGTGTGTCTGAAGTTTTTGCGAGTCGTGCAAGAGAAAAAAAAAAACGAGGGCTGAAATGAAGATAGATACTGACATCCTCCCTTAATTCATACTTCTTTTTCATTCTCCTGTTCAGAACCAGTATTATTCGCGAACCAACTAGGTCATTTGAATACCAGTTTATTGCAAGTTTTCTCTGCGATTGATATAGAGTTGCTGCTATAGCCAGATGGCACATGCTCTTGAGAATTAGAACCAGCCATAAGACGAAAAGATTATGAAAGAGAGAGAGAGAGAGAGAGAGAGAAATAAACCGCGCACACAGCGACTGGAAACACCTGCTGTTGCGACGGGCAGCGTGTTTACGCATATTTCGGTCTCCCGATGAACTTTATTTTTCCGTATTTCATCTCAAAACCACGACGTGAATCTGACAAACGCCACTATGGGGCTCTCCGAAGTATGTTTGATTATCCAGGGTTTTTTTTATTATGGGTGCACGAGTTTTTTTTTGTTTTAACACCATCAAAATGCGCCTGCGATGGTCAGCATGTACTCGACGTTAACAACTTACCCACAACAACGAAAAATTCTGGATATAGTGCTTCAGAGCATTACAACTCTTCCTAAACGTTCAGCTGCGCTAATATATTACTGAGACCTACGACCAGCCTCTCATTTTCCTTTAAAAAAATATTTTATGGGCGAAGCTCCTTAAGGCGTGGTCTGTGCGTCCTCTGTATGTAGCCACCTCTCGTTTAGTTCTTGCAGTGTTCACTCGATGGCGGTACTTGTAGCTGATGATGAAAAGATGCAAGACGTTATACACTAGACAGCGGTACTTGTAGTTGATGATGAAAGGTGCAAGATGTTATAAAATAGGAATGATGTCACATAAGGCGCGTGTCATTGGCAGAAGGCAATCGTTCGATTTAATGCGGCGACGTACGCTAGCGGTAGCGTTGTAATAAAATTGAGTATGCAAAATGTACGAAGGATTCATGGCTTACCAGGTTTACCTCCGGAGCTTCGCCCACTCATCATCATTCACTTCGTGGATATGGCGGCACTTTTTTTTTTTGCCCTACTCGGTTCCACAGCGATGCCATGCACTGTGTCCTTTAAGGCGTGCAAGCGCTTGCGATGTGCGTCCCGAGTGCACACGTAGCCATAAGGCATTACCCGCCGAAGAACCAACTCAGGCTCACGCGCGCAAAAAAGGGTATACGGGCTCTGCGTGTTCCAGTGTAAGCGAGATAGTAACGGAACAAAGCTCGTCACGCCGGCTTTATCTGCCTGCTTCTAAACAAAGACCTCGCTAATGTGACCGCGCCGGCTTTCCATTGTCTTTATCGGCGTCTGGGCCTTACAAGCCACAGACAATGTTGCCCTCCACAGTGAGCTCGTCGCTTTTATCGCATCAGTACCATTCCCCCTATGCGTGGCCAGCGGAACGCCTCGTTGCAGTAAGGTTGCAGGACGGAATGGTGAATTGATGACACAACAGAAAGTTAGAAAAGAAAAAAAGTCCAAAAGAAAGCATGCAAAGGGTCAAGGCGAGATGTTTCCGATGTCGTGCACGGCAGCACAACGCTGCAGAGGTACGTTTTCAGATAACGATGAATAGCTTCATTTAGGGACAACTGTGCGGGCATAGTACAAGGTAATGAATGGTACGATGAGGGAACTGGAATAATGGATATTCGAAACGGGTGCGAGACGTTTTATATTAGCGCACTATACCAGCATCAATTGGTTCGATATGTCGGTAAGCCAGAACATACATACCAGCAGAGGCATAAACAATGATGGTGCACGTGTGTTGGCATTATTTTTGGAGTTTATAGACCAGAATATTTTAAATTTCGAAACTGTCACGAGCGCACCAACCCTCTAGGTTGTTTTTTTTTTCACTCTTTCATTGGTGTCTCTCCTAACTGGAGTGGCTTTGAAGTATTAAGCTCTATAAGCCACGTCAACCGAGCCCTTCTTTTCTGCGTAGACGATGCGTTTTTTTGTAGCGCGATCAAAGAGTTCGTTGTCAACTTTCAATTTTGAGATTAGAGGAATAGTGAACAAGAAAGAAAATTTTGCTTTTGGTCAGTCTGTAGAAGCTTCCTAATTCAACTCTGGCACTCGCATGCCCTCATGAATAATAATACTAACGCTTTTCGCGAAACTGAACCAGATGATATGTGCAACCGACGAGCGACACCACTCATTATGAAAGTTCTGAGCCACAGACAGTCTCCAATTTGATGCTAAAAAGCAAATTTATCTATTTAATGCTTGGGATTGATGTACCATGACTATAAAAATACACCTCCGACGGGTACACCTCCGACGGGGCAAAAGAGTTCGTACGTGATGCCAATATAACAGATAGCTGCTCGGTCCCCTTTTAAACACTTCGGCTATGAAGCACTTTATTCCCAGGCAATGCCTTCAAGAAATAGATTATTCGGCTCCCTTGCGCATTGGCGTTTCAACTACTGGCCTGGCTTCGGTTCTCGACGAATGCCTCAACCGTGCTGCAAGAAAGCGTACATCTGCGCGTATAACATTGGCCGTTGGAAACTACCTTGAAGTGCTTATTGCAATGCAGTTTCTAAGTGCGCGCTGCTCCGTAATTTCTGTTCCTGGTTAACGAAGGGCCCAATGTGCGTCCGTAAGGCAACACTCAAACCTACGCAGCTGCTGATTTTGTTGAAGCTTTTGCAATTAACTGGTAATGATTAAATATGTTGTAGCGCTTTGCGATGGGTCGGCCTTCAAAATACCCATACGATGCGCAATTGATATGTTTCGACGCCGAACGCGATTCTGCGCTTTTGTTACGTGCGTTAAAGAGACGCCTTCCGCTATGCATGTCATTCGTATAGTGTTTTCACCCTAAGCAGTTCCAAGCGATAGCATGCATGGCTTTGCGGTAGAACACCTTCTCGCCACGCAGATGGGTTCGATTCTAAAATGTATTTATTTACTTTATTGGCAATTTCTCAATTTGTTTTCCGGTCATAGACAGATAATGTCTCGCTCACAACCAACGAGGTCAACGCCGACGTCGGAATTTCTGCGAAACGAGCTCAAGGATGCCGCCGTGTTAGCATTAGTTACTAATTACGTGTGGAAAAATTTGACACGTGGCGTATTGCAAGTAACACTGCCTCACTGCTCATTTCAATGGCAGTCAATGGCGTTTCGTTACGTCAACCACTTCCTTCTGCACAAACTTGCATAAATTTTTATTTACAACACCAGGAACGAAGGTTTGTTGTGTTTTATCATAACAAAGTATTTTAAAGAACATTGAGTATTATTATCTTGTGACTGAAGCAAAATTTCACAAAGCGGCATCACGCTTCATATTTTTACGCAGAAGTTGTTTCTAACGTAATTTCATTACGTTGATTCGCGGAGAATTATCTTACGTTAAATAAAAAATGAAGTGAAATGTGCTTGTACAGAAATCGCAGTTTGTTTGTAGTACTACTGTGAAACTGCCTTCGCATTGAAGGACGTTATTTAAACGTAACAGCCGTCAAAACAAAGCATAATGAGGCGCACTGGGAAACGAGAATTGAAAGCAAGATTAAAGTATCAGAAAGAAAAAAAAAGATACGGCAGGCATTCATCATGAACCGGAAAACGAAGAGCGAGAGAATAAAAAGAGGGCTGCAATCGAATCACTACGTCCGTCCGAAACAGGTGCAGGGAGCTCCTAATGGTGGCCCTGATGTGAACTCGAAATAGTGGAGAAAAAAAAAAACTCTTTACCACACTCCATGAGAGAGGTGATAGCTTCGGGAAAAAAAAAAGACTGGCGAAAAAAATCATAGATGGTAGAGGAACTGCGAGGTGGGGGGGGGGGGGGGGAATCGAAACGCCGACACGAAAAATAAAACAGGGCGTTCGTCAGACGGCAGCTGTCAGCGCACATTTTCTCTTCTAAAGGGAACGTATCACTTCGTTTTCAGGACTGATTGCTTTTGATTTGCTCACATTTTATGAAAATGCGTATACGAATTCCTATCACGCACTCTTCTCAGCTTGCGCTCTGCGCCACCGGTTTCTTGCTTTCCACCCACAACCGAACGCAGGCTTGCGAGCGTGGATCGCTTTTACGTGCTTGGGCAGGAACACTTCTCCCTTCTACTGCACTCCCTTATGCCACACCTTGCATAGCACCCCCAACCCACCCGCCAACCGAATGAGACACGGGACATGCTAGACTGTTTTGATGGCGCGCGTGGTGGGGACAATACAATATGTTCAGGGAACACCGAAAAGAGGGAGGAGACATGATGACGCACGCACCCGTAAAGGTGCAGGCTCTGTATACTCTCAGAGGCTGCCGGTTCGCAAGCATGCGGGTCCTGTCCTAGCGGAACTTGGAATCTCATTTGCAGGGAACCCCTCCTAGGATACCTCGTAAACATGAGCCGTTCGGCGGAGGTAGGAGGCTGCTCTGCCTGTTAAGGCGGCTCCGTGGAAGATTACGTTCTACTATACGCTTCTCTTTCGTGCGCCTGGCACACTCGCAAACAACAAATACAAAAGTGAAGGAGTATCACTGAACGGGAGAGGTGTCTTCTCCTGCTCCTTTTCAGCTCCCAATGCTCCTTAGGAGTGGGCCCCGCAACCACCATCTTACACCTGTTTATTTCTTAAACGGGCAGTTTTACTGCCCTGACAACTTCGCAACACTCCCTCCACCGTATGCGCACACCTTCGTTGGCACAGACCCTTCTGGTGGTGAGCAGGGCGCGAAACAGTGGCTGCCCACACGCACACTGCAAGTTGTTTGGTGGCTCGTCTCCCTGCAGTACGTCGTCATTTCTAAGTTTGTTCTTTTTTCTCTCCCATCTTTCTCCCCCTTTCACGCAGATTTACTCGTCAATCTCGCACGCTTCCCGCATTCTCGACGTCGTTCAGGAGCCGTAGTGTTCGAGCCCGAGACTGCTGGAAATGATGCGGTGAATGAAGGAGAAAAGCTATAGTAAAGACCAAGCATACATCAACAACGAGGCGGGAAGTCGTATCGCGAGCAGGGTTCTTCCGCGGAGGTCGTAAACCTAGCGTCCGTTCCTGTACGGGTCTGCGGGGGACCGCGCACCTATACCAGCCGCTGCTAGTTGCCGTTGCGTTTGCGGGGGCTCCTCAATATGCGGTGGCAAGATGAACAGCCGAATCGTAGGAACTAAGAAAAAGCGAGGGGAGCACCCAGACAGGCACACGTCCATCGCTTTTCAGGCGGGAGCGCTCAAACGAATGGAACATATATACCAATTCAGCGGCCAGTCGTGTTCTCCTTATATTCAGTCATTTGTTTGGTACGACTTTGTCATGCCGCCACGCGGTTTGCGGGCCACCCTGCGCAAGAGAAAAAGAAACGAGAAGTCTCTGAGTCCGTGTACTGCATTGTTTTCTTTTCCTGGACTGCCGCGCTTCTCTGTAGGCGGCACCATGCACGCGCCTCGCCTGGATACAGAAGCGGTATATACAGTGCATATATGCAGCGTGACGTCAGAGGAGTTCGCCGGGAGTCTGGCGTGTGCCGCTGTGTAGCACAATCCCAGACCTGGCTGCCATGGCAGCCAGGTAGTGTTGCTGTGGAAGCAGCATGGCCGACGTTGTTCTCCGCAACGTGTGTATTGCACGATCTGCAGCGCCGTAGTTTATTGGTATGAGGCGTGTACAATCCGCTCTTTGGCAGTGACGTAACCAGCTGCTCCCGTACCTCTTCTCCTCTCGTATGAATTATTGAACAGGGGTGGCCAACTCGACTTGATGGCTCTCCGCCGGCAAAATCTGTTCTCGTCTCGCCCGTTTTGCCTTGACGCTTTTGGTTCCGGTTTACTTGTTTTCGCTACAGTCATTCTTTTTCGTCCCGTTCTTTTTGTATACGCACGAGTGCCAAACGCCGAGATCATTACATGCTCCTCGAACACTGCGGCCTCTGCTTCACGACAGTGTCGTGAAGAAGGAATACCGAGGCGTTCCTTGTTTGCGTCGAAAGGTGCTACGCCACGCGGGATTCGACAGCCGGGAGGAGGCTGCCATGAAAATGCTTCGAGCACGCAGTGTGTGCCGCCTTTGCCTTATAAGGACAAGGCTTCAAGGGTAATGCAAGTGATATGAGGAGCTTGGTCCTTATATGACATTTCCGCTTTGTCTGCTTACTCGTATATACACGGATATTGACTTAAGATGAACATGTGTTTTCATTATATGCGCCATTTTCCCTCTTTTTAGGGTAACAAAGTAACATGCAAAATTTCCAGAAAGTACCTTTCATGTGCTCCCTAATTCTGGGACAGACTTATTACTCCCACGCTCATTTCAAGCAAATTTGGCGATATAGTTGTCTTTATAAAGACGACAGCAGTGCCACTCAATGGATTCAAATAAAACATTTACTAAACTCCGGGCTACCACAAGCTGCCCTATTCACAGCTCTGTTGCGATATGACTAGAAATATGTTGGATCAGTGGACTGAATTTTTCTCCGTATGAACCTATTCATCGATTTTGTTTGCTTTTTTCTTCCGTTCTTCCTTTCTTTCTTTGACAACAGACTTGTCAAAGGAACTGATCTTTGATGAGCAGCTTTTGGAGCACTCCCACTGTATCGCCAGTAAAAAATGAAATGCTTAGGTAAGGACATCGTCGACCCACCAGCCACTTTTTTTTTTTGGGGGGGGGGGGGTGGGGGTGGACGAAATGAAGACGTACCGAAGTTTTTAAATAGATCCCTAATTGCATGTGTTGTACGCGTCATTACCATAAGCAATACGATTATCAAGCGCGCCCTCGTCCGAGACCTCTACCGAATTTCGGCAACCTGTGGTTCGTTTTTGCGCACTTGACTGTAGACGAAGTGCATACCTATCATTACCTATTTTAGATTTCACGCATGTAGAAATGTGGCCACTAGAGCCGGGGTTCTAACCTGCGTACTCAAACTTAGTGGCACACCAACACTAAGCTACCGAAGCAGTAAGCAGCTATCGTGCACACGACCATGGGCATTTTTGGGTGGTGTTGCGCATCTCAGCATCTCGTGAAGCACAGAATCAGATTTCAGCCGTTTTGTGGATGTTACCCTAGAGGACAACATCCAGTTTGTGCTTATCTTAATCTGTTTCATAGTTATATTATTCGCAAATATTTGTGCATCATCGTAATTGCTGCAGCCTAAACTAGAAATCCTCTTCCACAAATTAACCACCGTAAGAACCCCCTGAATATTTTGATATGTTCAAATTGCGGCTGAACATATAATTTTGCTCTTTTTTTTTCCTTCAAGTTGCACGCTAAAATAAAACAATATATACATAGCTTCAGTAACGGTGTGAAGATTCGCATAACAAACAAACAGAAAACAAACAAACAAACAAACAAACAAACACACGCACACACATACACGTACCGGTGCATGCACGCACACTTCCAAAACTAACATACACTGTATTCAATATGTGTTACTCGCGCACAGGGTATGGTTGTATGCTTTAGAAAATATGCACACAGCTGAGCACGGCAAAATCGAGGTGGTTATTGAGCGCGTCGAATTGTCTGGTGCCAATAAACCGGAAATGAGGCAGGATAAATAAATATTGAAGCAACGAAGGATGGAGGTATGTCGGAAGGTAGCTAAAATTGAGACAACAAAATTGGGAAAGAAAGCATTGAAAGTTGCGCAAGAGACATGTCGCAACGAGAAGATCATTCGAGCTCCTGCAGAGGAGAGTCATTCCTAGTAGTGGTGAAAAAACTTATCAGCCTGCAAACAGGTGATAACAAGATCTTCGAGTCTACCTGAGCGCATGTTGCGAAAGAGATCAACGTTATTGGCGGCCGGCGCCGTTGCTTCCTGCGTTGCTACGCCGCCTCCACCAGGAAAGAGGACAATTTGAGTCAGGTGCTTCACCGAGAAGATTCAATTTTCGGGTGTCGGCTGGCAGCTCACGCACTTTCTTAGACTCGGTGCTCGACGCAAATGCCAGCGAGTACAGCAGTGCTGCGCCGCGAGTATTCGTCACAGATATTCACTCAATGAGCCAACCACGAACTTAGGTATCGGCAACTCATCTTGCTTCCACGTTCGAACTTAGAGCAATGAAAAACGCCAGGCCTGCGCTGTGGCGCAGCACAGTCACAGCAGAAGCTAGAAGAGCGGCCTTCCAGAGCCTTTTCAAAACACTCAGTGGGTACCTACTGCAAGCACACTTGTTTGCTACCCACTGGGGCATTAATAATAAACTTTTGGGTAGTAGGCCGGCATTCGCTTTGCTATTTCTTTGTCATTCTTCTGAGAAGCGTGGTATCCGCTAAACACTTGGAAGGAATTTTGTGCCAATTGTCCATGCAGTGGCTGACGACGGTGAAAAATTATGGCTGTAGTGGGTATGCGCCACAGTTAATAGGGAAATAAGAACAAGCTTATGTAATGGGTTAGAGCATTGGATGGCCCACTGGTTATGCTAATCGCATTGTGCGACGACTGGTTGTTGTTTCGCTGTTATAAACGCTTTATAAGTCGTATAACACGATTGCTTTCCCGACATCAAGCCTGCCTAAGGCAAGTTTGACAAGTCATAAGCACCTGTTTAGCTCAGTGGTAGAATACTGGGCTGGCACCCAGTGGACCCGGGCTCGAGCCTCACTGTGCCATTGGTGCTAAGTCATGCCTGCCTTAGGCGAGGTTGACAACAAGTTCCAACACCAGCGAACTCAGTGGTAGAATATTGAGTTGGCACCCAGCGGGCTTCTGTTCAAGCCCCACTGTGTCATTGGTAAAAAAAAAATAAAATTTCTCGCGTTGTGGTTACGGACAACGGCGGCGGCGGTGGACAACATGCAACTGCGCGGAACCCGAAAAGTGGTCTCATAACAGCTTTCGCTGTAAAAGATAATATAATGGCTTAAAAAGAATGCCAAGGAGGTTTTTCTAACACTAAGAAGCAGTTGCTTCCCCGCACAGTTGTGGGAAAATGGGGGTGAAAAAAGCAGCAGGCAGAGAGCTTAACCGGAAACATGCCTTCTTCACTGTTCTGCTCTCGAAACTGGGAAAAAAGGCATACAAATATAAGAAAGAAAGAAGAAAGGAGTAAATTAGCAGTAAATGGAACGGTTCATGTGACCGGCTTGTGCTACAATAGTTAAAGTGAGAGAGAAATAAATAAACGAAGAGGCAAGTGGATTAACCAAGCTTGTCTCGGTTGATGGCCCTGCCCAGAGGGTAGTGCAACAGATAGCGTAGAGAGAAAGAGCCACAGTAAGATAAAGATGAGATGGACAGTTGGTGTCCTGACACACCACGCGAACCGGCGCTGGTAGTTCGCAGAGACCCGTGAAGTCTAGTCACCTTCGGTTAGAGGAATAGAGTTCGTGCGACTTTCTGCATGCAGGATAAGCGAGTTCACAATAAAATGTATACCTACTGAAATTATAAAGTTATATTGCTTGTCTCTGTACCAATTTTCTAATATATATATGTGGTTTCTTTAGGTTGAACCCAGTGCAATGTACAAGAATTTCTCGCGTTACTTTGACGCTCACTCTAGTGTGACGGTAGCGGCTGGGATCAAACCCACGACCTCAATATCAGAAGTTTGGCACCCGCACCCATACGAGCTATAAGCTATCGCACCGCATGCATTAGCATGTGAAATAGCTTTTCTGGCGAGTGCATCACTGCCCAAAATTTAATCAAACTACTTCTTTCCTCCTCCCTCCTCTCGTCATTGAGTTTAAAAGTCACAAAGGGTTACGTGTATGCAGTTCACAAGGAAAGAAAGTCGCAATTTTGTACATTGATGTGTATGCAGCCCTCTTTCTCCTTATTGAGGTTTCAGTTGATTTCTGCTACAAAGTCCCATGAAAGAAGAAAGGCCAACAAAGCAATTCGTTGATCTACTACGGGCAAAGTCCGTATCTACTAGAGCACCCAGTGATGTCACTTTCAGCAACTTCCTCCCCCGAACTTGATTGAGAACACACGGAGCTGCGTGCGAGTACTTCGGGCCGCCATCATGGACGCAGACGGGAAGAGAAACACTTCTAACGGGTTCCGGGCAAAAGGGCAAACAGAACGAAGACAAGCATCAGATAGGGCGACAGGCACGGCCTCCCCCAAAAAAGGGGAAAACAAGGCCACGGAGCACGACGGGAAAAGCTAATTCGTCGTTGTCGACGCTGACGACACCGTCGGGCTGGAATGGAGGGCCGGAGATTCAGCGGCGACGACGAGAAGCAGAAGAAACGATGAAATCGCATTATCCGGCAAGATTCGGCCCCGTCAGGTCATTCGTCGCGACTGACTCTTTCGTCAATACGCATGGCGATGGCTACTGGGGATGGATGGAACGGGGAGAGAAGCCCCGCTAGGGAAGCAGCACACTGTCGCCGGGAATAGTGCGTCCCAAACTGGCCTCGCGTGTTTCTGCCTTCCTCCGCATGCTTTCCTTTATCCCTTTTATGGGACGAGACAACAGACCCTCCATCGGTCACTGCCGTTGTGTGTAGAGAAAGCAGTAGAAGCCGGCCGGCAATAGAGCTATCGGGCGCCGGCGCAAGCTGAGACGTCTAAGGGGCAAGAGACGGTAGGAGGGGGGGGGGGCGGTTGCCACCAACAATCCAATGACTGGCCCGCTCCGTACAGGCATACAGTTTCCTAATATACACTAGAGGGATCTCTGGTGCTAGTTTCTATGGGAGTTGCAACGCACGGCGGTTCAGCGAGCATGGGAATTATGGGTAGTACACACATTTGTCTAATGTTCGTATTTCTGGCCTGCTTTTGGCTTCGTGTGTTTCCATGTGGCTTGGAACTGTTTTCTCACGAAACAAAAATAAGAAAATGTTCAGCGGTAGCGCTTCACCTACCTTATTCTTTTAGACTTACCTTTGCAAATCAGGTCATGGAGTTTAAAAGGGTTGAACCTTTGTTTCAAAACAAAACCAAAGCACAGCATTGAACGAAGCCACAAGTACGATTTGCCGCCCGCAAGTACGAAGACAAGGCAAATGTGTGTACTACCCATCATTCCCATGGTCGCTGAACGATCGCAGCGACAGAGTTCCCTCTAGTTCACTTTAGAAAACTCCATGCGTACAGGCACGCACCGCGAGAGTGTGAGTGCAGTAACGCACGAGGGGAATATTTCTTGGCTTGCCTCATTGTCTCCGCGATCATAGGGCAAACAATGCATCTATCGCTTGTGCATACCAATACACACGCGATAACTGGCCCAAAGCATTTCTGGTGCGTGCGCACGCGTGTTTGACAACACAAGCATGCGCGAGAAACTTAAACAGAATAATTCGCAGGCTTCAACATTTCACCAGTTCTACCCTGTAGACTTGTGTTATTGAAGCTTTTTTGCTTATTTCTATCTGTATTTTTTGTCTTCTCTTGTTTACTCCCGTCAAATTATTATATTTCATAGAGGCATTCCAATTCCTTGATTTGGGTGTGTGGTAGTGGAAGTTGCACGTGGGCACTCGTGGGCGCCGGTGTATACTTTGGTTTAACTATGCGGTTCGCACACCTCTACTGATCCGAATCTCAGAGGCCATGCAGAAAGGAGTGCGCGGTTGCAATCTGCTCCACCAGGTGGTGCGGCGATTTCAGCCCCTTCAGTTTGCCTTGAGGCGCACTCATCGATGCACGCTAAGTCGTTCATAAACTTTCAAGCAAAGTCGATTCATTTTCGTCCCTTATTGTGATAGTTAATTGGCCAGCCTACTTCCTTAACCGCTCTCGGATACGGAAGGGTGGAAGAACCCTCGAGGAGCCGACTTCATGGCAGAACAAGGCCACTTTGCTTATGAACCGGCGAAAAGAGAGAGAGAGAGAGAGAAATGTCGTCATAAGAAATACTATGCCCTGGTGATTAATATAATTGTGAACTTGAACCTGCAGTACTGTCTATTTTCATTTTTAGAAGGCTTCCTAATAACATTCTAAAAAATGGAAGTCAGCCCTCACTGGGATACACTTGAAACGAAAACAAGAGTGTCCCCTGATGCTCTTGCAAGAAAAAATGTATCGCATTGTTTTTCAATCTTGAGCAGCAGCAATTATTTTATAAGGAGGAGAAAGTGTGAGTAATACATGCGGCCATCTAGAAGACTATAGAATTGAGCTAATTTCAAATGTGGCGTGGCGTAGACTAGCTCGCATTTTAGAGGGGGCTTCGTCCGCAACGAGGGAATGAGTTATATTTTTTTAAAAGCACCGTTTTCTATATCAAAGACCTAGAAACAGCCATACATGAAAATATTTGAATGCTAAGGAAGGTAAAATAAATTTGAATGAAGGAAGGAAGGCCAGGAAGAGTGTTTTAAACATTACAAAGTTTTGTTTGAACGCAGTGCTTCAAAGATAATTCATTCTTCCAGGTTTACCTTTGTTCATATCTAAACTGGGAAATATCTACGCATATGAAATAATCAGTGTTCCTAAGTTTTACTCACTCAATGATTATGCAAATCTACTTATGCGATATAACGCTGGTAAAGGTATTTCTGTTTTCTATTTTCTCTCTCAACGCACTGCAGAATCAGTCATTTATCTTCCGTTCCCCCCCCCTCCCGCTTTTTTTTCTCTCACTGAGGTTCATGTAGCTTTCAATCTTAGAAAGCAGAATTAAACAAGTGATAGGCAAAAACGAAACAACACGAGATAATCCTTCAACGCGTGCTGGAAACAGAAGAAAATGAGCAATGCGTGATATAAGCGTTGAAAAAAAAAACACATCTACTACTTTCTGAAAGAGCTATTCGGAAGACAGCAGGACTTAAATATCTCAGCGTTCTATGCTAATCAAGTGAACACTCGCCTTATTTCAGTCAGTGAGGTGTTGATTGGTGTTGTATTTCTGTGTTTAAATTCGGTGGCAAACTTATTCCTTTTGTGCTTTCACGATGACAATGGTCAATTCTTTTGATATTCATCATGGTTCGCGGCTGGCGTTTTGAGTATATTCAGTATACAGATTCAACGTTCTTTCAGACACCTACTCAGTAGGTGCGTTCGGAAGGTCGCCTGGTGAACGATGTACTTCGTGAGTGATTTTGTGACGTACCTAAGATAACCAAGTCAAGAGTTGTATTCTGCTAAAGACAATGGCGTTGGATTCCTTGTGAATATAAGGGGGAGATGGTTTTGTCTATATGACTTTGTAGAGCGAAGGAAATTTATGACTGCTTTACTGAGACGCTATACACGTTAACCGGGCCTTCACTTATAATAATGTCCGAAGTTTTACGTTTAATAACCGTGATATTACTATAGGGGACACCTTAGAGGAGTGCTCCGGTAATTTTGACCCTCTGGTGTTCTTCAACGTGCACATAAATCTAAGCTCGCGAGTCTCTAGCATTTCCCCGCAATTAAAATGTAGCCATTGAGGCCGGGGTTCGACCTCATCGCCTTTGAGCAAACAGTCGAGCATCATAATCACTAGATGGTGGGCGCGGCTTCATCTCAACATACCGCGAAGTCAGATTAGTCAATTTTGCATCGCTGCTGATACGCGGATGGGAACGTGGAACACGCGTAACTGGGATCCCGTGCAATACGCTCAGTTTGGCAACTTGGGCTGACATGATTCGGTTTGTCGTCCTCTGTAAGATCTTAATTATGCAATATCCTAGCATAACTTCAGCATTGACTTGGAGATACCTCTTCAAAATGGCCACTCGAAACTGTAGCACTACACAACCTCCTCCTCCCTCCAATGCCCCACCCCCCCTAAAAAAAAGAACTCCGCGGGACACGGCTGCAGCGTGATTACTATTCAATGAAACATTGAGACACACCCGTGCCAAAACTTGGCGCAATTAACTCCCTCGCACCCGGAAATAATGGCTGTTACCGGCGGATGCAGGAGTGCGTGGCAGGCTCATGGTGTTCTGCGCAACGTCATGCATATCCGTGCTCGGTCCGATTGGTCCGAATTGGATTACTGGTCTGTAGAAACAATGGTGTACCAGCTTTCCTTCCAGTGATCCGAGTCAATTAACCAGAGTGCGTGCGGCCTTGAGGGAAGTAGATGGAAGGAAACCGACGATGAGGGAATGGTTGAGTGAGAGAGAAAGAGAGAGAGATGTTAGGGACGGGAGAGGTAGGTCATGAGCCAGAGAGTCGATGCAGCACTTCGGGCTGATTAGCGCCACAACTCGGACGGCAGAGACGCAGGTGCTTAACCTGACGCGGGGCGCTTTCGTACGCATGATGGGGGTTGGGGGTGTCGAACACGTGCTCTCTCCTCGCCCTTTTCCGCTTCATAAACTCCCCGTAATCTCCCAAATACAACGAAAGACGAGTCTCCTGCACACTGCCGCACTCATTAGAGTGGCATAGCTTGCGCATTAGCGCCTTTCGTCGCATTTTTCATGCACGCAGAATTAGCGAACAGACGGCCCTTATTGTTGGCTGCCTGTCGGGTTCATCCGCACGGGGAGCGCGTGAAAGATGGCTACCATGAACTCCGGAGGCAGAGGGGAGGAAGGGGGTTCTATGCGTGCCCTTAATTTCTACCAATATCGCTATAACTCGGCAGCATCGTGTCCTGAATGAGGCGAAGGTCGCGAACCCGACACGGCAAATCATGGAGCTCCGATGGCAATGGGTGACATGGGTAAAATTAGGTCACACCAGTAGTACCTTACGCATTCTCTTGAATATCTTTTTTCTTTGTGTGCGTGTTCGTTTTAGGTACTAGAGTGCATGAGAATGCATTGTAAAGCGACACATGCAACGAATAGTATAGTAGTCCTGCGACACATGGTGACATGACAAATCGCCAGAACAGTAACAACGTGGTAATACCATGATCACCCGGGAACGTTCGCTTTTCAGCACTATATATATATATATATATATATATATATATATATATATATATATATATATATATATATATATATATATATATATATATATATATATATATATATATATATATATATATATATATATATATATATATATATATATATATATATATATATATATATATATATATAGTGCTAAAACAGTCGGGAGGCCCCTACTGCACGCGTAATCCAGAAGCGGGCAAGGAATTCGCATTGCACCCGCTTACCAGCCTCTGCCGCAATACGCGGCACCCCTCTTTCTACGACGGAATGTCGACGGGGCGCTGAGTAGTTAAAGGCTTAAACTTCTTAAAAAAGCTATTTTTGCCCCACACCGAACCGCCAGAGCCAGGAGGTGCCGTCTGGTCGGGATGAATGCGTTAGTGAAAGGAAGCATACGCAGACCTCAGACATCAGAAAGGTGAAAAGGAGAAAAGGGAGAGGTGGAAGGGGAAGTGGAAGGAAGATTGGAAGGGGGGCGCCCGGGGGGGAGTCCACCTCCTATTCTTTTTCTCTTTTTTTCTTTCTTTCCTTCTTTTTTCTTTTTTTTCTGTTTTATTCTTTCTCTCTCCCCCCTCTGATTCGAAGTTGTATAAAGCTGAGCACCAACAAACTGCCTTCAATCCTGATGAAGGCCAGGCTGTGGGCCAAAACGTCGAAATAAACCACGTTGTGACCGCTCACGGAGGATCGACTTGACTATATATCAACGAGGCTTGACAAACAACATTACCCGTGGAAGGCAGTCGAGTGATCACTGTGTAGAACGTTTTCAATTCAGGGGAAACTTCCTTGCTGGAGAAGGCTACACAGCCATGAAGTTTCCTTACAGATTTATTACAGATTAGTCTGCGCTTGGCTGTGCATATATGTAAATTTTTTAAAAAGATTTTTGCTGAGATAAACAAACATCTACTTGCCTGCTTTAGCCCTCATCATGTCTACAGTATTCTATAAATAAAAAAGAAATAGTATGTTGACTCCGTAATATGCACGATTGTTTTAGTTCCTTTTAGAGGCAAGGCTCCTTACGCCGCGGGCTGTGCGCCCGGTGTTTGTAGTACGTAGTAGTAACCACTTCTTTTCGTCCTTAGAATGTCCCCTGGATGTCGGTACTTGTATATAATGAATATAAGGTGAGAAGATTCGAGATGGCAGTACTGTGAGTATTCACTAGATAGACGGATGAACGGACCTACGGACGGATGGACGCACGGAGGCACGGACGAACGGACTCATGAACTGTTACACGAAGAAACGCACGGACGTACGGAAACAAGCTCAAGCAGACATGAAGGAAGCATGGACGGACTGCTGGAGCTTCGCCCCACTGATCATCATTCACTCAGTGAATATTCTGTGATGTTTTTTCAATGTCACATTACACACATCTTGAATTCAGTGCTCTTGTTTAACCTGTAATACTAATATAAAAAAGCGACTAAATTTGAATACAAATTTGTAATTAAAAAAAGCCACTCGCGGACGAGGGGAAGTGGTCGGTGAGGAGGACAGCAGAACGGTGTAGTTAGATTAGATGGTGCGGCACTTAAGATTCGCGGTATTGAAGAAACCTATCTCCAAAAAATAACCATCCTGCACGCGCAATTTCCTTGAGGCCTTCTCACGCAATATGCAGTGAATATATTGTCTCGTGACGAAGAACTTCCTAAAAAAGTCAGGATGGTAGAACGAACAACGCCGTAATTGCCGGGGCAATCAGCTAAGTAAAGTCCGGCCGGAGTGGTAAAGCATCCGCTCATTTGGCGAAGACCAAAAGCGCATACTCCGTTCGATTATTCCTGCCAAAGTCAATTTCATTCCAAGAGTGAAACGTTGGCGGCAAAGCTTGAACAAAATATCTCTTATGCATATTTGAAGATGTGTTACCATGTGTACCATTAAATTTACCAATGGGCTTACTAATATTTACAACCTACTTTTTACTGATGGGGACGCATACAATACAATTAACTACGTAATGCTGTCTGACTCCGCTATGAAACATTTTTACCGCATAATTTCCACGACCTGAAAAAACAATGCTGAACAATGCACTGCAGTTTTACTTTACCATGAGAGAAAACTTCACCCTCATCATCGTCGTCTTTATGATGTAATGTGGGTACTTTAAAAGCATTGAAATAAATACAGCTTGTGGTGTGAATCCTCTTGCATTACACCTATATACATATTGTGGTATGCAAGTAACTGCTGTGGAAAGAGCGTGACAACAGCGCAGGAGGAGGAGGGAACTTCTCCTGTCCAATCAATTCCAAACACGCATGCTGTTGCCGACATGTTGTCATCATCATCCTCATCAGCTTGACTACGTCCACTGCAGGACAAAGGCCTCTCCCATGTTCCACCAGTCCACTCGGTCCTGTGCTTGCTGCTGCCAATTTATACCCGCAAACTTCTTGATCTCATCTGCCCACCTAACGTTCTGTCTCCCCCTAAACCACTTGCCTTCTCTGGGAATCCAGTTAATTATCCTGAATGACCAGCGTTTATCCTGTCCACGCGCTACATGCCCGGCCCGTGTCCATTTCCTCTTCTTGATTTCAACTATGATATCCTTAACCCCCGTTTGTTCCCTAATCCACACTGCTCTCTTCTTGTATCTTAAGGTTACACCTACCATTTTTCCTTCCATTGCTCGCTGCGTCGTCCTCAATTTAAACCGACATGTAAACACGCCTAAATGAACTCGACCCCGGAATCCTGAATGAACCCGGAAATGAACCCGTAAAACTTGGAAGGGAGAGTATTCAGGTTTTCTATGAAAACTTTGAAAACATGCCACCTTCTTTTTGCCAACACATGCTCATGCACACACAGAACTCTGAGGGATCACAAGCCAATGCATTTTTCTTTCTTGATGCTAGGAAGACTCTATAAGTAAGAGGCCACACGCGTTGCTCGAACACAAACTCGGTGTGTTCATTGCCCCGGAGGACATGCAGTCATTGGCGCAATCTGGCGCCAGTAGGGCTTGCTCGTACGCACTCGTATCGCAAGCTGGTATACGTGCGCGTACAAGACGGAAAAGAAAAAAGCACGACATAGCCGCAAGTCACGTCTCTGTGCAGCAGCAATACAAGAAGGGTCAGTCGCTGGAGGAGTGATGTATGAACATTCCTTCAGGCTCCATCATTAGTGTCTCTTGTGTAACCACAAACAACAAGAAAGGTGTACGTACTACCCTGAGAACTTTGCTTTACCTGCGAAAAAAAAACGATCTCATTGCTACGAACAGAAGAGAAAGCTAATAGCAAACTGAGGGTGCGATAGAAACGTAGTGGAATCGACTTTGGCTAGTGCTTGGGCTTTGCAACAAAACATGGCCACTACACTAATGAACCGACGGAAGAAAGTATAGCGAAGTGAAGAGCTGCCCTTTTTGTATCATCGATTGCCACTGTAGAGGAGGTGGCGTCCAGTTGTTTTCACCCTAAACATTTGTACAACGCTCCTCAACAAGGTTTACGTCAATGGCTAACGTGAACAGAGCTTACGTAAATGTGCTCAGACTTCCTCAATGCGTTTGAAATAATAAAATTTCTTTCACCCACTTGAGCATAGAGAAGGTGCACAAACGAAAAAGCTAAAGGTTAATTTTCTTTGATGGATCACCACCGGTTAGTTGACTTGACAATTTACGTGCGTGTGATGATGTCGACACTCCTCAAGCTTTCTTCAAACAGAAATAAAAGTAATGCGATGGGATTAAACATTTTGTATCTAATTACAAATTAAACAAATAAATTTGACATCCGCGTGATGTCTACCACCAAGCCTCGTGCGTTTGCTGGGACACGTCGGTATTTCCTTGCAAGCTTCTGGGATGCGCCATGTTAGTCGAGAAAAAGGGTAGCAGACTTAGCTTTGTTTGTTTGGCTGAAAGAAACATTGCACCAGTCATTTATCGACTCACAGTGAACTTCTTTTCTTAGCCAAATTACTATGTTCACGTCCCCATCAAAAATAAATTTCAAAAAAACGAAAGCGCTTCAACTTTTTTTTGCGCTTTTTTCCTAAAGCAATCGAACAATTCATGAGTGTCCAATTCCTTGATGTTTAACAGCGCGAAAAATACTCGGAGAACAGGAAAAGAACGATAAAAGTGCTGTCCCGTCCTTTTCCTGTCCTCTGTGTGTTGTTCCGCGCCTTTATATCTCAAGTATGCTAAACCAACTAGCGCAGTCAGCCCCTTTTATAATTTCACTACGAAACGTCTTTACAGATTAGTTACGAGGATCTGAAAAACGATGCTAGAAAGTACTGGAAAGTGTGCATTGTGCATGTGTGTGGCAAACCTATGTTGGTGGCTTTTTCAACGAGAACTTTTTAACTTAGCGAACGTCAGGCTATAATATACTGCGATAAAGTTAAAAATCTCGTATTGTAGACATTCTGTAGTCGGCGACTATGATGGCGTCTGCGGCTGTGAGCGAAAATTATGATCTTGTCCGTGACACTAAAATTTGCGAAATATACAAACAAAATCAATAATGAAATGTTTCAAGTGCGAGTCAGAGTCAAGCCCATGCTTTTATTGTAACAAGCAGATGTTCCTCCTCGGAGCCACGGTTTTGGCCGCAACCGCTTCGAAATAGAATAATATACGAACGCCATGTAATGGAAGGACTCTCCCTAAAGCATGCAATATTGCATGGAAGAAGTGTAGAATCGCACCACGCGTTAACACCGGTGAATTGCACAAGTGGGTGTTTCAAAAGTCCATTCATTGCTTTGTTCAAAGAGATATTTAATCATCATCACCATCAAAAGCGTCAACAAAGTGAACCTCTGCTCATGTTCATGCGTATGGGCCCTTTGTCGACCTAGAAAACAAATAATTATGGCGCAGTGATAGGAGCGTGTGAGTAGTGAAATTCAGAAGTGAATCAAATACGAATCGAATAGCGATTAAAGTGAATGGAGTATACATCGAATGCTACTAGAATACTTCTCAAATTTTAGGGCAGCAATTTTCAAAGCAGCTCAGCGCTGCTAAGGTGACAGTTCACTAAATAGCTTAAGAATAGGTAATATCTGAGGCTTTACGTCCCAAGACCATGATACATTTATGAGAGGCACCATAGCGGAGAGGGCTCCAAACATTTTGACCTGGTCATGTTCTTTAACGGGCACTGATATCGTCCACGGGCCTCTACTTCATTTCCTCAACCAAAATGCAATTGCCATGACAGGGATCAAACCCGCAACCTTTGGGTTAGAAGAAGAACAACAATACCACTGTTCTACCAAGGCGGATATCCCGAAAATTCCACAACATTTCATTTGAAACGAATATTCGCCAGCTTTCGCAAAAAAACAAACATTACTATTACTTGCAGGTCACAAGAAATACCACAAATATTTTAACTAAGCAGCAACTGGAGCATTCAGAATATCTTGTAGCTGCACATTTAAATATATCAGTGATTACAATATTCAAGGTTGTACTTCGTAAAAGGTCTGTGATTAAAACTGGTGCATAAGTTTTGAAACGTATACCAGTACTTACACTATTCAAGGTGGTACTTCGTAAAAGCTTTGTAAATAACACTGGTTCATAAATATTAAAATTTTCACGTGTTGACATCACCACGAACGTCACGGTGTGATATAGTTGAATGCTGACACTGCTACTTCAACGACAACAGAGTTTTAAGCAAGACGCCTTCATACTGTTATCAATATGACACCGATAGCACCGTGAGTAGATGGGCTGCACGCATAGAAGTGACTCGACGGCGATAACGAGAAAAGTTACCCCTCACTATTCGCACGTCTCGTTCCTTCGAGTATTTTTTGTTGTTTTCGATTGCTCGAAAACAATTAAATATATTCCATACTTTCAGTACGCACTATTCGATTCATTATTCAAAATTTTCGAATATTCTTCTATCCTTACGCAGTGGGCACTTAACAACTGTACTAGTATACTTTGAAACATGTTACGATACAATCTGGGATACTTTGAAACGGTGAATTCTGCACGCACAGTCACTCGTTGTTTTTACGGTAAGGTTGAGACTTGCACCGAGTAATGATTCCAGGCTGGCGATCGAGAAGACGATCCCCACGGAGCCCAATTACTATGTCGTGCTCTGCTATTGAAGACGAAGCGCAAGCATCCTCCAAGTTTGATCTCACTTTTTTTTTTCAAGTTTAAATTTCATGCTAGAAACTCCGTGGAATTCAAAGCTGGTGCGTAATACTGGTGACAACTGCTTAATATATTTAGTTTCAATAAAAAAATAATGTAACTGTTCTCTATAATGTTTTTACAATGGGTGCATGACACCTATATTGTGCCTGATTGGACGTTAGAAATAAATAGATGCATAAATAAATTCTGGGGTCCTCCCTAAGAGATATCAAGACACTAAACCCTTTATACCATCATAGCGCCTTCATTGAACCTTCCCTCGAATTATTTTCTTACCCTTCAGTGAACTGCCACCTGATTTTTTTTTCTTTTTGTTCTCAGTCTTGCTGGTCTACAGTGATGGCAGTATGATTTATTCTCCATCTTTTATAACGCAATAACATTGTTATATAAATTACATATACAATATTTTTGAAAAAGTTTCCCAATAACAACTGTCACACGATATCTCTTTTATTCAAATGAGAACAGCTACATACCATATAACCGTTCACGGCCACAGGCAAAATTGCTCGAATGATTTTCATCTACGCACTTCATTATTCTGGACAAATATTCATAAGCAAGTCTTCAGCTTTGCAACACCTTTCCTATTATTCTTTTGTTTTCGTTTTCACTTTTTTTCTTCTCGTTGAACGGCAGAAAATGGGATATTGTGTTCCGATTAAAGTGCCTCCCTTATTTTTATTCGCTTTCTATATTATTTGCGACGACTGATTGTTTAGCTCGATTCCACGTTTGCACTACAAACAGCGTACGTCCACTCCATTTCAATACAGAGAACGTGGCAGCGAAGGGTGTCCGAACGTCTCTCTCCCGCTCACTATTCCTGTGGCGTTTCTCATCCGTGGCCGCGTCTTTGGGAGCACCGGAGCTCTCTTCTGGTCCAGCCGGAAATGACGTCTCGCCGGCGGCAAATTGGGCGAGACCCATGGCGAGACCTCGCACGCCTGCCCCGGTTTTATGTGTAGTGTCGACAAAACAAAAAAGAACACCAATAAAGAGATCACGCCGGGGTGCGTGCTGGACGCGAACGCAGTTCGCAGCAGCACTGCTCTACGCGTCACCCAGCGAGACTAATAGCACGACGCCGGAGAAATAAGGTGGTCCTAATTGGCCGCCACCGCACATTCCGCGCATAGGAATAGCTCAGAAAGGAGGTGAGGCTTCATTAGTTTGGCCGGAATCGCGCACGCGTTTTTGGACCAGGCGAGACGTTTGTCGCGTAGGTCATTGCGTGTGGCGGCTATATAGCATGTCCGTCCGCGCACTGATTGACGAGGCGATGTCGACGTTAGTGTTAGGCGTAAGCATAATCCCAGAATTAGAAAAGCACGTATCCAGGGACGCGAGCGCTTTGCATACCAGTTACATGAAAGAACAAAGCCAGTAATTGGTGCGTGCATGCATGCGTGCGTGTCTATGTTTTTTTTTTTTTGTTGTGTGTGAGGTGTTGGGATGGGGGCAAGCGAGGTTGGAGCTGGGAGAGCTGTGATACGTGTGCTCTCATTTGTGTGTGTGAGTGTGTGTGTGTGTGTGTGTTTATAGATGCATGCGCGTGCGTAAACCTTACATGACCCCCCAAACTTATGAAATTTTTATAAGTACTGCCCTCGCATGCCGCAATTACTCGCATTCTATCAGCACCGGGTATAACACAGTTTGATGGTGTCCAGTATTACCTAAGGCTGCCAAAAATTACAGCATATTCACGGAGTGAAGGATGAGTAGAGCGAAGCGTCAATCCGTCTATCCGTTCATGTGTCTGTCCGTCCGTGTATGTGTCCAAGCGTCCGATCGCGTTCGAGAATGCAGACGGCGCGCGGATAACACCGACGAGACGCGAGTCAAAAAAGCCGAGCGCAAGCGTCTTCAACGTGCCCATCTCTCTGCTTCGTCTATGCCCCATCAACAATCCGCCACGTAAAGCGACTATCCAGGAAACTGAGAGAGGTACTCGTTTTCCATGTACCCAGCAACAGCCCGCGCAGCAGCCAGTTGGAGGGCAGCAGTACAGCGCCATCTAGAATATCCTCACTCAACAGCAGTTTTTATGCACTTCTATGAGACAGCGCCATCAATTATATTGTTCGGGAGATACTACCGTCTTTTCTTTCTCGTCAATTCTTTCGGCTACGCGTGGCGCATTGATTGATTGATATGTGGGGTTTAACGTCCCAAAACCACTATATGATTATGAGATACGCTGTAGTGGAGGGCTCCGGAAATTTAGATTACCTGGGGTTTTTTAACGTGCACCCAAATCTGAGCACATGGGCCTACAACATTTCCGTCTCCATCGGAAATGCAGCCGCCGCAGCCGGGATTCGAACCCGCGCCCTGCGGGTCAGCAGCCGAGTATCTCAGCCACTAAACCACCGCGGCGGGGTTACGCGTGACGCATGACAAGCTTAGACTGAGAGGAGCTTTGCCATAAGTATGGATATATGATGGCTAAAGCTGGCCTACTATATGCACATATCAGCCAGTGTCACCATATGCTGGCTAAGTGGTGGCCAGTGTTCGTTAGGTGGTGGCAGGTATCAATTAATGCAGGCAGTGGTGTAGGCTACTTGCTGTACAATAGCAGTGTCGTGCGTCTTTCTATCTAAATTTTTATTTTGCTTTTGCATAAGCTTAGACTGGAATCCAACCTTGTTATAACAAAATTTTGGTGTGTTTGTTGCCAAGGGTAGCAAATCAGATTTATAAGATTTCTTACCATTATGATTTAGGATCACTAACGATAGAATTGCTCACTTTTGATCGTGTTTTTTCAGTTATTTCAGTGCTAAAATATGCAGATGCAAAATAGTAGTTTCCCCTTTTATAACCGAATGGTCGCACATGCCATAGGAAACTAGCACTCACCGACTACGACGAAGTGCACGGTGGAGTTGCGCTGAGCATCGTTGGCAAACAACGCTGAGCACACGTACAATCCGGCGTCAGCCGCGGCGACGTCTCCGATCATGAGTAGCGCCGGTTCGTCGGCCGACGAGAAATAGGCGCGTCCGGACCATAGATGCGCTGGCCGGTGCCTGGCCTGCAGGAAGTTTCCCGAGCCCATGTCGACCGTGTAGACGGGTGCTGAGAGGCCCCGTTTGAACCACGACACAGACACGGCCCACGAGTCCTGGGTGGCGTGACGAAGGTGGCAGGGAAGGGCAGCGTCACCACCTACCCGGCTCGTCACCACTGTAGGAACGCCAGAAGCATCTGCGCAGGAAAAGAGAGAAAAAAAACTGAGTGAAACTGAATAGTTAGAATTGTGACATAGTGAGTAAATAGTGTTTGGAACTGCATTATTCAGCCAAACATGAAAGAACTTCAATAGGATGTGGGGCTTGAAGAGATAAAAAATTGTTGAATGTAGTCTTGATAGGGGAAATATTTGGAGAAGTTGTCTGAACTTCTTCAGTGCCATGACAGCTGCTTGTTTGAAGAGAGCAACGTTGCTTCTCGAAACGATGGCTCTAGTGACTAGCCCTTTTTACAGTGAAAGCTGTTATGACATCTTCACTCGGTTCACGCGCAGTTGTCCGCCACCGCCGCCGCCGCCGCCACTGCCGGTTTCCGTAGCAACATCGCGCGAAATTAGAAAACAAACTTGCATCATTGACACAGTAGGGCTTGAACCCGGGTCCGATGAATGCCAGCCCAATATTATACCACGGAGTTATGCCGGTGCTTGAAACTTGTTGTAAAACTTGCCATAGGCAGGCATGACCTAGCACCTATGACACAGTGGGCCTCGAAGCCGGTTCCGCTGGTTGCAAGCATAGTATTGTACCACAGAGCCACACCGGCGCTTGGGACTTGTTGGCAAACTTCCCTCAGGCAGGCAAGTTGTCGGGAAACAATCGCGTTAATACGACTTATAAAGCGTTTTAAAACAGCGGAAGAACAAGCAGTCGTCACACAATGCGAATAGCGTAACGAGAGGGTCGTCCGATGCTGTAACTCATTACAAAAACTTGTTCTTGTTCCCCTGTTACCTGTGGCGAATACACACTTCAGCCATAATTCCTCATCGTTTTCAGCGCCTGCATGAACGATTGACGCAAAACTTCTTGCAAGTGTTTAGTGCATACGACGCTTCTCAGAAGAATGATGAAATATAGCATAGCGAATGCCGGCTTACCACCCAAAAAGAATTATTGTTAATGCCGTAGTGCGTATCAAGCAAGTGCTCTTGCAGTAGTTACCAATGAGTGCTTTGAAAGGCTCGGAAAAACCACTCTTCTAGCTTTCGCTGTGACTGTGCTGCGCCTTCCACGCAGGCCTGGCGTTTTAAGTTTTTTTTTTCATTTATGCATGATGTGCCAACACTAGTCAAGATAAACATTGCCTACCACTTCTGGTAGAAGGAAAGTAGAGAGAGGAAGATAGCTTATTTACAAAAGCGCAGATAGCTTGGCCTGAGCTACAGTTTGCCCTGGCCAGCTACTCTACACTGGGGTGGGGGTTGGGTATAGGGAAGCGAAAAAGTGGTGAATAACGTTGGTAAGGTAAGGAGACGTGAAAATAGCCCTGTTACACTGGGGCAAGTCGAAAGATGTGCATCCAATCCAGTTGCTTGCAGGAAAACTAGAACGACTTCTATAACCAGACTTGTGCTGCTGTCGTTCGGCCAAGCACTCAACACAATGCCGTTAGTTTTCATTCTAGTACGGCGTTGTCGAATCAAACAGATCAGTTTTTGAGGTTCTCGTGCATTCGCTGAACAAGCGCGTTCAAGTGTTTCCAGTAAAAGACAGTGGCCACCATCGGTTACTACAATCATTGTGGTGAAGTTTAATGCACATTATTGTGAGTTTTTGTTTTTAAAGTATGATGTGTCGCCGTGAAACGTTTGTTGCTTAGGTGTATGAAGGTTTGCACTGAAGTTTTTGTGAAACATCTGCTTGTGAAAGTATGCATTTTGACCATTAGTGTTGCAGAAAATACCATATAAATCTGCAAATCAAGATTTTTGTTTTGTTTTCGTACAGAGGTGAGAGCTTTTCTCTTTATTCATAGTCCTAGACGTAAAAGTCCACCAAGGAAGTAAAAATTGTTGTTCTTACTTGTGTGTTCGAATATGACCGGCTTCACTAAACCCTTTACACTTGAGTTTGTTTTCAGAAAAGTGAATTTGCCGTAGAAAATATCCAACTTCGCTGCCTTTATTGTGTCACTAAAAAATTCTTAATTCCACAGCGTAGTTCCGCGACAAATAGGCCTAGATATTTTCATAAAAAGCAATTTTGGGGTCTAAAAGAGTACCATTCCCTCGTTATTTGTTTTGTTCGCGTAGCAGTTTTAATTCATTTCACCAAGTGGACTCTTCTTGAACCATTTAATAAAGTGCAATATTGGATGCAATTCTCCTCGTGTCTTTGTGGCATAACGATGGCTTACATTTTGCTGAATGTGAAGATCGCAAGTCGTGAAGTGAACTGTACCACCGACCGTCGATGCCACTATTGCTTCACGGGAATGAGGTTTCTGCTGTAATAGGAAAAACGGCGTGTTTCGATTTTTTTTTCTTTTCTCTAGCTTAATTAAGCGGACGAGATGCCACCAATAATGAGTCCCGCAAAGATGAAGCGCGACGGCAGATTGAGACCCGCGTACACACATACCGAGCACAGAACGTCGATCGGCATCGCAATCATCTCTAAAGGCGGTGACAGCTGGCCCCAGTCCGCTTTCCTATACACGCACAATCGAAACGGGAACAGCGCGTCGTCCAATTCCCAACGCTTCGCCGCCACCTGTGACACTTGATCGCGTCTCTGCATTGAAGGAAGTATGCTTTTCCGCAGCTATTCAACTGCTGAGGCAAAGCTACATTTACAGACGGAGAAGCGCATGCACTCGTGGCGTGATAAAGAGGAAGTAGAACGCACAAACGTAGAGGCACGGTGATAACGTTGCTAGCTGCCATAAAAAAAATATGCTTGTGTGAATCGGTGACGATGTGGTTCTGGTTATGGATATGGTTATGAAATCATACGGTTTAACTTGCCATGGCGACCCAAACACTATTGCAGCGTAGTGATTAGCATGGTTTGGCTTGGCTATTGAGAGCATATATGTAACAAGCGGTTTTATACTAAAGTAAGTTTACAGGATCCCCTATGCATTCGTCTAATATGACCCGAAGGCGAGTCTTCAGTAAGATTCCTTGTAGCGCACGTAAACGGCGGGAAGAAATGAGGACACTTTCAGACAGGTAGAGCGCTATCTTTCAACAAAGGTCGATTTCAGGTACATGCTTAAAAGTTCTAAAAAATGGTCATATGTAGCACCCGCTTCCGAAGAAAAAGCTAGCAATGCCATGAGTGATGTGTTCTATGGCCACAAAGAATTTTGTTGGCAAAAGTGAGGAGCCGAGTTGTCGCGCTCTGCCGCGACATGAAGCTAAGCGGAGTTTTGAAAGGAATTGGAATTAGAAATACTACTCTGGATGTATTTTTTACTGCCAAGACGCATAAAAAAGGCATTCCATTCAGAGTAATTGTGTTGAGAATGGCAAGTAGCAGAAGGCCATTGCAAGTCATCTTTTAGACAAGCTAAACCTGCTGAAGATAAATGATGCCTTCATGACTAAAGATTCTAACGAACTCCTTATATTCGTAGAAGCCAACTATATGAAAGACTTAAGGTCTTCTCGGCTGACGTAAAGGAGTTCCACTACTCTTTGGCGCAAAATAAATGGTCAAGTTCTGTTTAGTCATGCAGTTATACATTTGGGGACGTTAAATTTAGCATGTACCTAAAATCGACCTTTGTTAAAAGATAGCGCTTTATCTGTCTGCATGTGCCCTCATTTCTTCCTGTTATTTACGTGCGCTACAAGAAAACTTCCTAAAGATGAGCTACCAAGAAGCCCGTATTGCATCTCTCCGAATCAAGAGTAATCTTCTCCTCTTTTTTCAGTCAATGTAGTGATACCACTCCCCCGAAAACTGTCTGCACTTGAAGTGGTATAATATCGCCTCCAGAATCGACAGCATTGGAAGTTTTACGCGTCGCATCTCGTTTTGCGCTGTCTCTGTCGTTGACCCGCTGACCACTGAAGTGATACAAAGCGATGATCTCACGTGGTAACCTCATGGTGAGACGTTACGTTTCGTGGGATCACGACGACGTCACAAGTTTTGGTAGTGTCTAACGTCAAATGAAGACGTCATCATGCGATGGGGATTTCATTAACGATTCACTAACGATAATGCAGCATAAGAGTGGATAGGTATCCATACCATCAACTAGTAGGACTACATTTGAACGCGATTCAAAACGAGTGTAAAGCCCTTCCCTCCCCTCTCCGAACTATCACGTAGCCACACGAAATGATGCCACGAGTTTCAGCTAACATTTCGTGTGTTAGGCGATAACGTGCAACCATGTGCTCGTCGCCACTATCGTCGTCACCGCCGTCACCACTGTCTACATTTGGCGAAGAAATCCCCAAGGAATTGAGAACCGATGAGATTAACGACGTTTCGAATATTTTTCGCATTGATCTTTAGCAAACGATCGATTCTAAAATGAACGCCGGTCCGAGAAGCGACGAGAACGCACCTAGAGATGCACTCTTGGACTGTGCTGGCCAGTAAGAACACTGAACAGGAGGAAACATTGTGGACAGCACATGGGCTCCTATACACTCCACAAAAATAAGCAGTTCAGTGGTTGACAACAAGAAGAGATTTATTCAACGCAAACGACCAAGCGTCTTAACGGAGAAATACGTTCTTACTGCTCGGAATTTTATTCGAGTATGCCGATTCTTCCATTACATCAAACTCGCCTTCTTTTGCCTCCCCCAGCCCACCCCATAGCAATTCAATTATGATAACGTTCGGCGTTCTACGTACCAGAACTAGTGCTAAGAGGCATGCCGTGATAAGGGGCTGGCGGTTAATTTTGACTACCTGATGACCTGTAACATGCACCTAAATTGAAATACTGGGGTGTTCCTACTCTCAGCCCGTGCTGAAATAGAAGCACCGTAGCGGGAACATGTACCCACGTATTTCAGCCTAGCCGCGAAACACTCAATTCACAGTAACAGTGACGGATGCAAGTAGCGCAGAACAGAAACGCGCTTGAAGTCATGAAAAGAAAAATGCATCTCCACTACTTATCTAACGAGAATTGTCACCAACTTCCCCAGCAATATTCGAACGTCAAACATCTATACGCTCACTACACGAGTCAGCGCTCGAGAAAGCGTACTGATGGCAGCTGTAAAACCATAAAGCACGTTCACGTAAGTACTTCACAGCCCTTTTCGACGCGATGAGGCACTTTTCACCATATTCGAGGGTCACTGGAGCTTGCTTCCTGCTTAGGCAATCAAATCGAGCCACTCAAGCATGCTGTGCCATTTTGCACTGTCCGAAGAGGAAGAGAGACTTTATGCAGTTCCCACAGAGTTCTTCGGACTTCATCGATGTCAGCTCGGCTATTTTGTTCATACTGGCGAAGGAGAGAGTCTCGTGGCGAAGCGACATACAATGTAGCGCCTCATGTGTTTCACAGTGCGCATTCACGAGCATTCTTCAGTGCACCACGCAAACGCCAAAGAAATTCATTCCACTCGCTTCGGGAGCCGCGGTGGCTTCCATTTGAATTTCATGAAGCTGCGGTGAGCTTTGCATACCACAGGACCGCTCTCGCTTGTCCCTGGTGGAGTTCCATTTCCTGTTTTCGCTTCGAGCAGAGCAACCCGATGCTTTCCTAGGTTTTAGGTTACTGCAGCGAAAGAAACAATGCTTTATTTGTTGGCTTAAAGTCGGTATTTTATAGCTGTAATTTTTACTTGATTTGTTTGGTGCTCTCGCATGCGTCGTATATCTTTTCTGAGTTCTGAACAGTTTGCGCATATGGAAAGTGTAGAGACGGTACACAAGGCAAGACATCCTTAAAAATCGAATGTTTAATTAATCCTGCGTATGAAGGCTATCAGCTGTAATACAAAAGATTACGAATTTTTGCGAGAATAATTTATTTATTTATTCACAATACTGCTAGTCTCCAAAGAGACCATAGCAGGTGGGCACTACAGTATACAGTTACAAATAATAATTTAGCTTCTGCGGAAGCTTATTTATATTTTATCGAAGAAGACAATAAATGATGGTATTTTTTACATGAAATGATTATATAGCGATCTTTCATCCAGCTTCATCATTAACAGTAGTAACTAATATTTAATTCCGGTCGCTTAACGCGGCTGTCTATAGGAGAGAAACATAAATTGTGAATTTATTTTAATTGGACCCCATCGTACGCTTTTAATACCATGCAGATTTTTTATTATATTACAACATGTTTATGAAAAAACTGGTAAGTAAGAATCGGGAGAAAAAAACAAAAAAATGGTCCCCGAGCCATGCAGTATGTTTTAACCTGCTCCACCTTGAATCTCCGCTGCATAATTTTCGCATCTGTGAGGCAACAGACCGCCTCACATGCTTAACGCGGCCCTCGTTATAATCGGAACAAATATGCGCTATTTTTCGAGCCGGAATTATCCGACAGTATGAGTGCATGTAGTCTTCGCTGGGTGCCCGTAATCTTCTCCGCGAGGGGTAAACAATTACTCTCGTGGTACGGGTGCTGCGCCGTTCTAAATGACTTCGATAGATTATCATATCCAGCCCGGCCTCTCTTGTCAGCCGATGAAGAAATTTGCCTACTCTTCAAAGTATGCGCTTTGAGTTCATAGAGCCTTCATTGTTCCGAACTTTACCGGCTAGCCTACCGACTATAAGAATATATATGCGTGACGCTATCAGAACAGTTGAAGATAATATTCATGTACGTAAACATGTACGTGGTACAAATCATGGCAGCGAAGACGTCGATGGTCACTATGACGGTGGACTCCCTGTATCACCCATTCATTAATTATGAATTCTGCTGGATGTTAAGAGAACGCTAATGAGAGAAATGCTAATACAATTCGATCACACTTCGACTGACTTCATCTGAAAATAGCACTACTGTGTGGCTTTAGGAAATATGGAACTTGCATGATACAAGCACTTTGTTTCTAGCATGGAAAAAAAAAGGGGGGGGGGGGAGGGGCTTTATTATAAAGGTAAATTAAGACCTAAACTACGTAAGCTTGAGCTGCAAGTGTGAACTAGGGTTGTTTTTTCATATCATATCTTGATCGCAAAGAAGTTATCCGCTTTCTTTTATTTCTGTGTAATCAAAATACCGGCACATGCCAGTTAAAAGGACTTTCTTATCTATCTTCCTTTTTCGCATTTCTGATGCTCTAAAAATGTAGCAAGCTTGATTTAGCTAAAAAAAAAAAAGCGAAAAGCTTCAGAAACAGCATATAATTGCGTGTGCGTCTGAGCAAACGTTATGCACTACCGGCATAGTTGTTCACCCCGACCAAATTGTGTTCTTCCCGCTTATTCACAAACACTGTTCTATTCCCTCGAAATGGCGGGTCAGGTACATCATCGGTGTCTTTTGCCTTGAAAATGAAGTGATGTCAAGCAAATACAATAAACTTTCGTAGTGGAATACGTAAAAAAATCAAGGGCCTCCCTAAATGATGGAAATAAGTGCCAAAAACTGCGTGCTGCACGGCCGATAGTCTTCGTTTAGACTATATAGTTGTCGTGCAGCAGCTGTGTGCTGAATTCGGCGCACGATTTCATTACGTGAGACAAGAACATGTCTGCTGTCTTAAGCGTATGGTGCCGTGGGAGGTCTCAGGGTCGAAACCTACGGTCCTCCACGCTCCCCGCCGGGCCAGCTTGGCATGCACACGGCGGAATACATATATAGGCAAGAAGCGAGTGTTTTGACTTCTCAAAACGACAGAGTATGTATAATAATGTCTTATCGTATATAGTGCTTCAGAGACATTTTGGCCACTCACATTCTTTAACGTGTAAAAAAAAAAGATATATGCACACAAGCACTTCTTTGTCATTTCATCATTGTTGAATTACAATTTCCGCAGATAGGAATTCAACAGCAAATCTTGACCTCGTTATTACTCTAGAGAAAGACAACATGTAGTTTGATGAACTACTCAGACGTGGGTCTCGATGGTCCATCGCACACGCGTCGGTTTGCTAGCCCAGGCCTGGTAAAAGTGGCCGTTTTAGGTATATAGATTTATCTATATCCTGCGTAGATAAATAAATTCCTCAGGAAAGCGCAATTAATAAGCCAATTAGGACTATTTTCTGTGTGGCATTTCTATTCGTACGGTATATGTTAGGAATTTCATAGGCATAAAGGTACTCTTTCTATTATGTTCTGTTTTCTTGTTTTCTTTAACTGGATTGCTGTGAAGAGGCTGAGGTTTGCATTGTCTTGCATTCTCCAGCAAAAGAGAAACAAACAAAAAGTATCATGTTATGTTACTTTGTGTCAGGGTGCTATGTGTCATTTTATTTTGTTGCTCAATTATTGTTTTGCAGTGCCTCTCCACTTAGGCGTTCAGGTTCTGTAATCTTCCGGCACATTAGAGCGCTCTTACATCCGCCACAAGTCTGTCGCTACAAGCAGGCACAAGAAGCTTCTCTGTGTTCTCACTACGGCTTCAAGTTCCTACTTCGCATACAAATTTAAATTAACGCATTTAGCTAGTAATTTTTTTCTTCATTGAGACTGTTAGTCATAATAACAATGATAGTGTAGGGCTTTTACAGGTTAGCAAATGCTGTTATCTTTCAGTTTGCGAGAAATAAAGAAGACTTTAGTTTGCGTTTGCGTGCTTCTCCTTGGGTAAAACGTGCCGTGAGCACTTGGAGAACTGTCTGGCTTTATCAGCTCTGCAATTAACATCGCGCACAGTGCTCTACCTCTCACAAGCCTGCGGCTGCTAGGCAATCCTTAAAACTTTCCTGCGGTTCCTTTCCCAGCTATTCCGTACAAACGGACGAAAAGGCATGAAAAGCTCGGGTAGATACGGTCACAGGAAGCGCTTAAAAAGCGACGATAGTGCGCCGCATCAGAGATAATTATTCACAGAGGTTATTTTTTTTCTGCTTATTCTTCTTGTAGTACAACTTCCGCAGTTTAAGCTGCACTGCATGAGGTCCTCGGCAGTGCGTGCGAACTGAGCGAGGCTTGGTGGTAACCGCGGTTGGGGAGTGAGAAGAAGGGGGAGGGTTGTATGACGCTTCCCATAATCCGCGAGTGCACATTCAATTAACCTTGGCAGAGCGGAACGAAGAACGCCAGCTGGACAATTTCCGGGCAGAAGCTATTTAGAATGCAAACGAAAGGCCTCTTGATAAATGAGGGAAACACTGGCCGACGCATTTATCGCTGTCTTTGTTGATGTTAAACGATTCGCGGACGAAATAATTGTGCCCCGCGTAGGCAAAAACACGCAAGCACAGATGCGCATTCTCATTGTGTAGCATAGCGCTGTAAAAACAACCCAGAAAAACACCGCAGGGTTGACGAACTCTACGCCACGAAAAGGCGTCGTGATGAGAACTACAAGAAACAAACTACGATCCCACCACTTGCGTGAACTCTTAGTAGAGGCTGTCTAATAAGGGTATCATTAGTCCTTGTTACGCGCGCTAAATAAGACGTAAATGTCTTATTTTCTTCTCTATTGTGTCGCCATTTCTTTGTGCATTCATATCCGACCTCTGATTTACAGACTGAAAATGAAGTCTTAAAGCTTTAACAAAGGCATTGTTAAAGTGACGTAAAGGGTGAGTAGGGTAGTTTACACGCACTTAACATAACGCCCTCACCGTCACCTTACTACTACGCTGAAGACTAAGCCCGACTGAGGAAGTTATGTGAAAACGACGTTATGGCCGAGATGCTCTGGGATACGCGGTGGCACTTTCAGGTCTAAAAACATTACGCAACACAAACTCGTCCTGGCGGCAACCTTTCTGGCTGCCAGTTTTTCTGTGCCGAGAGTACCTAAAAAGCGTTGCGACGCCCTAAATAAAAATCAGGGCGTTCTATTTCTTTGCCTAGTAAGAAACTGTTAGCCCGTGTGGTATCTATAACTGATGATTGCTTCGAATGATTTACCCTGACAAGCAATATCAAAAAGTATTAAAACAGGGATAAGGGAAAAAAGGAAGACAAAGGCTTTGATATGCAAGACGAGGGAAACTGAAATGTTCTTTATGAGGACACAATTACCGTGCAATAAGATGAAACACTTTTCATGGTAGCGCAGAAATGTACCAGGTCATGTATTTGTCGCCTTATTGTGACTAAGACCAACTGTGCGTACTTGTATTTTATATCCTTTGGCATGAAACGCAAAAAAGTTGCTTAGCCGGTAACACTATACACCACCTCGTGCCACCAGATGACAGATATAAATGTATGCCTTATACAAGCAGCACCCGCGAAAACTGATCTTTAAATTTTATTGATCCGCAGCTTCTGGGTCTCGCCAGAAATGCTGTCGTTTTAGGCTGATGCTAAACATTCCGCCATTCTCTTTCTTTCTTTTTCTAGCCTCTCTTACACCTATCCCCCCCCCCTCACACTCACTGCAAGTGATATGATAAAAGGTAAAGGCAGCTACATGGCCCGACTTCTATTGCCTTGGCAACATAGCATCTTCTTCCGGCATCGTCGCAGATTTCCCGTCGTCTTCGTCAAGATTACCTGCAGACGAACGCGTGTACACCGGCGAGCGTCGCCTCGACGAGCGAGAAAGAAAGAAGGAGCGTTCTGCTTATATATGAGATCCCTCACGTCGGCACGCTGTCGACGCAGGTAAGGAGTTCCACGTGAACGAAGATCAAAGCGCCGCGTGAGGGTGCTCACCGCCCTGCACAGCGGCACGTGGCTCGGAGAAGTGGCTCGGAGAAGGAAGACGGATGGCCGCACTACATCATGCGCCGCAAACGCCAGCTTACGACACTTTACTTTCCGCCCCGGCAGCTAGGCCTCCCGCTTCTCAAGAGAGGAAGCTAGCGTGCGTCGCAGTCATCGCTAGGCTTCAAAGCTTATACTGAACAGGCGAAAGTGGGGTAAAAAGGGTGGGGTAAACGGGTGGTGTAAAAATTTAAAAAAAGAAGCCGTGAAGAAAGAGTGTAAGCCTAACAGCGAAAACTTGTGGAAAAGAGCACTGGGAAGTCCAGCAAAAAAAAAAACAAGGCGGCAAAAAAAAAAGCGAAAAGAACTGTGCGAGTGTTGTTGGAGCGTTGGAAAGGCTCGCTATCATGAGGCACCGCGGAAAAAAATGTAAGAAAAGTAATGCCCTTTCCAGGAGACTTCACTCGTCCGGTTTACCAGCAGAACGTTTCTGTATGACTTGTCTTTCTTCGACCGTAGTGTGTTTTCTAACATGGAGGAAAAACAAGAAGAATGCTGAACTTAGCGAGGCAGCGGTACAAGAAAACTGCTCACATCTTTTTCTCTTTTTTGTTTTTTAAGCTTACAACTTCTACAAAATGTAAATAAATGAATAGAGTAAAAAAATGCAGGAGAGCACTACAATAATATATACACGGCTTTACCACCATCGGCACATTTAATGGACCAGAAAGGAATATACCACAACGACAGTATAAGCTGAGGCGAAATACGAAAAAACGAAATGCCACTGTGACGTTCGACCCAGGACACAGCACTTACGCATGTTAGGTAACGTCAACGAGTTCACTTTATCTCGTGCACTGAGACAGAGCCCATTGCTCTTGTTTTTCTTTTCTTCATCCTGATGGTTTAGAGGAACACGGTGTCAGGTATGATATACTTTCACATCGCTTACCTAACCACAGGCAGGCAAGGGAGAGGGCGCGTGTGCCGCTCCTTCAGTTAGGCCGTGGGCACTACAGGTTTAGGTTCTGACTGTATCAGTCGGTCTAAAGATTTCGGTTCTTTTGCAGCGTGATGTAAAAAAATATGGTTGGTTGAATGATTGATTGATTGATTGATTGATTGATGGATGGATGGATGGATGGATGGATGGATGGATGGATGGATGGATGGATGGATGGATGGATGGATTGATATGTAAGGTTTAACGTCCCAAAACCACCATATGATTATAAGACGCCTGGGGTTCTTTAACGTGCACTCGAATCTGAGCACACGGGCCTACAACATTTCTGCCTCCATCGGAAATGCAGCTGCCGCAGCCGGGATTCAATCCCGCGACCTGCGGGTGAGCAGCCGAGTACCTTAGCCACTATAGACCACCCCGGCTGGGCTTCAGAAAAATATGAGGAGCTGTGGGTATAGGCAGGGGATTCGACGTCCTCGTGACGATTCATTTTGAAGCTGAGAAAAAATAACCAAGAATATGTTCCTTGGCGCATTGCATGAATTGTGTTGATTGACGTGTATCGGCGTGTTAATACCCGCAAACAAAATATCCTGTCCCTTACTTGCAAAGACGTGAAAACACCGCAGCAATTGTCAATTTATAGTGACAAAAAGTATGTGTGAGAGTTCGTCACCAAGCCACAATATCATAATAAGTAGCTGTATATACCTGATATTTTTATTATTAACTATTTCTTGCCCAAGTACAGCTCCCAGTGGCATCGAATATTAGTAAAAATCTCAAGGTACACACGTCTCTAGTTCTACAGTGTGGTGGTATAATTTTAATGACATACTTGTTACACCGTATATAGTATAAAACAAAGAAAAGTTGATAACACGTTTCGCAAAACTTAACAATATCGAGATAATCGCTTTCGCATTTCACTATATACGTCTTGCACACATGACGAATATCAGGCCTTAAGCATCATTTTACAAAAGCGGTATGGAAGTATAGGATTGCTTCAGCAATGCTTCGATCAAACGAAGCCTATATATGTTGGGTGAGTTGTTCGATGCCAATATCGCCGAAACAACGCTTCACTCTGCGGGACATAAAAATGACTACAGTGGATGCTGATGATGAAGCGAAGCTAGGCCCTAAGGTTCTACATTGACGTCTATTGTCTACATTGAAGTCGCCGACTAGTATAAAGCATGAAAAGATGGACGGACGGATGGATGGTTGGACAGGTGCATGTACAGAAGTATGGTCGGATGTATGAACGCACGCACAAATGGACGGATGTACTGGCGGACGGACTAACATATGAAGTCTTAACATTCCCCAAAAGGCGATACTTGTAACACTGGACGTCGCCTTACTTTATACTAACATACCGCATGCCGATTGAATTGTTGCAGTGCTTAAGGCGCACGATGATTCTTGCTGCGAGAGACAAATAGAATAAAGAAGCGCTGCAATTGCTAATGAAGCTTATGCCTGAACTCAATAACTCTGAATTTAATAATAGCCATTACGTTCAGATCTGCGGCACCTCAATGACCACACGAATAGGCCCCACTTATCCTAATATTTTTATAGGTATTCTAGAGAATGACTATCTGTTCAGCACTGACCTGCAACCTTTGTTTTAAAGACGGTTTATATATCATATTTTCCTCATTTGGACGCATTGGGGAAAGACGCTCTTAAATTTTATAGAAGAATTCGTTATATTCATCCGTTAACCAAGCTTTCGCAAAGTTATTCGACAAATTCGCTTAACATTCTGGATGTCACTGTCATGCTTTCTGAAGAAAAATTGCTCACAAAACTATACCGCAAACCTTTTAATACAAACTAGTTTCTACATTTACAGAGCAGCCATGTGCAACATTGAAAGACAAGCATTCTTTATATCGTTTATATCGGCTCATTTTTTGTGTTCCAACCGTTTTGTGTTTTGTGTTCCAGATATTGTGTTCCAACCGCGAAGATTTCTTATCTAATTGCGAGAAACTTCCAATTGCTGTCATTAAATGGTGGTATCCAGTAGACTTCGTTGATGACGCTTAGACCGAGTAGACCAATTGAATAGAGCCAAAATTTTTATTTAGCCGAAACCATTTGCCTGAACAACGTGATGGCAAACGGTTCTTTATATACTCAAACTCCATCCCAATATCCTTGCCCGAAGTGTGCACCTCAAAAATATCTCTTCTGAACCACCTAGCGTAGTTTACCAGCGCTCGAAGAATCTCCGCGATATGTTAACATCGTCAAAATAAACAAACACACAACATCTGGCTGTACACCTCTCAACAAATCGCGCTGCAAGGTTTGTCTAGATATGTAAACCACCAGGAAGCCATAAGAACGTCTGCAAACTTCGCCCTTCATCCTGGCAGAAATGTCGTTCCGAATGCGCTTCAGCAACCATAGATCGCATACTGATACGCTACCTAATCTTCTGCTCTCAAAATATATTCGCTTACCATTGCATGCATTCTTTCTAAATAATCAGGGTCACTTTACTTAAATCGGGCTGTCATTCTCATAGCGACCGTGAAATCTGTGACTCGCACCTTGTCTACAAACTCAACACCGTGTCATCAGGCATAAACAAAAGTACAGGCACACTTTCTAGCGGGCCTATCAAGCATAATCAGCTTTAACCCACGGCCCGTGGCGTTATCGATTGAGCTTGTTGGATACCATAACTAATGCCTCTTCTAATCTGTATATATCCAAGTTTTACAGAGACTTACACCTATTTATCACCGCCGTTACTATGAATATGGAAGCAAGACTGTACATGAATGCCCACGCGCCAATAAAAGCATCAACTGGTCACCTTATTTATATCAGAATGACTGAGTTGTGTGTGTGACGCGCAATCTGACTGCAATATAATGCGGCACTTGGATATTTTCATGTTTGCATTGTAATTTTGTCATTAGCTATCTCCGGTTCTTCGTAGCTCAGTGGTAGACCATGGAACGCATTATTTAAAGGTCGCAGGTTCGGTTACTGCTCATGGCAAGTTATCTTTTCGCCCAGTTTTCTTTCTTCACGTTTACATCACAATTGGGTCTAATAATCTCCCCTATACA
This sequence comes from Rhipicephalus microplus, assembly GCF_013339725.1. Classification (NCBI taxonomy): domain Eukaryota; kingdom Metazoa; phylum Arthropoda; class Arachnida; order Ixodida; family Ixodidae; genus Rhipicephalus; species Rhipicephalus microplus. The sequence continues at coordinate 305,797,672 of NC_051165.1, forward strand.
TTCCTTCGCATTATCGTCTGTTAGATCTCATTAATTTTGTGTGAAAACACGGAAAAACGAGCCACCCTTAAGTACACACTATACACTTCTATCCCATATATATATATATATATATATATATATATATATATATATATATATATATATATATATATATATATATATATATATATATATATATATATATATATATATATATGGGAAAGCAGGGAAAGAAGTGTATACCTAAGGGCTCGTTTTTCCGTGTTTTTGACACAATATTAATGAGATCTAACAGACAGTAATGCCAAGGAATGTATAGGGGAAGTTATTAGAACCAATGGAGTGTAAATAAGAAGAATCGTAATCATCAGTGTTTATAGGACTGTTGCCGATGTTTTTGCACTATTGCAAGGTTGTAGTTGCTGTCATAATATTTTTTTGTATTTCACCTTCACATACTGTAACTAACTTTTCTAGTATGTATTTTGCTTACACGTTCATAAGTTGAACTGCATTTTCTATGATATTCAATATTTGTGTATATATATATATATATAACATTTTATCTGTACCGCCCCCTTTACACAATGCCCCTCGAGGGCTCTGTAAAGTATTTTAAATAAATAAATAAACAAATAAATAAAAGTGGGTGAAAAATAACCAGCCTTAAATAACCAGCAATACATACATATATATATATATATATATATATATATATATATATATATATATATATATATATATATATATATATATATATATATATATATATTACAACGTTTGTCTCTTGTGCGCCCTGGATCACTCAGATAATCTCAAGCTAAAGCGGTTAGCTCACGTGCACCAGTGGCGACAACTGACTGGATCAAGCCACAACATGTAGGGCCACAGATATTGTTTCGTGAAAGCTAGTACTTGCTGCTGGCGATGCACACGGAAGGAGTGGGTGGATTCAATGTACGGCAAGCTAAGTTGGCAAGCAAGAGAAAGAGAGGATGAAGCAAATAGAGAGGGAGGTAAAAAAAACAGCTGGTGTTCGAGCACTGAGAAGAAAAGGCTAAGCTAGGGACTGTACTCGCCTTGGAGGGCGGGAGGAATGGAGATTAATGGCGATGTGGAACTGGGGATTTTCAGCTCTCTTTTTACCAGTTGCTGCTTTTCCGAAGGTTCTTGTCTGTACAGTAAACTTTACCCTGTCGTCTCGCTCTGGGATGAAAGCCCACCCTTTCATTCTCCACCACTCTGCCCCGGAATCTCACATTTCTCGCTTTTGGCGTCAAGCTCTTGTCGCGACCGCCGACGCTTGTCCGCTGTTGAAAAGCCAAGAGGAGGCAAGCAGAAGCTTTACTCGTTTTTTCAGCGTCTCCCTACTTTCTTTTCAGCGTGTGTGTGTGTGTGTGTGTGTGTGTGTGTGTGTGTGTGTGTGTGTGTGTGTGTGTGTGTGTGTGTGTGTGTGTGTGTGTGTGTGTGTGTGTGTGTGTGTGTGTGTGTGTGTGTGTGTGTGTGTGTGTGTGTGTGTGTGTGTGTGTGTGTGTGTATAGATAGATAGATAGATAGATAGATAGATAGATAGATAGATAGATAGATAGATAGATAGATAGATAGATAGATAGATAGATAGATAGATAGATAGATAGATAGATAGATAGATAGATAGATAGATAGATAGATAGATAGATAGATAGATAGATAGATAGATAGATAGATAGATATCAAGAGCATGCTGAGTAGAGCTCAGGAAGGTGTTCCATTATCAAAAAACTGGAAAGAGAAAAATGCGTGCTTGTGGAAAGGCATTGACTGTAGTACTTATGAGCCGGTGCTATGCTTTAGTGATAGTTTTAAACACATCTGATAGTTATAAACACTCGATGATTGCAGGATGATTAACTCGTCCGCTAAATAGTATATGCTAGAAGCTCGCTTCGTAGTCTGATCTCCGTTTAAACAGCTGCTAGGCTGGCAAGTAATCGAATGAGTATACTAGGGCATATTACTACAAATGTGCTATTAGCGTTGAATACAAGCTCCAGCAAACGAGCTTGTACTGTACGTCTTCTGAGCCATCCGGCAGAATACAACCAAGATGCGCTTCTTTGTTCGGCCTAGCAAGAACATCACTGCCCACATGAAACGTGGACATGCAGTGCCGGTGTACAAATGACTGCGAAGTTACACCGAACTAAAAAGACATAACGAAACAACGTGTTTTACAAAAAAAATCCTTTGTATTTCTACGTGTATAATGTCTGCTCGAAAGGAGATAGCGTGTGGATGCACTTATGAAAACTACAAAGAAATGACTTCGATCGGTATGTTAGCTGATCTGTTAGGCACTGCAGCTGCCTTTGTAAATATCATTTGATACAATTTTCCCGTCATTCGTAATTTGTAAGAGGCACAGGGTAACAACAGCAGTGTCTGTCAAACTTTACGACATGTTTTAACACAAAAGTGATAGTAGTTTATGCCGGGTTCACGTGGCCGGGGTCCACAACCGTTCCAATCGCGTATTTCAGTCGTATATTTGACGTTCAAAAATATACACGAAAAAATTACAAAGGAAAAAATACAGAAGAAAACATTTTGTCACGCGTAATCTAACCAGCAACGTTCAGATTACCAGCGCACGACACTAACCACTGCGCCACAAAACGTACTTTCTTTGCTTTATTGTACACCAAGAAGCATGCGTTGTCTGGAGTGTTAACGGGAAGCCATTTATATGCATTATACATCGTTTGGCGGTTCTCAGAGCTCCAGAACCTTAGCGCAATTGTTATAAGTGGCGAGATGGCGCGACGTGCTCTTGTGGGTCATCGCCTCCACGGAACGGGGCCTCTCCTGCGCGCGGGCTTATCTAACTCGTAATTTGGGAGAGAACCAAGGTCGCTTCACTCACTGCCGTGGCCGCGTTAACAAAAGGAGCGTGCTGCTGACACACGACTAAGAATTGGGACTGTTGTTCGCGCTTGTTGGGTGTATACTTGTGTGCTCTTTTCGTGCGTCTTTGTTTCTCTTTGAAGAGCAAGTTTTAAGTGTCGAGCTCAAGTGCGCGCTCGTCCTGTGTTAGGTGTGCGCTACAAGTTTCTAGCTGCTTGCCATTCTTCATGTGACTTTGCAATTTATTACTGGTGCTGAAACAAACCGCCATAAACGCCCAACTACCTCTTTGAAGACGTGTTTCGTTTTCGTATTATGCCGATTTCTAGATGGGGGGATCAGCCACGTTTTCATTTGACTTGCTCAATCGATCAGTGTGTGTCACTCGGTATATGTTATTTTGTCACCAGTTCATTTCAACTGCTATAAGCCACCGTAACAAAACAACGACGAAATCAACAAAGGCATCAATGTGCCCAATTTTTTCTGCTAATGCAGCGTGGCAGCCTGTCATGCGACATTTTAGTCACGTTACAAGTCGTCAGCTATACTTAAAATGCTTGCTTCACAGTATATCTTTCCTCTGTCACTTTTGTCTAGCTTACACTGAATTTCTGAGTTACAGACCATTGATTCACCAAAGAACATGCATTGGTCAGACTGGCAAAGAAAATTTTGTTTGAACGGCTTAAAAAAATACGCAACGAGCCCCGAGATAAACACAGAGTAAATGAAACTAAATGTAACTTTCACTGATTTATACAATGCCAAATTGGAATATTTGACTTTTCCATTAAGCGTACGCACACACGTGGCTTTCATACTCGCAAAGCCATGTTATCACATTCATTTTGCAGGCGCACGTCATTAAAAGAATCTGCCCCAGCATAGCACGTTAATTACGAATAAGGTTCCTAGCCTCAGGCTCTTCACTCGTGTGATTTTTTCATTCATTTTTTCCCGTCTGTGCCAACTTCCTGCTCGTTCCTTTTTATCTTGTATCTTTTTTCTTTCGGGTCACCCTTTCGACTTTTTTTCCCTCGTTATTTCTCGGGCCTGCAGGCTACATATTCGTAGTTATTTAAAGTTCTGCCCCAGCGTATGCTGTGAATACATGCTATGTCAAACAGATAATGCAGTGTGAATGAAAACACATCATTTCAGTTGCTCGCGTGTCAGTAGAAGTGCTTGACAAAGGAATTTACTGCGGTAATACCATTCGCTTTAATACGCTCGGCCAAGCGCCGACGAAGTACAATCGCCTGCAGACAGACGTAAGTCGATGGCTGGAATAGGGAGAACATAGAAGAGTGTAGTAAAAAAATCTATTTTAGGAAAAAAGAATCATTTTAACCAATTACAGAGAATAAAATAATTGTTAAGAAAAGACAGGAAAATTAACAAGAAGAGGTATCCAGCTGACTGGCTTGCATCTGAGTGGGAGAAAGATTTTATGAAAGAATATAAAAGAATAAGAGTCTGCTAAGGCATCATAATTTATTTGGCCATGTTTGAAAAACTCACGGCAACATTGTTACATTGACGATGCGTCGTTCGATTCCACGTCTGTGAGAAATTGCAGCAACGCTTTTATAGTGACACTAATTGAACACGGGGGAATAGGAGACATTTACAGATAAACCTAGCAACGAACATCACACATTCAGTTCGGATGAACGAAACATGTGACGGTATCGATAGCTGAATCTTTTTACAGTGCTGCTCGCAAAAAGCTGAATAAAAATATACGTAATAGTGAAAAAGGATACACACGCTTCCTTAAATCACGAGTCTGATCACCTCTAAACGCCACTTTTACTGTTAATATTATTTCTTCTTGCTCACTTACCTTTTACTTCATTTTAGGTAGCATTGGTTAACGGCATACTTTGATTACGTGTTGCCTAATTACTTTTTGTATGTAGCTAACCACTTTGCTCAGTAACTGCACTGTTTTTCGTGGTATTTAAAAATAAACGCATAAATAATAAATAAATGCTCTCTCTTTCCTCTTGTGCCTCTGATATTTTGTACCACGTAGCGGCCATGGTTCTATCACGGTAAATGATTTATTTCGACTGCTTTCCTCTAAGCAGTCATCTGTTGATCAGTCCTCTATATTAGGCATGCGACGATGACAAAAACAATGCCAACACCAAAACAACAACGTAAACAGCGGCAAGAACACAAACAATAGGCGTGAAACACGATGCAACACACCACGCACGTGTCAGCCCGAGAAAAGGCTCCCAGGAGAGCAAGATATAAGTGAGAAGTACGGCCGCCGTTGCAGAGGCACCGAGCAGCGCTACGTCTCGCCGCGACATTCATATATATGCGCAGCTGCTGGGCGGGTGCGTACACCGCACATTTCTCAGGGCGGAACGGTTAGAGCGCGAACGCTGGAGACGTTCTTCCTCTAATTACCGGGGCGAGGCGCACGCCGAGGTTGAGGAGGGGGAGATTCGAGTCGATGTCAACGGAAAGCGAGCGTGACTGGAACTCGCATACGCATGCACCTATGAGTGCTAGAGCACAGCCATCTCTTCGCTCTGCCTTTTCTTTCGATCCCTTTTATACATCCTCCCAATCGACAGTGTGTCCTCTTTTTTTTTCCTCGTCTTGGTCGATATTTCCGACTCCGCAATAGGAACTGCATCGAATGCCGATTCTGAGCGCGTATTTTTATCCTTCCCTCCACGCTAAGTTTCACCGAATCCGTGCAGCGCACTTCGAAGCCGTGGTATCGCGTCGATTATTTTGGGAACGAGATTCGGGCGAAAAATGGTTCAACGTAGATAGGTATCTGAAGCTTGGAAAGATGCTAGTTTATGCGACTGGTAAGATAACATTATGTGGTGTCATAGGGGTTGGCAAAATCGCATTTAAACAGAAAGAGAGGTGAAAATTAAGAATATGCAGGGAAGTTGAGCACACTTCAAAAATTCAGTTTCCTACTCTACATTAGGGGGAGGGAGACAGAGAAGTTGGAAAGGAGCAACAAAGAAGTTGATGAAAGTGAAAGATGGAATGGGAGAAGTGGAAGAAGAGGCCACCTTCTTAAATCGAGTGCCAGATCGAGGTACCTTTCATCCACTTACAAAATCGAAACAAAATGGTGCTCTGTAACGTTGGGATTCAATACCACTACATTCCGCATTGAAGGCGGGTGCGTATCGACTTGACCACCACTCACTGTTAGCCGTTGATCCTGTCGGCAGTGGCTCTTATTTAGAGGAAAGGGTCTAAGATGAATCAGCTCTTCAAAAATTGTCTCTCTTTCTCCTTTACCCCTTGCCTTTGTCCGCCCCTGCTAAAAATTTCGGTATGAGAGCGCAAAGGCGATAAAGCAGCTGGATTGGATTCGGAGTGCCGTTGGGCATACAAAGGCTTTCTTCAAATCGCGAGAGAGATGTCGCAGCTAGGTTGTTGGTCACGTGGGGGCACTCATCGCTATGGGCGCCTTCCCTGCTGATTTTCTCTGTAAATTTTTGATATTTTCCTCATAGACGCAAGGTCGCTCCACGTGTACGTCGCTCTCATCAGACTATTAGGTTTCGATCTCACGATAAGCAGTTGTCATGTGGTCTGCAGTAAAGTTTCATTTTCCTCGCCCAATTTTCTAGTGTATTTTTTTTCCAAATTGGCAACCACTAACATCTACTGCAGTCGACTAGAAGTTTTCTCTAGTTGTGATTTTCCCTGCGCGGACGAAACGGGTAACTATGACAAGACAGCACTAATTTGATGATTTTTCGATACGGATTGCGCACCGAGTCGATTCCTCTTCCACACTTTCAGGGAAACTTTTTTAAAATATTTTTCGTTCCGTTTCCCGAGGCACGTGAAAATAAAACGGCACGAAATAGATGTAGGAGAGAGAAGATGCAGTTTCCGTAAATGGGGGATGGTCTTACCACCCTTGCCACCCTTATCCTTACTGCCAGACTGCTGTTCGTGCTGAAGACGTGTGCGCCCATACACCTTTAACCTTTTCATCTTCTATTCCCTTTTCTACCACTCCCCCTTTTCGCGGGCGCAGCGCTGTGGTCCCTACCAGGCTGTAGGAATTAGGCGCCTTCTTCTTCTTCTTCTAACCACCTCCTCGTTCATGCATGCGTCAGTTCAAAAGGCCATGAGCTCGCTGCTCCTCTATCCAAGACGTAAAAGTTTCTGCTTTTCTTGCACAAATTTAAGTGGTGCTTCTGTTGGGTGAGCAGCGTTGCGCAGGATGTGCACGTGTGTGCGCTTGCGCTTGTTTTTATGACACTTCCAACTCGTATGATTTTGTGTTCGTTTTAACCCCGCCGGTATTCGGTAACATTTCTTTGTGCTTGGAGTTGAAAGTGAGCCCGACGTATTTCAGTCCACAACAATTTTCGTTTATGTCTTCCTGCATTTATCTCACCTTTTAACTTTTTTTAGTGGAAGCCTATGACTATTAAGCGGTACTTGAGCCCAGCTGTTTCAAGACTGTACACGTTCTGTTGAATTGAATCTGTAGAACGGCCTTGCATAGCAATCGATGACTGGTGTCGGCAGGACAGTGCAAAAAAGGCATTCGCCCTCCCCCCTACCTTTTCCCTTCCCAATGCATAGCAGCAACTGCCTTTTGATCCCCAACGGCACTACCACAAATGTCAGCAAAGTGCGTCCTTTGATGATCAGAGGCGGAACAAGGTTCTCGATTCTGGTGATATTCATTTAGAGGAAAATTAAACTGGAAAAGGAATTCCTTGCATTCAAGTGTAATAATTAGATCAGCCGTGGAACACGGTCAAATAGGCTAATTGTGTCAATTGCAACATTTTTTTTCCTTTTAAATATACACGCATGTTGTTTTAACGCTGCCAAAAAACTGTTATCTATAGGTTAGTCAGGGGTCTTTTTTCCTGCAACCAGGTCATAGGTGCTGATTACAAGCACATGTGGGCTCGTTGCCGTGATCTTTCGCGAAAGCTGTCACTATGTTCGTTGCAACACTTTGCTCTCCCCGTGCACGGTGGGAGTGGGCAAAAGAGGAAAAAAGCGCCTAATTTCTGCAGCCCGGTACAGGCGACGCAGAAATTGGGACTATTCTTCCTCTTTTAACCACGGGGAGAGCAAAGGCGTTGCAACGAACGAGGTGACGGCTTTCGCGAAAGATCACGGTCCCCGGGCATGTGCATCTGTCTCTACGTTCGCTCTCATCGACAGCCTCTCTCCCACTGATCCGCAATGCCCTGCAGGAACAGGGACAACCAAGAAGAAACCTCCAATTAGCCCCGCTTTACATCAACGGATAAGCGAAGACAAATCCGACAGTTTAGTGCAAGCGAGAGAGACCGTGAAGCGAGGTGGAGTAACAAAGAAGATTGGAAGTTAAGATAGGAGTGAGGTATGCGAAAAGAGGGGTCCTAACAAGCCCACCAGCCGCCGTAGAACGGGGTGCGTCGAGTGAGCAAAGCATAGAAAATCAATAATACGGAAATTTGCGGCGATTGGGTTAGCATTAGGGAATTCCGAAGGTGGTCGCGCAGAGCCTAGAATAGGGCTGAATAAAAACACGTTCGAGAGGATGAGCGCCGTAACGGTGTGTGCGCCAATCACGAGCATTATGCCGGGTTGCTGTGGTTCGATTTTTTTTTAGCTCCGTGTATTTAGGGTGTAGGTTGTAGAGCCGATATCTCGAATAAGATAAAGCGGGATGTTGGTCGCAGCCGCGTATATTACGCAACGAATAAAAATGAGAAGACATGAAAGGCCAGCGACCTCACCGGGAAGTTGAGTGGGGCGCCGGTGCCCGACGTAATGAGGGAAATCTGCGGTTTTATTTTAGGTTTTTTTTTCCTCGTAGAAACGCGCTGTTGTCGAGATTAACGGCGAGAACGTGGACGAGCTGCAAGTTTACGGCTCGCGGGATACACGAAAACCTTTTGTGTGTGCGCAGCCGTGGCCTCGGCGGTGCACAACAACTACTCTTTTTTTTTTTGCTCTTTTCTTACAACTTCCTTCGGCGCTCACCTTCTTTCAGACCTTACGTCTTACTTCCGCTGTACTTATTATTTTTTTGTTTGTCTTAGCTCTTTAACCCGTTGAAAAACCCACAATCTTTTGTTACCCATTCTCACGTCTACATGGCCTCGAGAGCGAAGCAGTTGCGGGTATTTTTTTTTTTTTCGGCACTCATGCGGTGGTGGCCCTAAGCCATTTCCTGCAAATGGAGTGCACTTGGTGTCTTCCCCGAGAAGCTTTACAGCGATAGCAGTTAACAGCTCGCAATTTGGTTCTCTGCTTCCGACTATCATTTCATTCAGGCAGTCGTCCCGAAGCCGCTTCTAGGAACACAGTCTCAATGCCAACCGTGTAGAGAGGGGAAACAAAACGAGTTCTGCCGCCCAAGGCGATAGCATTTGTTCCCCTGAGGACCACAATGTCAAATAAGTGTCATAAGCTCTGATCAGGGAAGTGCAGCGTAATGTTTCTGCCATTAGATTTGTGTGCGGGGTATGGCGGCTAAGAATTAGTTTGATGGAAGTATCATCTCGGGTTGTATATCGCAAGCCACAACAAGGAATGCTCCGGTTGATAAGAAAGCCGATTGATTGATTTGTAGGGTTTAACGTCCCAAAACCACGATATGATTATGAGAGACGCCGTAGTGGAGGGCTCCGGAAATTTTGACCACCTGGGGTTCTTTAACGTGCACCCAAATCTGAGCACACGGGCCTACAGCATTTCCGCCTCCATCGGAAATGCAGCCGCCGCAGCCGGGATTCGAACCCGCGCCCTGCGGGTCAGCAGCCGAGTACCTTAGCCACTAGACCACCGCGGCGGGGCTTGATAAGAAAGCCATTGTAGCTTACATATCTTAACACGGGCTATCATTGTGAACATTATTAATAATAACTGGGGCTTTATGACCCGAAACTACGATGTGATTATGAGAGACGCCGTACTGCAGTGCTGCGAAACGTTCAACCATATGTTGTTTTTTAAAGTGTACGGACATCACACAGTGCATGAACTTTTGACCTTTCGCCTATACATCGATATGTGACGGTGAGAAGCTAAGCACCATACTAACTGCTCCACCGCAGCGGACACACTGTGAACTGCTACATGCCGTTGTGGTCTTGTAATGATGGAGCCTAACTGTTGACACGAGAATCCCGGGATTGAATACCGGCCATGGCAGGAGCACTTTGATAGTGGCAAAATGCAAGATACCTGCGTGCTTAGATTTAGGCACTCGGTGAAGGATGCCGGGTAGTCGAAATTTCCGGAGCAATACATTACGGCTTGCCTTTTAATCATATCGTAGTTTTGGCATGTAAAACGCTGAGTGTTGTTTTCAGTATTAACTTTCGTTTCTCTTAGCGGCGAAGAAACCTTGGGGTCTCAGCTTGTCATCGTGTCTTGTCATCGTCATGGTTCATAAACGGGTGTGCGCCACAAAAACGCAATGTATATCATGACTTAAAACTTCGTCGTTACTACACTTTGGGGCCAAGTAGGGGTGCCAGAATCCCCGACATAGTTTACCAGGGCACTCGATTTCTTTATCTAAAACCTGAGAGGCGACCATGGATCTCTACGGCAAAGTCATCTGCTTGGAACTTCGCCTCTCGAAACATATTTCCAAAGTTATGGTACTTTACTCAACACCGGTCCACTAAGAATGAAGACGGCAACAGTTGGACAACCATATAGCCGGCGACGTTATGGCAGCTGAACCATCCTTCACTGTATGCCGTATAAAACTTAAACCTAGCATGTCTGGAAGAAGACAAAGAGGAAGAAGCACGTTAGCGTATAAGCTGCTTTCTGACGACGATGAGTGTGTTCCAATACTCACCGTAGATGACTAAATAGACCACTAAATGGACGGCGGCCATCTTAAGTTTCATTCCTATACACACGTAGCTGACAAAATAGAAATCTCCGAGAAAACTGCATCGTAGACAAATACTATGCCGGTGACTTCGCTGTCCAAAAAAGATGTCGGCTCAGCGAATCGCTCAGATAAATCAGATCTCGCCGAAGTGGCCATCTGCACACAACCAGACGTCATTTCCAGACGTTCAATGTGAGTAAAGTTACTTTTTTATTATTGAACACGATATAAGCCAGAAAATATAACAGCAATGTTTGGTGTTTCTACTTTCTTTTGTCGACGCGAGGTGGCACCTTATCGCGTATAAGCCGTCCAGACGAGTTCCGTTTCTTGGACAGCATGGGTTCGGTGCTGTCTTCTAAGCTGTCTGCGCAGACTGTCTACAATACTGTCAAAGAATTGGAACTCAGCCGATAGTGCAGCTGAAACAGCCTTCCCTACATGCCCGCTTTCAGGCTTGCCACCACTAGTGCCTCATTAAAGAATTTTCTTTAGGGAATTGTGACAAATTGAACCAGCCAGACACTCCTCCTCCTCCTCCTCCTCCTCCTCCTCCTCCTCCTCCTCCTCCTCCTCCTCCTCCTCATCCTTCTTCCTCTTCTCTTCTTCTTCTCTTCTTCTTCTTCTTCTTCTTCTTCTTCTTCTTCTTCTTCTTCTTCTTCTTCTTCTTCTTCTTCTTCTTCTTCTTCTTCTCATTGCTTATTACAAAGAATTTTGCCCTAGGAAACAACGACTCCCACTGCACGCTTCGCTTCTCTCCTGGGTTCTGGATCTGGAAACCCTTTCCTACATCCTTCGCCTCTCTCTAGTATTTTTTCTTAAGGAGTGAAACTCCTTAGGCGTGCACTCTGCCATCGCCGTCAAAGCTTTCTTCGCCGGGCAATGCGACGAGCAAAACAAAAAGCGCAGTGGTAGGTGGGCAAAGCAGCCCAATTTCTGCGAAAAGAGCTTTTTTTACGCTGTCGCGTTAATATCTGAGATTATACGTCCCAAAACGACCACATGATTACTAGAGACGCTGTAGTGGAGGGCTCCGGAAATTTCGACCATCTGGTGTTTTTTAACGTGCGCTGACATCGCACTGCTCGCGGGCCTCAACCGTTTCGCCTCCATGGAAATGCAACCACCACGGCCGGTATCGAACCGGCAACCTTTGGGTAAACTGCAGAGCACCGAAGCCACTGACCCGCCATGACGGACGAATGTCGAGTAAGAAATGGCGTGCTACTTTTTCATATTTTTTAAGGATGTTTGGGGGCCCTTTATTATATACTACTCGTAGCAATACAATCATCAGGACGACATTGTCTCAATAAACAGCCCCACTAATACATCGAGAAGCACGAACAGTGCTTTCAATTCCCCTAAGTTGCCATTGTACTCTTGGTTAATAACTTTAGGTATTAACAATATCACCTTTATTTGCTCGTACTGACGGGAAGTACGGAAGTGATGGCTGCTGCTCTTAAGACACACGGCTAATTGTTCCGACGAAAGAAAACGTGCATTCGCGGCCACCCGTGTGAACGGCTTTGTAGACGGCTACGCCAGAGTACCGTGCAACACACGAAAACACATTGCAGGGGCTCGGCAATGCGTGCTTGATACACATCATCTTTTGCGTGACTCACTTGACGAAACAGAGACGGGTTAGATCACGACGGCCGTCGTAGCGGCTCGGCGCGCTCAAAACAGAGCTCATTACGTGGCCGCGGTGGAGCGTGAAACTTGGAGCCGCCGAGCCCGGCGAGTCGTGGAGCCGGCAGGAGGAAACACCGTCGGGAGAGATGCCACCAGGGACCATTCTCACGCTGTTTCGCGTTCGTACGTGCCTGCCGAGTAGCCCCCGCTCAAGCTCGCCTCCTCCTCCTTTTCTGGTGGAGACCTTCTTTTCCGTTCTTTTCCGACTGCGACTCTTCATTGGGGCTAAAGTGGCAAGACGTCTGAGACTGGCGGAGAATGTTTTCTCAAGATCAACGCGTCGTACAAAGAAACTTGCTGGTCATCTTCTGCTGTGTCTAATTTCCTTTAAAAAAAAAAACACGTCCAAGTTAATTTGTTTCAATTTCTGTCATATTACTTATACCAATTTTAAAAACAACAAACAATGCCCTTCATTGCCAGTTTAATTTGTTGTGTCCAAAAACATTGTCCGCGTATCTGCATGTTAAACTGCAAATTTCATCGAAAGACAATAGTCTTGCGTCTGGAGAGAGCGAAGAAAACGTTTATTTGATGTTCTGTGCAAAACAATTGGGGAACGGTATTGTGCAGGCGCTGCGTTAGAGTGCCTCAAGCGTACAGCGGAGGCTAATGAGCGCATAAAGTGGCGTTACACGTGAGACATGAGCGCTATCTGGCAGATACCTTGGAAAACGAAGCGCGTGGCGTGCGCGCCCGTCTCAGAGGCGATAAGGTTTAGAACGCAATGTGACGGGTAAGGCCACCACTATGTTGCCTTAGCAAAGCGTTGGAAACACTTGCCTTTTCGTGCAAGCGTTGCATGGTCAGCGCTGCGTAATTAACACTACGGTCCTAGGAGTTACTTATGTACGCCTTTTCTAGTAAATATATTCACATAATATTGACATGTTGTTATGGTGCCTCAGATATGCGCAATAATTGCATTTTATTTGACAATCGCACAAGTATGAACTCTGAATCTTGAGCAATATTGGTGGGTGCTGTGGATGGGATTGGCTGTTTGGGGTATTTTTCGGTGACGTTTAGGATATCGTTACGGGCAAACAAACAGACAAATGTACAGACAGACAGACAGACAGACAGACAGACAGACAGACGGACAGACAGATGGACGGACGGACGGACGGGCGGGCGGGCGGATGGACGGACGGACGGACGGACAGACAGACAGACAGACAGACAGATCAAAACTTTTGCGCCGAAGGTCCCCAAGAAAGTGTATCGTCTTAAAAAAAAAACGAATCTCACAATAGTCCTACATTCATGCCATACAGAAATCGCATACAGCATTTCTAGTCGAAAAAAAAAATAAAAACGTCACAAGCGTCTTCAATCATAGAGTGGAACACGCAGTGGTCAATCGCACACGTACATATAGGATATTTAGTTCAGTGTAGATTCAGTATGTATGTAACGACAAAATTGCAGTGTATTCTATGAGAGGTGACACATGCCCTGAAAGACAAGACACAGAATTCAACATAGCCTTTATATAACGTTCAGTGGCGCCGCGACCAGAAGCTTTGCAAGACAGAAAAACTGCTGTACTGAAAAGACATATAACAGGCCCTCAGACAGCAGGCCCTCAGACAGCGTGAATTTATGGACGATCTGCGCGTGCGGCGGATCATAGCGAGCCGCGCAAAGGCACGTTTACGATGCTCCTCCACCGTGCTTTGAATTTGTGGCGCTTCCCGGGTGCTTCACGATTTCGCATGGTTTGCGTTCGACGATGAGAACCACGCCATGGTCTTTTCGATAGAACACGCTGCTGCCCCAAGAATCTACGCTTGTTATTTTGTTCAACGTTCAGTGTCTCCTCATGTTCGTTTGTTTATATTTGTCTGTTTCGTTAAGGCACATTTTTTCTGCACAACACAACCTGCATATGGGTACGCATGAAAAAATTTTTGTTCAGTTGCGACGTACGAAGAAAACCAGAGAGGCGTTCTCGTGAGATAGTACGTAGTCGCTAGAAATGCTCAATGTGTAAGCCATACACTTTCCAATATTCTGTTTTATTTTGTTTAGGTTAGTTCATGCACGTCAATATTGCTTCCTCAGTTTCTACACATTTAACCAGATGCACGTCTGGTTTATTACCCTGCACTAAGAAAAAAGAGAATGGCGGAAAAATAGAAAGGTGAAGGGTCTAGGTAGGAGTTCACGAATGTTTTCGCTTTTATGTACCCGTTGCGATTGACCGGCTACCTTCGCTAATAATATGTATGACGTCTGGATTGGCTGAAATATCTCAAAAAGAATTCGGTAGCATACAAGTCGTAATGATATCCGCTCGCATATTATTACAGAAACTTGTCTTGGCATGATGGAGTGGTGCCTGATGTGTGGAAGGGCAGTCGCCTAGTGCCTTTGTTGAAGCCGAAAAAGTCTTCATTGAATTTGGCATCATACCGGCCTATAGCACTAGCAAGCTGCGTCGGCAAGGTCATGGAGAGGATGCTACTTACACGCATGGAATGGTACCTGGAAGATTATAACATCTATCCAGATGATATGGCTGGCTTTCGATGAGGTCGGTCCTCAATTGATAGCGTCATTGACTTAGTGACCTCTGTTCAGCATCAGAAAGCTAAGAGGCGGCAGTCGGTAGCTCTGTTTTTAGACGTGAAAGGTGCCTATGACAACGTGACCCATGAGGCTGTTCTCAATGCTCTGGAAGCAGCTGAAATTGGAGGTCATGTCTTTAGATGGGTAAAAAGCTACCTCACAAAAAGACCAATGTTCGTTCTAACTGAAGATGGGCCTACGAATAAGCATTTCACAAGCCGTGGGGTGCCACAAGGCGGTGTTTTCACTCCATCTCTTTTCAACCTGGTTCTGGTGGGGCTCACCGAAATGTTGCCACAGACCGCTTATATATCACTCTACGCTGACGATATCTGCATTTGGGCGTCTGGCTGGACATGGGCTCGAGTGCGCGCAAGGATACAGAAAGCGGCAACGCTGACATCGGCATACCTCCGCCAGAAAGGTTTCACTATAGCCACAGAAAAATGCGCAGCGGTGGCGTTTACACGCAAACCGATGACTTTTTACACATTGTGCATCGATGGCAGATCAATCGCATTTAAGAGCAGTCATAGATTCTCAGGTGTCATCGTAGATCGTGACTTAACCTGGAGCCCACATGTGGCATACCTGAGGAAAAAGCTCACTGGCATTGAGAATGTATTCAAGTTCATCGCCAGAAAATCGTGTGGCCCATTCGTGCACTCCATGTTGCAGCTTTATGCAGCCCTCTTTCTCGGAATTTTCCGGTAGAGCCTTCCTGTCCTATCCAGCACGTGCAAGACTAACATCCACGCACTACAGAGCGTACAAGCCCAAGCACTTTGAACATGTCTTGGCCTTCCAGATGCTCATCGACAGCGGCAACTATTGTTATTGCGCAAGAGCAGCCGATCACAACGCATATCATTCTTGAGACGCTGAGAGTGCACATTCGGCATTTATTACGGCTACCGTCACATGATTTAGCGTGTTGGAGAGCGCGGAGACCCCATTCTTCGTTCTGCGGTATTGTGACAAAACATCAGGACATTTTACCGTCTGGCTTCAAACTTTCGATGCATCCAGCAGCTGCGTTACGGAGACTCCGTCAGCCCGACGTGTGCTTATCAGTTCCTGGAATCGTTAAGAAGGCATGCATGTCACCGCTAGCCCTGAAGCAATCGACTTTGCGTCTGTTGGACGAAAGGTACTTCGACCGCATACACGTTTACGCCGATGGCTCCACTAATTCCAACAGCTCTACAAGAGCAGTGGTTGCTTTATGTGATGATGTGTTGCTTCAATACAAGTTTTCTCACACCACGACGTCGACAGCAACAGAGCTCGCAGCACTTCAAGGTGCAGTAATGTACATTATTCGGCAGCAACCCAACGAATGGGCCATCTTTTGCGACTCGAGGTCAGCCTTACAGACACTACGGCTTGTTATTTAGCACGGGTTACACGTACAATCAGTATATGAAATAAGGCACGACTACCACGAAGCGCTGAATGAAGGTCACGATATTGTATTTCATTGGTTGCCGAGTCATTGCAAAATTGTCGGCAATGACCACGTAGATGAAGCTGCTCGATCGGCTCATGACCGAGACCTGCGTACGCCCATATCACTCTTGAGAACGGATGCTGCAAGGTGACTACAATCACTTGCTTGCCGTGGAACTCTCCTACAATGAAATACGCCAGGTTTCTCTCACACGCACCTGTATTCGATCGACCTAAACTTGCAACTTCGTTTGCCATCCGGGTTCCCACGATGTCCTGAAACTTCACTGTGTCGCATGAGGTTGAGCGTGGCCTTTACAAATGCGTACTCTCGTCTCCTTGGAATGGCGAGCACTTCGGCATGCAACATCTGCGCCAGCGAGGAAATGCTTGAGCACATTCTATGCATTGCCCAGCATACCAGTCAAAACGACGTATTATGGAAGCCAAGCTCCGTCAGCTGGATTCACGGCCGCTTACAGAAGAAAAGATCCTGGGACCTTGGCCGACGGTCTCCCATACACGCAAAGCCACGAAAGCCCTCTTGCACTTCTTAAGGACCACCAGACTTCCCGAGCGCTTGTGAAAGAACAGTGTGAGGCTATGCTGCGTAGTCTCGAGCTGACTATTCAATCTTCTCTTTGTTACTCCTCTTCTTCTCTATCTCTTTCCTTTCTATTATTCTCCCTTTCCTCCACCCTAGTGTAGGGTAGCCAACCAAGCCAAGCTTGGTTAACCTCCTTGCCTTTCCTATCTATTTATCTCTCTCTCTCTCTCTATCTCTCTCTCTTTCTATGGCAAACTACCAAGTGATTAGTGCGCAAAGATTGGTGACGTATATCTTAAACAGCTTACAAGCTTGCAAAAGACAACAAAAAGTAGTGGAAGGAGGCTTCTGTATGTAACGACGTGAATTTATATACGCTTAAAAGGCATTTTCAAAAAAATGTGTATTATCTTCTTCGGGTGCTTCGAAAGCTTTCTTCAAATACCTCTGTGCCATATTAGCACTCAATGATTCCATCCTTCTGTTCTTATCTTTGAAAGGGTAATGATAAAGTCTCTAGTACTGTAGTAAATGCAGGCTTCTGTTCTACAACAGAAAAGGTATGACAGAAGTCTACAAGGTAACGTCGCTCACATTCGAATGTATGTACGCTTCTTTTACTTTGCCTTTAGCCTTCTTTTTTTTTCACTTTTCTACCTTTCCTAAGCGGGAACCAAGTCAGCCAACCATCTGTTTTAGCGGATAGTGCTGGTTTCTTTCTTTCCGTAGCTGAGCGCACTCAAATAGAACGTAGCAATAAATACGTAGATTACAGGAAACAAAAATAAAAAAAGAAAATTTCATAAACGGATCGGCGCGGAACATAAAAGCTCGCCCACGCGTCAGATCTTGTCAACCGGAAACGATTCCCTCTCAGAAAAATATTTCTTTCCAGATCGGTGTAGGTCTTCGAACATCTCTTTCATTTTGTCCTGTTCTTTTCGCACGAAAATTTTATCTCGTACTACATGACTGATCTCACATTTTATTTCAGGCTGGTGACGCAAACTGATCTCGCACCGCTTCCTTTCTCATCTCCATTTACGTGCCTTTTGCGCACCTTCCTGAGCAGCCGTCGTCTTTCTCTTTCGCTGACTGCTTCTCCGTAACGCGTCTGACTCAGGCGAAGAAGAAAAGGAACAATTCTCTAACCCTCTCCCCCCCCCCCCAAATACCTTTGTTCCCTCGATTTCTTACCGATTCCATTTCACAGCCATTGACACACGCAGCGAATAAAAGCAATAGCATGAATGAAGCTGATTCCTATTGATGGCCCCACGTAACATCCTTCTCACCTTTTTTTTTTTTCCTAATGGCCATTTGGAATAGGTTCATTACAAACTGTTCTTGTCCTATATGAGCCGCTGGGTGCCCCGGCAACTCCCCTCTGACCTAGGCGAGCAGTCGCGGGAAGAAGCGATTTGCCGATCAAGTCATCAATTCCTTCTGAACACCTCGCTTCCGTGTTCCCGCAACGTATACTTCCGCCTTCACGTCGTTTTCTTTTATGCGTACTCTCCGTGACAGCCGTTCTTTGCTAAAGTACGTCACGTGTTGCCGCGCCTTGATGACTTTCGGCGCTGTTAACTTGAATTCTGTCGTTCAGCTCACAAGTTTCTTTTTTCTTTTATTTCGAGGTAATGATGGCGACGACTATGGCACCACCACCTACGTCGAAGAGTATCACATCGTAAATCTGCTCTTACAAAACCACGCCGTCTCCCACCATTTTTTTTTTCCATTCTATTCGTTTCAGAGGTTTCGTGTTCCCCGAACAGCCAATTTTTACATCGCGGCCAATGCAAAACCGCCCCAAATCAAATCTAAGGCGAGTTTAGGGGTGAGTGCCAAGGGAAGCTGAGATATTTTTTTCGGGAGAGGAGGGAGAGGATAGGGAAGGGAGAGAGATGGATTAAGGGAGAGATCAGCTCAACAAAAGCTGATAGATAAACGCGCCACCACGCAAAGCGGTGGTACTTTTGGCGGTTGAAAACGTAACGAGTAGCTTCCTTTTTTTCCCTGGCACATTTGCGCTTCTCTCTTTCCGAAGAAAACGAATGAAAAACGCATTTGTGAAGGGAGGTTGCAGAGAAGCGTCAGGAAAGTGAAACAACAACAAAAAAGTACAGAAACATGGCTTTTCGCGCTAGAGAATCTGCGAGGCTATCTGAAGGGAATTCGCTGACCCGGGTCGAAATGGACGACGTGACGATGCATCTTCACAGCCGGCACTGCGGCAAACCCCCCTCCTCCCGAGCTAGCGGGATTCACGCGGTCGAGGCATTTTCCCTGCGCCAGGCGTTCGGGTTTGCGCCGCGACCCCTTTCGCTCTTGAACGGACCCTGGTGCGACCGCCACCTCGACTCTCTTTTGACCCGAAACGTTTGCACGTGCCTATCTATTCATCTCTCTTCGCTTCCACCTTACACTTGACCTCTCCAATCTAGTCCCTCCTTTATCGTTCTTATTTTATTTTACGCATGCCTCTGGCGTCATCTTCCTCACGCTCAGCCACGCTGACATTCTTTCATTTATTATTAATATTTTCGTTTGCTTTGACGCTTTCTCCTTATCTGTGGCCACGCGAAAAACGTTGCTAGCGGGTTGTGGACTTGGCCATGGTAAAGATGGCCCATGTTGTATAGCGACATACGTGCAGACGCGTTTAGAAGAGGCGCTGTTTGCGTTGCTGTTCACTTCCAGTTTTCGCTTTCAGTGCAGTCTCTTTTTGTTTTTTTGTTTTTTGCTATCTTTCCTATTTTACTAGGTATATTTATTAGGTTGGAAAAAAAAAGAAATAAAGCATTTGGTACATTCAATTCCGTTCAGATATCACGACGTGGTCCCCCAGCAATAATGTAATGCAACTGATACCCATGCTTTTGTGGGCAAGATAAGTGGTTTGCTGTATCTCGGTTGTATTTAGGAAGAGGTCATGCACAACAGATGTTATCTAATTAGATCACTAAGCAACCCATTGAATGAGAGAGGCAGAGGGAACCCGACGCAAAAACTAAAGCCTAACAAGCGTGGGAACGGCCCTGCGTGAATAGTAGCCCAGAATATTGACATGTAACAGTTTCTAGTAAACTGTCCACAATATTTACCCTACGTATTCAGTTTTTTTATAATTTCCCCATTTATTTAGGTATGCGTAGAAAGAGGAAAGGCATGGATGTTAAGAATTCTGGTCACAAACACACACACGCACGCACACACAACCACACACACGCACAGTAATATCTAAGGTTGCGCTATAGCAAAAAAACGAGATACAATCCGTTGCTGCATTTGCATGTGATTGTAAAATGAGTGCACACCCATTTATCACTTCAGCGACGCGCAATCATCAACAATCAGCGCCGCAACTAAAGTACAACAAGACAGAGTTATCCAAGGAACTTTTAATTATGTTCCTACTATAGTGTAATGACGAATTTCGTTACAGCGTACAGATTTGATCTTCAGGATTTCTGACCTCACAGCGCCATCAAATTCACACTTAACAAGGACTTGTGTTCCATAAGGAAAAAAAGGCATTTGAAAGCTTTAAAAATTTCCCAAAAATTCTCTTGGCACAACATAAATTAGGGCAAACAAAATGCATTCGCTGCATCTTAGAATACCAGCACCGATCAATGACGGCGCCACACGAAGCAAATACACTGCGGGTAGAACACTATAGAGACGCGAAAGCGAGCAATTCAGAAAAATAAAGACGACAAATTAGAACCGGGAGCGGCGCCGAAGCCATCGAATAGAGACAAATAGCGACAGGCATTGACGACCACTCTGGGAATACCGACTCGTAAGCGCGGAAGCCATTCCGTAGAGTGCCAGGCATTTGCTTGCGCCGCAAGGCGCAAGCGAGCATCGCAGAGAAACGCTGCCGTGGAAAGCCTGCATGGCCCCAAGGCGGTGACCAAGGGGAAACAAGACAGCAACGCCGCACGCTGTTCCGAGCAGATGCCTGACGACACGTGCCGTTGTTATACGGACGAAGCACGCGGGTGGAGTGATGGAACACCCGCAACGCACGAGAGCAGCGTGGAGTCGGGTAACCTAGTTGCAAGTGTTGAGCAGTACGATCGCTAGATGTATGGGAGTCTGGGCTAGTTGGTATGAGATGACGATAGTTATAGCGCGAGAACAAAACGACGACACAGAGACAAGAAGGACACGAAGGGCACGAGCGCTATAAAAACGAGGACTGAATGACGAAGAGAAACACACGTAAAAGAGCCTGAACAACGAGAAATGTAACTTAGAAGTGTGGCAGCCTGGGCTAGTTGGTATGGCATGATGATAGTTATGCGCTCGTGTCCTTCGTGTCTCTGTGTCGTCGTTTTGTTCTCGCGCTATGACTATCGTTAGATGCAAGCCGTATATCTCGGCGTACACTTTCAAAGGCGAATCGCTTCGCGTTTTTACACCCTTTTCAGCACTTTGTTCTCGGTCTAACACAAACAGTGAAAACTGTAATTGTAAAGGCAGCCCCGTGTATGTCCAGTTTGTATCTTTACGTCTCTTGGGTTCTTAGATCGCGTTTTGCATGTTTGCTGAGCGCTAAAGGGCACCTGTGACTACTCTTCGAGCCTGTGAGTAAACCACATAGCTTTGGATGTGTATAAAAATGAAGGATATATTCACCATACACAGCACGATCTTTCATTGCATGACTGTATTTGTTTAATTTTATGGCGGCGTTCTCCCCCAGTAAAAAAGTGGGATATCAAACAACCGAAATGAGTGAGTCTCTTTTTACGTGCGTAAATCTGTCTTCGTTTCTTGTCGGTTCGTCGGCAATACAAATATGTTGATGATCATTCCTCATTATTATATGCTGGTTTTGGCACGTAAAGTTCTATCATGCAGTTTTGCCGAACACTCATTCTTCAAGATCACTGCCAGATTCCATTCTTAGTCAGAGGCGAGCGTACTTAGGCGGGGGACAAGGGGGCTCAAATCTTGTCCCATTCATGGGCTTATTAAGAGGATAGGAAGAGGTGTCCGTTGCGATGAACCATGGCCCCTTTAGACTCTTTTCCCTGAAAAACTGGCGCACGTTTATGCTTACAGTTATACTGCACGCAATTCACATGTACACTTATTATCAAACACCAACATCTAATGCCTTCACACTCCGCAAGCTTGTGCCCAGCTTTTGTAGTTGCATTAAGGAAGCACTCACTTGGTTTTCATAACTAGCGGCACAGATGAAACGTCTGGATGCACGTCACGTACCTAAATACCAAGAAAGGCAATGACGATTGATTGAGTGGCCAGAACAAAAAACAAACATAACAAATGAAGAGTGCCTGCAGCAGCATCTTTAACGTCTCGTAACTCTAATTAAGTTCGGCCTAATCTGGAATAACATTTCGGTAGACTAAACATTACGAAACCGGGTAAAGGCTTTAAGAAATAGAAACAACATCGCCACACGAACGATAAAGAAATGCCAGTCCAGGAGCAATTGTACGTTCACGTCGTGTTCACGACCGAGAAAAGGAGACGCGTGCAGTGCGAAGAAGAGCGAGCAATAATAAAAGAAGACGAAAAAAATGAGAAAACGGTAAAGAAGGAAAGAAAGAGCGGGAAAGATGAAGGGAAGACTGAGAGAGCAAGCAGTCTCCCCTGGTCTTTATTAAGGGGACGAGTCGCACGTTCTAAAGCGGCTGCCGGAAGAAAAACAGTTCCGTAGAAAGAAACGGCCCAGAGGATGACTACGCGCTGTACGCTAAATTCGAGGTAAAGGCTTATTGCGAGGCGCGCTTGGGGTTCGAAAAAGAAGGAGAACTCCTCGAGATCCCACATCTTCCTCCGCACCCTCCTACCTAGCCACCTCATCAAGAACGCCAAAGAAACAAGGATGAAAGCAGAGGAGTGTGTCCCTTCTTTTACGTTTTTCGTACTACAGAAGCGCGCAGAGAAACATAGAAGGGGTGGCCGAGGTGTGCTCCATATACCAAATACTGCCCAGTCTGTGCAGTTCCGTGCAGCACATGTGAGTACGTGCTGCAGCCGATTTCCCTTCAACTAGGTCAGAACAAAGCATCCTTAACGTAGCGCACGTGATCGCTGCGACCTTTTACATTTGATGATACACGCATGCGTCAAGAAAAATGTGCATGTAAATAACTTCCAACTTCTCGGTTTTCTCGGTTTCACGTTATATACCAGTCACACCTGTGTGCACTCGGGAACACGGCGGAACAGCGGATAGTGGTGGCTTGGTGGTGTTTGTGCTGAACGCAACTGGCGGGATGGTACAGGAGAAAAAAAAGATGTCAGAAGAAATGATAACCCCGATGGAGGGGATAAAAGGAAATCGTATCGGGTAACATCGAAATCAGAAGTAACGATAAGCCTTCTGCTTCTCTAGTGCCACGTTTATCATGATTTGAGAAAGCAGTGATACACCGTGTCTGTTGCTTCGTTTCGCCACCTCTCGTTGCTTGTATTACATGCGTATGCCTATTTCGGGTTGCTCTTAGCTAAGCCCATTGTTCTTGGTTTCCGGAATACGAGCGAACAGGTATGGCTGCCTCACCTTTTGGTCTTTCGCGAGCTCAGCACTTAGGTGCACTGGAACCCAGTTATAATGTTGGTAACACCTTGCACTGGACGATAACAACACGTGGGCGAAATGGCCACTGAGGGTGTCTCTCTGTGCAATCGTGAACAGCCATGGCATGAAACGATAGCCGCCTTATGTCCCGCCGGACTAACGACGATATTAAAGTGACCTTCTGCCTTCATGTCGAGTTGTGACAGCGGCCACTGCACGCCAGCTGGCAAATGTGTATTTCCCTTTAATGTGTAGAAGGAGGCTAAAAATACAGGCTAGGTAGGCACCGGCGCTTCAGTTAGGGTGCTATGGTTTATTTTCATTAAGTGGTGAACATATAATGCAGGGACATGAATGTAGCGATCAGACTTTTTTTTTTTTTGCAAATGGAGGCGGAAATGTTGTAGGCCCGTGTGCTCAGATTTGGGTGCACGTTAAAGAACCCCAGGTGGTCAAAATTTCCGGAGATAATCATATGGTGGTTTTGGGACGTTAAACCCCACATATCAATCAATCAATCAATCAGACTTTTTTGCAATATGTGTCTTCATTTAGGTCGCCCTCGTAGTGACGCATATAGGCCTTCGTTTCTCTTCATGATGAAGGCCCGCGTACTCAGATTTGCGTGCACGTTAAAGAACCCCAGGTGGTCAAAATTTCCGGAGCCCTCCACTACGGCGTCTCTCATAATCAAATGGTGGTTTTGGGACGTTAAACCCCACAATTCATTCAATTCGTTTCCCTTCTTTCTAACACTTCACCCACAGTTGAAATCTGCATCTTCCTTTCTCAAGGACATCTTGGAATGGCTTCTCGGGGATCCCAAAGGGAACCGAGTTTATTTACACACTTATTGATTACCAAGTTATCTGTCACATGTTTGCCGTTGCTCGATGGTATTCTGCTTGTATAATACGGCGGCTGTTGTCAAAATACGATTAATAGTGTGAAAATGGCATGGCATTGAAGTTATACTAACAATTTAATTCTTTTGTGGTGTCAAGCATTCCGAACGTTAAGCATGCACGCGCTTTTTGCAAATACCGGTTGATACTGAGTACAGGTGACATGCCACGCCCACCGAAATTCCACAGAGTGCGTATCGGAAAAGCGTACCTTCACTATGACACGAATACGCGCTGGTGACAATCGATAAGCCCTTCATTTGTACTTACGGTGCCAGTATTACTAGCCCATGGTTATCTGGGCTTTACCGCACTGTTCATGACCGGTTTATTTTCATTTTTGTTTTCTTGTTCTATCCATGCGACTCAAGTTGAATCTGTGAGCTTTACATGCAGCGAACAGACTCCTTCTAAGGTTCCATGTTCACAAAGACGATCCCTTGTAAATGTAAGTTATCACTCACCAGCTGCCTCCGCTTACTAGTGTGCCAGTCATCAGAAGTGCTTATCTTTTTTTTTCTTTTACGAAAAATATTAGCGAAGCTTGTACAAAGCCGCGCAAGGCTTGACGCGACTCAAAAGAGAGAATAACTTTCGAGAATTTTTGGCCTGGCCGATTAGTACGTAGCTTGTTATTGAAAGAGATGACCACCTAATGAAGAAGAGTTGCCGAATAAAAATTGAAAACGTAATATTGTATTCCTTTACTCTGCCTACATTAGCTCATAGCGCGTGTCTTTCAATCTTAAAATTCCGTATCCGCTGCTATGTTATATAATCCTTCACTATGACAAATGTAAAATAGGCATCGATTGACACAGATCAGAAAGAGAGACAACTGAAAAAGAGACAACGGAAAATCTTTACATTGTAGTGGGAGCCCTCGAAGAACGTTGTTTGTAAAGCAGATCTGCGACTGACAGTTCGAACAAGCGGAGCAGTAACATTTCCCCAAGCCCCTCTATTTCTTTCCATCTATTTCATTTCGAAACACAGGCTTTGTTTGTACACATGTTCTTTTTTTTTTTTAGACAGCACTGCGCATAAGGGATCGCATGCCTACAGAACTATTCACCCAACATTTTTATGTCCAGATACACTTCGCAGGATGTTTTAATAAACATCCGTTTTGACAGGTCAGATATGCTTTTCTTTTTGTCTCTCGTTCTCGTTTAAGCGACGTTCTCTCAGATGCATACTTGCTCTTGTACTAACTCGTGCGGAGATAGCAAAGAAAGAAATAATAACAAACACGAAATATCAATATAGCAGTCTAAAGAAAGAGGAGCTATGCATTCTTTTTCAAAACGAACGGCATAAGACAGTCTGACGAGGCATTCCAGTGCTCACACTACTAAGAGACCAAGCCTCGCGGAACGCAGCCGTCGCATTGAGATGTCACGACTTGTAATGCGACAGGCGTTGTACAACAGTAGTGCTGCCAGCGGAAGGACCGTAAACAACGCGGAATCTACGATGCAGCGAGACGCGATAACTGTACAATGACATTCTTTTCTTCTAAACCTTCTTGTGTATCTCAGGCGCTAGCCTGTACATCCAATTTAGTTTTTTTCCTCTTTTTGTAAGTTTCTGCTTCTCTACAGCAAGCTACATGGTAGGCCTTTAATCTTGTATTTGCGAGGCCAGCAAACGTTTGCGACTCCTCACCCCCTTTCAAATCTTCGAAGAAAAAAGAAAGCACGAAAGAAACCTGTGCGAAAGTGACAGGCTTGCGACTGCTTAAGGCCCCGGTCGGCTCATCGCGTAAGTAGTATACGCCTCTCGCTCAGATGGAATGCTCGGAGAAACGCTTTTCGAAACGTAATTGAAGCGCGGTCTCTAGCTCCGAGCTGTGTTTATGGTTGGCGCGCAGCGAAAGGCTGTCGAAGGTGCAAGAAAAAAACGAAAACAGAGCGAGGGAGCAAAATGTATGCCTCTAAATTGCAGCGTATTGGACATAAGGAACAAGAGCAAGGGAAAGAAAGGGAAAGAAAGGGCGTCCAACCATGAAACGTAAACGTCGGAATGTGATTGATGACGCCGCATGAGCGTTGCTTTCGAGAACAAGTGTATTAAATATCCTGGATGGCTTTAGAAGTTGTACGGGTCACCGAGGGCATTTGGAGGAATTGTGTTTTTTTTTCTTTCGCCAGTCTGTTGCGTTGTGCAGGCCGACTTTGTTGTAAAAATGCTCAACGCGTTCGGCGTGCGTAACTTTAGTGAATTCTTTAGTGATTTCAAATATTTATGATAGTACAATCTTATTATTTATATCGCGAGAAAACTAGAGAGGATGACGCATAAAAAAATGGCCACGTATCTGCACGTTACACTGCAAATGTCGTATATTGATTTCATAGTCGTATCACCAACGCCTCTGGAGTTATTAATTTTATCCGCTCCTTTTCATGCTATGTTTTTCTAAAGTAAGTTGTTTTGATCTGGTTTTAATGATGCTAGGGAGGATATCAAATCAACAGGATGTTTAGGGAATGTCCGGGACGTAAACAAGTTCAGAATAAACAATGTCGTAGCCTGCACTGGAGCAATATTTTGAAACTAAGTTATTTTGAAAACTAAGGGTTAATAAGAGAGGAGCACAGGGAGAGAGAGACTTCACATAGACTATGTCTGCAGTCAAAATTGTTGAAAAGCTCAAGTGGAAACGGAAGCTTCAAGAAATCAAAAATCCTCTGCTTGAGCAGGGGGTGTATCTGGAAGGAACGTTTTCAAAAGTGGTCTTGTCGTCTTGAAGGCACCAAGCGCCCGCCTTAAGACGTAACCACAGGTATGCGCTACAACGCAAAAGCGCATATCATGTGGACTCGGCGCCGAGTCTTCTCCATATGGGGCAAGGGCCTGGGGCACGCGGCTACACATGGCTGCGCCAATCTGCTTGACATTTCTCTTCATAGGGAAAAGGAGCGGTGGCGAGACTGCACGCCATACGCTGACGCGTAGCAGCGCATACGCTAGGTTACGGCTTTAGCACCTGTACGTGGGAATGTGCGAAGCAACTACACGCACGCCCTCTGGTAGGCACTTGCTGCGTGCAAGATGACAAAACCACTTTTATTGACATTGGCTCCGGCGGCATCCTGTCGTTCAATGATCGGTCATAATGTGACAGTCAGTTACTCTTCTGTAGTATGCAAGATTGCCATTAGTAGATACTCCGGTAATTCCATTTATCTCGTATTGTAGATTCATGTTGACAAATAACGGCAAGCTCTGTCTGTTACGCAACTGCGAAAGACAACTGTCAACCCACTTTATCATGCGGAAGACAGGGACGGCGTTATTCACGAAGTGAAACTACATACTTAGTCTCACTCATATAAAAAAATGAATACAGCTGTCACAATAATAATGTCGGTCTGTTTAATGCACTTGCTGAATTTATTGAAGTCTTCGTGGAGAGGGGCAGCTCTTCGCACATGAAGATTTCATGCATAAAATTGTGTTCTTTTTTGTTGAACGCTCGCTGAGCCCGTGGACGCCACTCATGCTGTAGGCAGCATTATGCCCCAAAAACCATCCATAACATAAAAAGAGAGAATAGATAGAAATTTGGAAGAAAGCCAAAGCACATTCTGTCCTCTTTTTCTTTATTGCCTTTTACCTTTTGCTCATTTTATTTACATATTTTTGCCTGCCAGGCACCCCAACACGACATCCCCCTCGAAAACTCTCCTCACTCGACCGTGTCGCTATTCACAGGGTCGCAACTCCCTGCTCTGAGCCGATCATAATTGCCCTCCTGAGTGAAATATTGCGCTCAAGGACCCGAATTAAAGCGCCTTCCTGGCTGTTAGCAGAACAATGCTGCGAGTGTGAAGGACGAAGGGGATCTGGCGGCCATGTTTGTCAGTGCGAGCGTCCATACCGATCACGTGATGGTGCTGCTGTGGTATCCGGTGGTTGTGTGCTTCGATGCGGGGCAGCTATTGGGGCTTCCTGTAATACGACGGGCCCGCGATCGACTGCAGAGAGCGATGGCGCTGCGTCAGCGAGCGTCGGCTGTCGCCGTGGTGCGATGGCCAACAATTGCGTATGTGGGAACGGCAGTGGCTGTTCGTGCGGTCGTCGGCTAAAGCCGTTAGCGCGGGCGTTTCGTACACCCCACCTACGCAATTAAAATGACCCCTGCGAGCCTGTAGTGACCCGTTCACCCCTGTACAGACTGGGAAATCATGAAGAGGAAATAAAGGCAGAAAAGTAAAGTAAACCAGCCCTCAAATGCGCTGAGTCACTTCGACGCCACAGCTCTGCGTCGCCTACAATCTGTGCTGTTTTTTTTTACCTCGCATTGGTATCTACAGCGCACGTTATTGGCGAACGAAGAGGTTTGTGAATACTATCAAGAAGCCTTTTCAGAACTATTGACCAATAGCGTGGTGGTACAATCTACATGTTTCTTTTGAGAACTCTGGGTCGCACAGGATATGTCCATGCAGTATACAATGCACGTAGCACGTACTCTATAAAACCAGAATCCGCGCATTCATTAAAACACCCCAGACGCGTGAATACTTTACAAGTACTTTATCATAGCGAGACACTGTGTCTGGCCTTGAATACCTACATTATGATAATATCCGAAAACTGAACAGCCATGCTACTTCTCCAATTTAAAGTGCACGTCGCGTTAAACTATTTTAATAGAAGCGACGTATCTCTTGTGCAGTATCACAGTGTCAAGACAATATTGCGAAAAATGAGAAAAGGTTTGTAGCGATTTACTGAACACAGCATACAAGCTTCCCACTAGCACTATGG
Source organism: Rhipicephalus microplus (assembly GCF_013339725.1). Lineage (NCBI taxonomy): Eukaryota > Metazoa > Arthropoda > Arachnida > Ixodida > Ixodidae > Rhipicephalus > Rhipicephalus microplus. Next base: position 305,826,939 of record NC_051165.1, read on the forward strand.
TATGAGCTCTGGCCTCTTGTTAAAATCAACATGTCCTTGTGTACTTATTGACGTCCCCACTGCACAAGAATGTAGTATATATGTCAAATAAGTTCTCTCTCAGCCAGCATGGTGAAAGACGGTTATAAAAAAAAGAGATGTTTTCTCTCCGTTTTTTCACTGTAGTATATTGTGACGGTAATATGAGTTAGTGTAGCTACATTACAGGGACCTTCAAAAGACTCCCGTTTAACCCAGACAAAGGAAGCCGTCTTACAATCAGAAACATGACGCGCGCGCCATGTGCCTGTTAGAGCTTAGATGAGACGCCGAGAGTACATCCACATTGTAGTCCGCCGCGGCGGAGCAGTTGTTTATGGTGGTCGACTGTTGACCCGAATGTCGTGGATTCGATCCCGGTCCCGGTGGTCCCATTTCGGTGGTGGCGAATTCCTAAAGGCCCGTGTGCTGCGTCATGCCATGCAGCTTCCGCTGAAGAACACCAGGTGGTCTCAATTTGCAGAGCCCTCTGCTATGGGGACCCTGATCAGCTAGCGGGGTTTCGGGACGCGGAACCCCAGAGTTTAGATATTATTATTATTATTATTATTATTATTATTATTATTATTATTATTATTATTATTATTATTATTATTATTATTATTATTATTATTATTATTATTATTATTATTATTTCCGTAGTGTAACAAGAAGTTCAGGACATTTGCACACGCCACCAGGAAACCGCATGGCTTGAACATCTTTTCTTTAAGGCGGCACTCCGACTAGGTTGAAGTAACCGTTGGTTTGCATATAAAATTTTTAGCTAAGTCAAAATAACTGTTATTTACCCTTTCGAAGGTAAATAACAGTTAACATATAGACAGTACTGTGAATTTGTAATGCTGGACTGAAAGGACCCCGCAAAGCGTTTCGTCTTGTTTAGAGAAACACAGCCCTTTGAGAAAAAGTAAGAAAATGAGCCGCCATGTGTTTGCTAGGAGAATAGCCAGAGATTGATCAAGTTGTAGATATCTTCGTTTCACTTCGAAACCGTACAGGGTGTACTCTTCGTATTTCACGCGGTACTCATATAAATTTAAGGTCACGACTGACATGCATACATTATCGTTACGTATTTCGTGGCGTAGTGTTAGCAAGTCAACGATGAAAGTGTGCCTGATCTCGAAGATGAAAACCGTTAGGAGGCGGATCGAGCCGCCAGATGGAAAAAATCAATTTTAAGCCAATACATCCCTGCGTCAAAGGAGCGGAATTCGCTGCTTAGTTTTTGGCGTATACGCTTGACGAGAAGGCGTAAAAGCAATTTCAGCTGACCACAGACTTGTAACTGCATGTTTAGAAAAAGTAGCTAACGATTTAGAGCACTAGGTGCTCTACTATGGGAGAGCTGTTGCCGTCCCTGAGATAAATTGTCCGAGAAGAGAACTGCATACCTTAGCATGTAACACTTTTGAAGGAAGCTGCGTTTGAAATCTACAGAACCCTTTTGAATTATATAAAATATCCGTTACAAAACAACCACTGGTATGGCGTGGCACGCTTTACTTCATAAAGTTGCTCATGGTCAAAATTATCATACTCGTTGACGCACGTGTTGTAATTTCTTCTTTCAGATGCGGAGCATCTAATACTCGAGGCTTGTAGTGCGGCGCCGTCCGCAAGCTTCCTCCTCCTTCTTCCACCATCTGTGCATCCCTTCCTCTTCTACACACCGCGCGCGCTTCACTCCTCCACCATCTGTGCACCCTTCCTCCTCTACACACCGCGTGCGCTTTTCCTCTTCACGAACATTCGCTAGCTGTATAATGTAGCGCGCATGCACCGTCACGCTTCGAGAACATCGGCAGCTGACGCGCGCGCATGCGCCGTCGCGCTTCGAGAACATCGGCAGCTGACGCGCGCGCATGCGCCGTTGCGCTTCTCCCCCTTCTCGAACATTCGACAGCTGACAGTGCATGCGCCGTCGCGCTGTATATATACTCAAGGTCGGTGCTCGCTCGCTCAGTTGCCGCTCGTCGGTTGGTTTGTACGGCGCGTTGACGTCCGAGGTCGCAATGATCGACGTCCCTTCGACCAGCGCCGGCCAAAGTGGCATCTAAAAGCCATCGTGCTCAAAGCTCGTCGCAATAAATAAACACCGCCCTTTCGCATACGTGTCGTACGTGTTCACTCATTTAACACCCCTCCTACAACCACGTTAACCAATTTAGCCAGCGACCCAAGTAAGTCGCAATTTAACACCCCATTTCACAACCACGTTAACCAATTTAGCCATCGACCCAAGTAAGTCGCACTTTAACACCCCGTTAACCAATTATATGCTCCGCATCCTCCTCAGTGTTCCCCCGAGGGAAGCTGCGGGCAATTTTTTTATGCACATTCTTATTATTCAATCCGACAAGTGCAAATTAATTTTGACTCAGGTCGACAGTGAGGCGCTTACATAATGTTCATTTATTAAGTATCACGAAGGAGGATATAAAACGTTTTCTTAGAGGAAACAAGTGCATTCTTATCGGAGCTCAAAAACTTATAGCATGTCTTCCTGCCATATTTGTACTCTTTGTTTTGTGACGTTGCGTTGTAAATACACAGGTGATGTTAGTACGCACTTATATAGGTATTATGCTCTGCGCAATTGCATGTCATGCACTGTATATTTTTCTTTTTACCGCGTTAAAACCTGTGTGTCCGCGGCATTCTCTGTGCGTAATATATTGTGAAAATGTTCAGTGTGCTATATTTATATGTCACCCACTCCTGCTTATGGCTTCACTTTGAAGCCAGCAGAAATCCTGTAAATAAATAAATAAAATTCATTTTTTTTGTAGACAATGGCTTTTCTTTTTTTGACAAAACAGACCTTTTACGCGGACGTGGAGGTACTGTAATGACAAGGACAATTCTCGCTGAACTTGCAAAAGTTTGACTGTCGGCGGATAGACGCGTCTCTTCAAAGATAGTGGCTGATATGTTCTGACACACTTTTTAGGGGTGAAGCTCCTTATAGCGGCACCCGTTCGTCCCTCGTAGCCGTTGTAGTGTGTAACAAGTATAACATTTTGACCTTCAAGGTGGTGCCGGTGAGAGATTTCTTCTGTGCGTTGTTGAACAATAAAAAATAGTGCTCAATGTACATGCCAATGGCTGCTAATGGGAAATGAGAGACAGGAACATTCGGGTTTTATGTAACGCGCACGCTGCGATCCCATTAGCTGTAATTGGCATGTACGTTGAGCACTATCTGAGAAGAAAGGGTTGCTACGTTATACTCGCTGGGTGTAACCTCCTTAGTTTTAGAGAGGTTTAGCGAGCGTTGAGCCGCAGTGCCATAAATACAAGAACTATAGATACCATGAACTCGAGGTGGTTAAGGTGGGGAAGTAGACCCGAAGCGCAGCCGTAAGAATGTGTGCGTGTGCCACTCGCTGGATGGCGGTGCTTCTATATGGGAAATATATGATGAAATGTCACTACTATGCACACACAGATGAACTGTTTCAGCGCTATAATATTGTCTCCATTCACAAACTTTACGAGTATTCCCCAGCAATAAGATATAAGCAATCTCTTTTTCATAACAATCGTGCCTTCTTAGATATTTTTGAACTGGAAACGTATGCTAATCCGTACCCTACTCGTCACCAACAACATTGGAACCTTCCATTCTGTAGAACAAATTTTGGGCGACAAATGTTATGTTTTAGTGTTCCTTTGTTATTAAATAAATTACTGGAGGCAAAAATAATCCTTGAGAAATGCAGTGCACGTGACATTAGGGAAGTGCTTTTATCGTGAAAATTGAGAAAATGGTGGTCCAGGCATTCATGGAACTCTCTATATATGTATATGTGTGTGTATATATGTGTATATATGTGTATATATGTGTATATATGTATGTATATATATATATATATATATATATATTATATATATATATATATATATATATATATATATACTATATATATATATATATATATATATATATATATAATATATATATATATATGTGTATATATGTGTATATATGTATGTATATATATATGTCTGTATATGCATCTCCATATGTGTGTGTATATTTATGTGTATGTGTGTACACGCAATTTCTATGCATAGCATTGTTGTCATAAATATAGTATTCTGTATTCCGTCATATTTTGCATTGTACTTCGGAATTTGTGCCGAACTACTTACGCATATTAGTCTCTGTATATAGCATTACTGTACGTGCATCTTCCGACTTGTACTGCGCTAAACATCTCATGGCCTATGTTCGTTGCTTATATGTTCATGGCTTATGTTTCTTTACTCATGTCCACGTTGCTTGCCATGTATTAGGGAGGCTCGGGTTCTCCTCAAGTGACAAAACGTCACTTTTCTCCCGAGCCTGCCCTCATCCTTGGGATGAAATAAAATTGAATTGAATTGAATTGAAAAAAGATGCGAGATGGTGGTACGTTTTAAATAGATGGACGAACGGACACACAGACAGATCCATGGATGGAAGCATCAACGGACGCAGGGGCGGATGCATAGACGAACGCAGGGACGGGTGCACGAACAGACGCACGCACGGACGGGCGGATGGACGCATGGACGGTCACACAGACGGACGCATGGACGAACGGAAGCAAGAACGAATGGACGGACGAATGCTTCACCGCAGTCTCCATCATTCATTCCGTGGATATATGCTGCCAATTTTTTTTTCTCTTATTTCTTAACAGTGGCACAAAATTGTGCTGTTACAAAGTTGTCTTGCTCCTACGGAAAAGAGTCTTAGTTCCTGCACAAAAACAAAGAATAGAAAAACAATAACAACCAAATAAAACGTGATCCGAGAAGCTTATACTCGCAGAACAGACAATCAGTTTTTTCTTACAATAGCACTTTGAGTTTTTTTCTTGCCGCATTTCTTTTTTCTTGCCGCATTTCTCAACATTCATTCGCATCGTTTCGAAATCTGATGTTCTTTTCTTCCTCATTTCAATTTCGTTTTCTATCACCCTCTCTCTTTTCATCTCTCTCACTCTGTCGGAATGCTTTGTCGGTTTTCACTTTCTTTCGAACCTGAGGCATGGTGGTGCCAGCAGTTTTCATAACCGCGGTGGTGGCGCAGCAGCGATGCAGGTTTCCTACTTCGATGTCAGCGTTGGGGGTAAATCTGGGAAAGCTTTTCATTTCACACGGAGAGACATTTCCGCAGATTTATTCTCCGGGTTCAATCTCGTAAAAGAAGCGGAACGACCCCAGAAAAACCACGGAAGAAAATACAAAAGGTGATGGTACACACAAGGCCTTAGTTGCAGAAAAGAACGAAGCCGAGTTTGTACGAATAGGCGGGCTTTGGAAGCAGCCCATTTCGCAGCCACGAATACGCTGCTTTTGTGTCGCGCACGAGCAAATAACCTTGCGCGAGAATGGTAAAATGCGCAATGCCACCTCCACCACGCGGCGTGTGTAGGTACAGACGCACACAGACTGTATATAGTGTGTGTGTGTGTGTGTGTGTGTGTGTGTGTGTGTGTGTGTGTGTGTGTGTGTGTGCGTGTGCGCACGTGTGCTCGAAGCTACTACATTTTCCATTCTTTCGCACCATTAGCCTGAATATCTCTTTTAGGGGGGAAGAATCTTGAGACATTACAATGTCCCCCTGTCCATAAACCGCCATTGGGCGTCTACCCAGATGTAGTGCAGGTGCATGTGAACAAACCATACCACGAACTGTATAACGAATCACTCTAGCTGCCTTTCCTGCATAAACGTTATACAAACTAGAAAAAAAAGAAACAAAGGCGAGAGGGTGATCAGGCAGCCCGAGTTTTGTTAGTCACGGGCGTAATAAGTCAACAGATAACGATGCCAATTTAAAAAAAAAATTATCGTGTAGGTATTTATTTCACTTAAGGCGCGCTAATCTGAAACCTAAAAGAAGGTGAAAGTAGACAGTAAATAATTCGTCTGGAACGTCGCCGTAGATGTCCTGTAGGTGGAGCAATATCTCCATCACTCATGATCATTCATATGTGATTTCGCGTTGCGTCACTCAGAAGAGAGGCGCTTGCTGCGTTTGCTGAAAGCAGCACTGTGGCCGAACTCGTGTCACTATTCAAGACGGGTGAGCAAAGCCAACTTTGCTTGGAGAAACAATTCATGATCTATTTTTTCCGCAATACGCCGTTAACTTCACCCCGACGAATGTATTCACGCACGTACAGGTTAGGTAAAGGAACGCATTCGCCAGCACAAGAAGCTATCGGGCTTGCTTGCACCCGCCTCGAGAGTATTTTTCCGCCTCATGTAGCTCGCGTTTCGTATCCGGGCGAGCGTGTCCGCCTAAAACGCTGCAATGCTGTCAGTCGTCGAAGCGGCAGACCCGGGTGATTCCGCACCGCGGCTGCAGCCCTCATAAATAGCGACGCCCGCGCTCGCCCAGACGTCACTTCGCGTTTTCCACTTCGTCAGAGAAAGAGAAGAGCGCCCACCGCGGCGTCCCACCCGCCACGCCACCTAGATAGGTGAACGCAGCTATTGTTGGGAAAATACGAAGCAGACAAAGACGCCGTTCCGGCCTTCTTATACCACGCTTCTTTGTTGTTGTTGTTGTTGCTGTTTGTTTTAGTTCTTACGGGCCACTCTTAAAGTCCTTACATCTCGAAATGATGCGCACCAGTTCGTGTCTGCGAAGGAAAAAAATTAGAAACGAATAGAGAGAGAAAAAAAATGAACGCAGAATATCATTCCCATCTCGCGTCCTTTCTCACAACACAATCCCGGACTGCAGGACTGGTATGGATAAAAGCAGCAGCTCGCAGCAGCCAGGAAGACCTGATACGTCGAGGCGTCGAGCGCGAGAGAGAGAGAGAAAACACGGGAGACTGTTCCAAACAACGCGGAACACGGGCAAGAAATGAGAGACTAAAAACGTATACTGAAAGAGGCAAGAGAAGCGGCACAATGAAGTACAAGCGTTAGAGGAAGATGCCGCTCAGCAACGACCCGTCGGAGATAATGTGGACGGGCAGGCTGACGGCACTCACTCTTGCAACGAGCAGCTCCAAAAATCCGGAAGTGCAATGAAATGCATCGTATTGCGTGAGCCGCGCGGTAGTGATGGTCCGAGGAAGAACAGAACAAACACGTGCGGAGTCTGTAGCCGGTGTAAGCACGGACTGCGTTCCAACTTACAATGGCATTGCGACGCTCCTGGTTGCCTTCGTTGGGTTCAGTAAACTGATACCTTTTCCTTGGCCAACTCTCGTGCTTACCCACCCCTTTTTTTCCTTATTTTTTAAAATTTTTGGGTGTCAGACATCATGTCCGTTTCTTGTCTGCGGACGTGAAACGGTCGATCATATCCGCGGTGGGGTCCCGTACAAAAATATATCTTGTTTCGCATGTTCTAACCGCAATAACCGATATCTCCTCACTAGAAAACAAGTTTGCCGAGATAAAAGTACTGTAGTAGAAGTGCTACCCCTAAGGCTTCAGTGCTCTAATCAGAGACAAGAGCTAACATTAAAATCGGTCAAAGTAACACTTGTAATTTTGGCATGTGGCATAGTCAGCCTTTCTGAATTACAAAACTGTCTTTCATTCTTTCAGCCACGCTATATGTAAGACCAAAATAGAAACAAAATCTTCTGATAAGTTACGGCTAAGTGCAAACGCGCTTTGTGGAAACACTTATCAAGCTCAAGAACAGAACTGAGAAGCACGGCTACTTAAGTGGGTATCCTCCCCATGCCACGAAAATGTAAACATCGTCGTAGCAAACAGTAAGTAAGGCACATCCATTTCTTTTTTTAGCCTCAAATGACAACCAATGATTGCGCTCTTTATACAATTGAGCATTACCAGGGGGCGAAAAGTTGCTTTTATCACGCTTCTGTATTGAATGCGCCAGTATAACTTTCAATTCCCGAAGCGCCCTAGAACAAAACATTCATGCTGGCCTTATAGTAGCATACAGAAACTGGCGAAACGCCCACCAAAAATACATTTGTTCGCACATCTACCACCACCCCCCCCCCCCCTTCCCGCCTCTGCAGTGCCACTCTGCCTTTTCATGGCAAGGCGTAAATATTTTAAATGCCTTACGTACTGCCTATCGTGGAAAGGCGACCTGTGCTGTTGCATCTTGATTATTCCGATATTACCTTATTATTTACAGCGCTTTCTTTGTGCTTTAGTTAAGAATTACTCCTTCGTCGGTGCAGATGCGGTGCTCGGAATGACGGAATATTCGCGTGCTTTGTAGTAATCGATTGCGAAAGAAGGTATAAGACATAAAATGGCGAACGCAGAAGACAAAGACAAGGCAACACTGGTGACAATCATCAAGTCGGAGTTTGTGACGTCTCATTCCCTTCTTCTGTATTCTTGCGTGCCCGCCTTACTTCTTCTCATGATGTTTTTTCGAGTGCTGCTATCGAATCTCCGTGCTTTTATGCTAATTTCATCACGTACTCTTCGATTTATGACAGCCCTTAAGTTTGCACGTTTTTGTTTAGTTTGTAATAGAAGCCACAGGATCCTAGCGCCTTAATGTGGGTACTTGGCCTATTGCGCTGTCGTGTCGCTAGAGTAAAGAGAGATGTAAAAAGAACACACGAACTAAGTTTCGTCATAAAAACATTCAGTCTTCTTGAAGATCGTTTAGGCCGGAAGTGTTTGTCGTAAATGCTGAATTGAATGGGAAAGTTGGGAAACCTGACTTAGCAAGCTTTACGCTTTTCTAGAATTAGTCTGGTAGTTTGCTACAACCACTAAATAAAAATTAAAATAAAAGAAATTTTCTGTCTCAACAAGCAGAGGAAATTCGCCAGCTTGATCCTGCGCGCTATAAAGCGGATCCTTGGCTGAGACTGTTGTGGACAACCTTCACTTTTGTTTAAACAGGATGTTCTCAAAACCCCACGGCATCCCCAAGACAACCACGTGGAATGGCGAAACCTCACCGCACACTCACCACTTTTGTTACTTTCGAGGGTTGGCATTCTTTGTTAAACATAGCTGCTTTGTACGAGAGCCTTGTCTTCGACATGACGATACAAAACAGGAACCTGGAGTGCCTTGCAAACAAAAGGAGAGCTCGGCAAGCTGCCGCTTCTGCTGCGGCTCAGCGTCTTATCGCCCCCCGCTTCTTTTCAACGCTTTTGTTTGAACACTTCGCGCGCGCTCTACATTTGCCTCGCTATACAAGCGTGCCCAGTGTTTTCCGGTACTTTCTTAAAAATCAGGGGGAAAGCAAGAAAGCAGAACAAACCAGAAGAGACAGTTTGGGTCATGACGCCATTCGTCGAGACGCGCTCTAAGACGAGAGAGACTTTTTTTCTCAGTGGCGTGGACACGAAGTGAGCGAAGGGATGTACTGGAGCTGTCGCGCGACCGTGGCAATGTTTTCAACTTTCTTTTTTTTTTTTCTCGACCCGGAAATACAGAGGCTCGAAGCGCGCCTCCAAGCGGGGGTGAAGCGGCGCAAGGGCCCTTGTCAGACGTGCAGGGCATTCGGGATGCCTCATCCCGAAAACCTAGCGCTCCAAATTACACGCAAGTTTCGTTTCTGCCCCACACCTCCTGTTGTCTTGGCCGGCGTGTTCGTGGCCGTGGCTTAACTTCTTACATCTTTCATTATCAGTTTTCTTTATTTCTCTCTCTCTCTCTCTCTTCGTTTTTTCAGCGAACCATCTAACGTTCTCTTTTTTATTCGTCGTGTGGAAGTTTTAGCTCTGTTATTTCAGTATTTCAATGACGTCCTTATCCGTGGTATTTCTATCTATATCGTGGTAGCCGAAAACCTGAGATGTGCTTTATATGCGTGGTCTTGCGGTCTTCGAAATGGAGGGTGGGATAGAAGGCAGAGATCGATTCAAAGCACAATGCCCATTCCAGAAAACAAAGGCAGTGAAAGAGCAAGAATGGTTCGAGAAATATTTGTTCCTTTTCCTCGTCTGGCAAGGAAGTTTCGCTTCGTGTGCTTGATGGAGTTAACCTCGTTTTCGTGTCCAGCAGGCAAGATAGAAAAGTAAACGTAATGTTGTCGTAAATATGAAAACATTACGAAATAAAAAAGCGCACAATGACCAGATAAAATCAGAGCCCCTCCTCCATGTTCTTTGTCGTCAGCTCCTCCAATTTTTATTCTGCTGCTATTTGGTGTTCACATACGTAATTCTAATTGGAGGAACTTGTTTATTTTAGGCTTTCTTCGCAAGTAGTGGACAGTAGCGTATACCCAAACTCGCTGCGGGGCAAACCAGAAATTGTAGCAGAAAATGGACGGACAAATTATGCCGTTTAGAATCCTGCAAGATAAGAGCGAAGCTGACGGTGTTAAAGGCTGCCGAGAAAAAAAAAATAAACGCACACATTCTCTCTTGGGATCCTTGGAGGCAAGATTCAGAAGCGAAGCTCGGAAAGCCCAAGGGGTCGGAAAAAGCGGGCGGAAAGAAATCAGCATTCCGAGCTGACGTCGTCAATGGGAGAACCTCTGTCAGCAAAGACAATGTCATCGGTATTCGTTTCGTCTCTTTTTAATTGTCTTTGCTTATTCTTCAACGCATCTGCCTGGACAGACACTGTAATGATGAGGTCAATCGAAAGCAATTGTGTCTCCTCGCCGGCGCTCCTTCTTTCTAGTGGCTTCGAGGATACTTATTGTGTGGGAGCTGATTCAAAGATACTTCCGTCTGTTTTTATTAAATTCGCCTAATGGCCAGACTGAAAATGCCGCTCTATGTAGGATAAGCTGCTGATAGTTTCTGCAGCAAGAAAATTTTAGTCGTGACGGAAAACCCGTGACGAGGCATTTATAGATACAGTTGTGACGTGTTTACCATAAAATCCTCAACAAACGTCCCTCTTCTACAACCATCTTAAATTTTTATTTCTGACTGAGCAAGCCGCCCCTCCCCCTTTTGTCCAAACCTTGTCGGATTATCTTTCATCCTAAAGGGAAGAGGCGGGGGAGGAGGTGCTTCGCGAATTTACGTCAGATGCATTAGAAATAGTGTGTGATTCCAAACAATGCATGATTCCAGCAACAGCGACCATAATGCCATTCATGCTGAAATGTACCCTGCACCAGTGTTCTTCCACGCGTATCGTCAGTTTAGTAACACGTCGGGTGTTTTCAATGCCAAGCATTCTTTAGCGAATCTTCAGGCAATTTAGGCCATTTACCATACATCTATCTATGTAGCTGCCTAAAGCATTCGGCGCTTGCCTGGTCACATTCATAACTTGTCTCATACCTAAATTGGCATGGAAAGGGATCAGTGTATGACGAATACTATTCACTGGTCGGTACAGCAATAGCTGCAATATGTTTGTCGAGTACGTTCCAAAAGCCCTTTCTCAGCGTTTCGTGTGGCGCATACCCTTGTTACCACAATTCATTTCACGAACGTATGCGCCACTGCTGATTAACAGCTCCAATTAGCAAAGTAAAAACCAACATACCCATTCGAAATTTCGGCAGATCTCAGGCGTTATGAGAATCATATATTATTGACCATGATGACTCATCGGGAATTACAGCTGTTGGGCAGCAAAGTCAGGCGTTGTTGTAGCGTTCACAATCTGCTCTTACAATTCATAATTAGCTCTCTTGATAAATAAATTATTGTCAAAGTATACATATAAAAAGTGATACATAAGTAATGTTCACCACATGCACTGGCCCATTGGTCGGAGCTCGAGCGCCCAAACGGGTAACACGTGGTTTCTCAACATTCCGGTTCAGTGATTGCATGCACACGGCGCGCCGTAGCGAGGCAGTGTCCAATTCATACCTTCCAACGCCTGGTCCTTACACTACATCAAATGCGTCTTTGATCTGGACAGGGCTTCACAAGACCTGTGTCGCATGTCCAGGATAAGAGGCATCGTATAATATTCATTCGCAGGAAACATCCACAATTTTCCAATAGCTTTACCGTTCTTATTCTTCACTACACGTCATCGCGGGGACTAACGGATCAGATAAAAAATGTTGTCCAGCTGCTGGCACTCAATGATCTCGGTGATGATGCCCTTCTTTATGGGCTGCGAAGAACTCTTCCACACATACACACGGGTTCGTAAAACGCACGTACGTCCTTCGTCTTAACGAACAAAAAATAACCACCGCATACCAGCTTACCTCTTCTGTATTCGCAATACCTATATGTATGCCCGTTATTGGTATTGTTGCACAACTATCAACGACTGGTTATATAACACATGCTACTATTCAACGTGTATGCGTCCGCGTAACATTTGTGCATATTTTTAACGTAATTTCGTAGCATTTAACTCAATAAAAAAATTACCCAACTGTAAACGGCTCGTTGTATAACACATTCTACTAGTCAACGAGTATGCGTCCGCGTAACATTCGCGCATATCTTTAACGTCACCTTGTGACGTTTGACTCAACAATAAAATTACGCCACAGCCGCTTTCCTGTCGTATGCTTCGCAAAGCATCGATTTACATGGTACGTCAAATCTGCCGAATTTTTTACCACAGACATTATGGTTCGCTTGTGCACCGACGATCCATGGGGATTTCAGCTTTCGTAAAAATGAAAAAAAAAAAGAGCCAACGCTGACGCATATTGTGCACATAGCAGTGGCAAATACGAGAAGAAAGGAAATGGGAGAGCCCTGTTCGAGTGACTTCTGCCATCCTTCTATTCTGTACCACAAGAATCTTTCTTTTTGTTTGAATATATTATTTATTTGGTTATTTAGGTCTGTTTTCTTGATTTTTCTCCTAAGTGAATTTAGGCCTCAAAGCTCAAGTCACTTAGGGCCCGCTCACCAAAACAAACCAGCAAGGGCGCAACGACATTTCTCACTTACCGGCGCTGGACGTTTCAAAAAATTTATGCATGTCAGACGCGACTCCGAAGGCACGCGTCAGGATATTGGCTTACCTGAAACGAACAGAGAAAGGAGAACGCAACTTAGGGACAGTGTTAGAACAGCGCACATAACAGTATCTAGGGCTTAACGTCCCAAAACTGCTATATGATTATGTAAGACGCCGTAGTGGATGACTCCGGTAATTTAGACACACTGGTACTTTTTTGATGTGCACTGACATGGCACAGTGCGCGGGCCTCTAGCACTTTGCCTCCACTAAAATGTGACCGCCGTGAATCGAACCCGCGACCTCCGGGTTACACCGTGGCTAACCATTGCTCATACGCGTACACCTACATGACGTTAGGTTACTGTTGGTACAACTAACAAGTTCTTCGGTTGCGGCGGCTGCATTTCCGATAGAGGCGGAAATGCTGTAGGCCCGTGTGCTCAGATTTAGGTGCACGTTAAAGAACGCCAGGTAGTCGAAATTTCCGGAGCCCTCTACTACGGCGTCTCTCATACTCGTATGGTGGTTTTGGGACGCTAAACCCCACGTATGAATCAACTAACACGTTCTGAGAGAGTAGCGTAGCAAGAGAGAAATGATGTCGTTAAGTGGGTTCCATGTAGTTGAATTCATTTGACTTGAATTCGTGTGTCTATGATCCTGTGTTTCCAGTGCTCCTTTTCTAGACATCGTAAAAAGCACCAACTCAACAAAGGCAAGTATCTGTTTGATTTTGTACAATACTTTTTTTAAAAGCTTCGGCACAGCGCTTTTCATCTAATCCCTTTTAAGCAGTTCTTTTGGGGGGCATGAGATATAATATCAAGAGAGGAAAGAGTGTGTGTTAAACTGAATTAAGCATTCAACCATTTAGCATGCTGTGAGCGCGCAAACAACAAAAAATAACTCATTGAATCACTCGCAATAAATTACGTTAGGAAAACACAGCATATCCATGGACTGAATGATGATGAGTGGGGCGAAGCGTCCGTCCATCCGTTCGTGCATCCTTCCATCCGTCCAACCGTGGGGCTATCTGTCTGTCCGTGCGTCTGTCCGTCTGTGTGTATGTCCACGCGTCTAGTAAACATTCCAAGTACCATTATCTCGCATCTGTTCATCGTATATTTATTTTATACACTACCGCCATCTAGCGGACATTCGAAAAACTAAACTTCTCTGTGAACCTATCGGGTGGCGCCTTAAGGAGCTTCACCCCTAAATGTGTAGCAGTCATTTTCTGTCTTTCTGCGTGTGCATGAACATAGCGTCATAAAAATGCCGCGTCATTAGAAGCGCTATTGATATTCTGCTATTAGTGCTTTGCAAGTTTATATACGCTAACCACATGCTTTGTATACATATTGACCTTGTAATGCGGCGCTTACGCCCGGTGACGTCATGTTCTTCAAGGAACACACCGGAATTCACCCTCAGCCTACCAGAAGTTCAGCGTTGACTTGCATGTTGTGAAATTGGAATTAAAAAAAATACTAGTATAAAAACTACATCATGGATTAAATAACAGTTCTTTAAGATGCATATAATATTGGAGTGCAACTCAACAAGTGTCAAATTTGTTAAAAACATTAATGAAACTAATAAACTTACTGAAAGAGCAGACGGCTTTTTTGTGGGCACCTGCTATCAAGATGGCACGCAGCCACTACAAAACGGTCTTCTTTCTTTCATCAGTTTACTCATTAATAAGAACACGCCCAAGTACCACCGATATTTGAGTACCGATAACGGTAATTGTGTACATAAATACCTCGCTGTTAGTATGCTGAAGACAGTACGCTATGTGGCCGAGTCGTCTCGCGCAGCGCGTTGCGGTCTCTAGGTCGTATGTTCGACTCCCGGAGACAAAAAATTTAGTGGGCGAGGCACCCTAAGGGCAAGCTTTTGCTTAAACGGAATCCGTTGTCACGGCTACATTAATGTTTAACATAACATAAACATAAAATTTTTTTACGTAGACGAGCATCAATCATAATTTTTACTGAACAATATCTAACATCTACAAGCACAAACCCTTTATACTGGTCGGCAACTTCAACATACACACTGTAGAGCTTCCTAGTGTTTTTTTTTTTGTCCAACAACAGTGTTTCTTCCTGGTGCGATAAGTATATGTTATGCGTTTTGATTTTGTGTCGGGATGACGCATTTACTATGCAGTTCGCCGACTGTTCCTCCTCAAGAGAAAATGTAATAAAATATATAACGCCGTTTTGTAAAACGTTCTAGTTTTCTGAGCGAGCTGTGGAAAAGGTTTATTACGCCCTCTCTCTGTCGCAAAGTAAAATACAACGGGTACGTTTATCTTATTTCAGCGTTTTCATTTTTCGTTTCTTGCTTGCCAACAAAAGTGACCCCAAAAATTAACCCACCAAAACTTTCAGCCCCCAAATAATAATAAATATGAAAAGGTGGTTTCGGTGACCATGAAAGGGGATTAAGCGTAATGCCATCCGTTCCGTACGTGAGCATCGCCACCAGTTTGAAAGCGCAGCTTAACACGACGCCACTCTGCAGTTGTGAGATAAACAACGCTTCGAATGGACAGCAAGAAATAACTTGAATTGGTCGTTTTCAAGCAGCTTTCTAATTCATGGGCACAAAGAACTAGGCGATGGGCATCTGCTTTTTTTTTCTCGTTAAGCTGTGTGGAGGAGACTTCACACAAAGAAATGTTTTATTTTGCTATGCTGTTTTATATTCGATTACTTCGTTCTTGATTTTCGGCAACCAGCTTTTTTTCTCCTTTCAGAACATTTAGAAACGAAGTAGACGAGGTGATAGGAGCATCAGCCTCCCCACTGCTAGTCTGTTAAAACAGAGAAGAACAGACAATACTGAAGACATATTTACAGATGATAACGAGGCTAATATTCAGCTGCTATACTCACGTGTAGGTCAAGCGGGGTGTGGGCGATACGGTACAGATATAAACAAAGAAATTGAATGGAAAAAGACAGAAGTTTAACGGAAAGAAATGCTTATAGTTTACTATCCTGCAATGAAGGGTAGAAAATAGACCCGATGCCACCACACAAAAAAGTGAGTAATAAAAGCCAAGACAATAAGGTGAAAGAAAGTGATCGCGGACGAGACTTTGGCTAAAAAAGTTTCTTGAAAAAAAAGAGGGACACCAGTGCAGCCCGCTTTGGAGAGAAGAAGAAAGACAACTATAAATAACGAAACAAAATGAAGACGAAATTGTAATTTAATGTCACAACGTAATACATTACACACATTTCATGAACACACAGCGTAAGTACTACTTATTCCAGCAGTTCTGAAACTATTAGCGAATTTTTGGTAGCTTTTAAACACGCCAAAAAAGGGCTGTTCTATTTTAAAGCCAAGTTCCTTCTGTTGTGTTCTTGCATTGAAAAATGTATTATGAACGTTTTATACAAGTAACTCACTCCTGCCTACAGATTCACATAGGAGTCAGCAGTATTGACTAGATAAATGAATAAATAAGCAATCAACGATACTTCCAGAAAATTGAGTGGTGACTGACGCTGCTTTGCAGAGTGTTGTGCAACTTCTGAGAAGTAGACACCTTACACCGAGGAGCTGAAATATTTCTACATTTTTGCTTATTTATCACTTAGTAGGTGTGAAGCGATTGGTGCTTGGTGCGGTGTATGATATATGTGTCCTCTCTTTATAAAAGGCAGTGTGAATGCGCAAATATTATCTAAAGTGTGTGCGTCGAGAACACACACAGCCTCTCTCTCTCTCTCGTTTTTCTGAAAGAAGCTTAAAGCCAATGACACCTTTTGATTTTGATTTTCTTTCCCGCTTCGCTGCATCGACCGAACCTTTCTACCTTCTCCTAGACAGCTCATTTCGACATGCCAGGCATAGGATCTCTCTCCGACGCAGCACCCCATCCCCAATCAAGTGGCCTCGTGGGGTGCATAGCAGTGCTGCTCGAGTCTTTTCTTCTATAGCCCGTCGTCAGCGGATGCGCATAGGCTCGACCAGTGTGTGTCGGGATCGAAGAGGAGGAGGGGGGGCTTTCATCGAGGTAGAGGAAGAGGAGGAGGAAGTGGGAGAGTGCGCGAGCTCGTCCCCGTAATATCCGGAACAGCGGCTGGGCGCGAAGCCCTATTCCACCCCTCCGTCCGCCGCGCTGCCGACAGCATCATTCTGCCGAGGCTGCCTGAAGCCAGGGTCTCCAAGTTGCCGACGCGGGATTAGTTGGCTGCCATCTCTTCCCGCCAGTCCCGTGCTCCTTTCTTTCCGAATCGTTCCCAATCCAAATCAATACCCTATTCGGAGTACTCTTCGTATGCGGCCTGCTCGCACGGCATTGCCGAGTTTTTGCAGTTCGTTGCTCTCATTGTCCTTCTCTACTACAAGTTCGAGCAATCTGTGTAAAGTAGGTAGGTAGGTAATACACAATATAAAGGATCTCATGAGGAATCACTGGCCCGAGCAAGGTCTGTAGGAGCCGTCGTCCAGGGAACACCGTGCGATGTCGACCCCGGCGATAGCCCTAGCTCGCTGGACAGTCCAGATCTGATTCACTGCACGTGGGCTGAGAAAGGTGGCTTGCCACCGCTCAGGCTGCACCGTCCTGGGCTGCACTGCACTCTCGTTCGGCAGAGTGGTGGCGAATACTACACTGGCACTCGCAAAGTATATGTGCCATGTCGGCTGTCTCATGCCCGCACCACGGACAGCCGAATGAGGGGTGGAGCGAGGGACACAGTCTATGCAGGTGTCGGGGATCGTCAAATGTGTGGATCTGCAGACGCCTCAGATCAGACGCCTGAGACCTCTCTAGCTGCATATGGGGACGGTGGGTAACGTTGCCGCGTTTTTTATAGTGGTTGAGCATCTCATGGAAAGTCAAGTTTGATGTCCTTGCAGTCATGTTAGGCCTGCCATCGCACTACGACGAGCGCGCCCACTTCATCGCGAGACTGCTAGCCCGTCGCGATGCAGACGAAAAAGCCACCATTGTGTGAGACATCGATGAAGGCGAGGAACCCGAAGTCGGAGGACATTATACCTCGGCAATTGCAATCTGTGTAACCTGCGCCATATTTTTTCCCAAATCGCTTTTTTTTTCAGCATCAAAAATATACTAATGTGAAAACGCGTGACCTGCGCCGTAAACGCAGCGCAGTAACACCGTAAGCTTAAGGAAAATGGTTCGAGCCCTAAGAAAAATTTCTTGGCGTGCCTTTTGCATGTAACTTTAAGAAGTATGGACGGACAGCTTGAGTCTCTAAGCCGTAATTCACGTGGTAGTGATGTATCCGTTCACACATGTTCACACAATGCCTCACACAAGTTACGCATGTGCAGGGTATTATGTACACTTCTGCCATTTTAGAGGATAACAGTTATGTTTGTGTCCTTCCTAATAGGTGGGCAGACTTATAACACCCACTCGTTACGCAGTACACATAAGTGTACTCCTTGTGAGCGCCACTAAGCGATGGGCATGACGCTTGCATTGGGGTATTTTTTCGAATAACTATCATGCGCTGACGTGGATCAGTGGCGGAATGCTGCGCTGAGAATCAATGTAGAAGAAATAACCTATAGGATCAGCTAGCTAAAGTGTGTAGCGTGACAGAAAATATATATATATATATATATATATATATATATATATATTATATATATATATATGCGTGTGTGTGAACGCGCATATATATAAACATCAACTCATGTGCCACGAGGCGGCACTACACTTTTTTTATTTGAGATAATGAAATAAAATCGCAGCTTTCCCACAAAGGCGCAGGAATGAACGTGATAGCAACAAATTGGAAAGTCCCGCGAAGAATGGCAAGCAGATCGAAACGTGCCCCGCGTTTCTCATGCACAAATGACGCACGAAACCTACTCACAGATAAAGATGAACGTGAATAAGCATCTCAGTTGTTGCAAAAGCGCGCTCTTTTCGCGAACGGAGACTTTCCCACGAGTGCAGTGACCATTGTGCGCCCGGTAACTACAACCACGGCCGCTGAATAAGAACAAAGTTTTAATCCGGCGGCCGTGCTCCAATATAATCGTTCTGGTGAAATTCCGAAGCGCAAGATTGTTCCCACCGCGAGATAAGCGAGTGCTCGCGATAGTGTCCCCTCTCCTTGGAGCAAAGTATGTGTGGGAGATGAGAGCACGCGCCGCCGCGTTGTGACGATCTGGCGACGCGCGCTCATTGCGCCACCTCACTGGTAATGCTGCAAACGCGATAGTAGTTCCTCCGAGAGGCCCTTCGCCAGCAGGAAGTGGCAGATATAAATAGCTTGCTGTTTGAACCTTGAACGTGGTGCGCTTTCGTGGCTCAGTGGTTAACGCATGGCACCAAGAGTTGAGAAGTCGAAAGTTAGATTTCACTTCTTTTTCACTTTTTTCTGTCGTTCTAGCGTTTTAATATATACAGATATGTATACATATACAATGAATGACGGTGACGCCCACGTCGACGTCGACGCTGAAGCTGGCGGCAAAATCCAGCCGAGAGTGTCGATATAATTGCTATCACAATAGAAGTTACAGACTGACGGGAACAGAATCTTGGGAAGCAGTTACTAAACGAGGCACTACATGAGGAGGCAAGAAAAAAGGAGGTGAGGGGAATAGAAGCATCAGGTGGAGTCACAGGAAGTGCCGCACGACGTGGTCGTTTTGCAAACTCTCCAGGCATACATCCAGCTTCCCGTGCTGGCCAAGTGCTACGCCTTTGCCTGGTATGTCAGCGAAAAACCTCACTCCACAAAACATCAAACGGGTCTGCTATCACAATACAATTTACTTACCTACATATTCATCGAGCAATCGAAAAAAAAAATTATATGTTTAACCCCTAAGAGACAAGAAGAGAGCAGAGCGGGTGGGCGAACAAACAGGTGTAAGGACATCATAGTCGAAATCAAGAATAAGAAATGGTCAGGGGCGGGGCACGCAGCGCGAAGGCAAAATAACCGCTGGTCATTAAGGATCACAAACTGCATTCCAAGAAAAGGCAATCTGGTGAATGGAAGACCAAAACTTAGGTGGGCAGATGACATTAAAAAATTTGCGGGTATAAAGTGGCAGCAGCAAGCACAGGACCGAGTTTATGGTGGAACATCAGAGAGGCCTTTGACCTGCAGTGGGGGTAGACAAGATAATGACGGTGATGTTAATTGGATCTACATTGTTAATCGACTATTGTCAACAGCGCGATCAAGAATTATGAGGTCTAAGTATTTGTCTCGCATTTTTGTATTCAACAGTGGTGTTTGCGTCACTGATATATCTGCTAAGGAAACGAATTGCATTTGTCAGATTTCGCAGTTTGTTATTCTGACTTTTTGTTATTCCTGCATTATCAGATGCTTTTTGTTTCAATAATTAATATGAGCGCTAGGTCAATTCTTCAGTTTATTGTTGTTCACAGCTACTTCAAGCTTACTTGTTACAGTTCACAGGGCCACGTAATTTCACGGCATTTTTATAATTACGCCATTCATATAACAAGTGGTTCTTCCCTCAGACATGCTTATTGTCATTCAATAGCAGTAACGTGGACACACTTGGCATTATTAAGACGTAGTCATCAGTATTTCTTGAATATACACACACACACACACACACACACATATATATTATATATATATATATATATATATATATATATATATATATATAAAGAGAGAGAGAGAGAGCACGCAGAAAGATATATCAGAAGAAAGGAACTCCAACGCACCAGACCGAGCATTCTAACTGGCGCAAACCCTCCCTCAGTAGCACGCTGAGTTACAAATGAACCAGGCGCCATGCACGCATCGCAGTAATAAGGCCAGGCTAAATATATACACCATACACGAACCTCTGACGGTAAAGATCGCGCATGAGCTTGAGTGTGTTTTCTGTAACACAATGCTCCTACATTATCTTTGAACTTGAAAACTGCCTTTGAGACGCGCCCAAAAGCGTGGCCCCTTCTGTACTCACTGGTGATGTGAAATTAGAAAAAAATAGACGAAAACACCGGGAACACCTTGGGCCAGGCGCCACCACTTGGTAGCAGACGCAAAGAGGTCATTACACGCACCTTAGTTCATAAGAGAAAAAAAAAATCTCTGAGCATTAGGTTCTGCATTCTGGACACTTGCACAGCATTGCTCAAACTCATAAGCGTGACAACCCTGAAAGTTGTTAGTTCACGCTTGTCCTGTGTATGCCTCTGCGTTCTTTTCGAGCATCCCATCTTGTGCTTCAGCAGCAACCTTCAAGTATCTAGCTGCTTGTCATTATCCATGTCAGATTCCACTTTTCTGCTATGATATTCATTGCTTTGCCCCTGCGGTAAAAGTGTCAGATTATTTTTCTTAATCTATGCCTTCATTTACTTGTGAAGGAAGCATTTTCTCTTGCTTACCTTTTTGGCTCCTTCTTTTCCTTTGCCTCCTACCTCGACCCATTCCCACTATTGTATCTTCATTTCTCGCGTGTACGTGCGCCTGTCGCAATGCTCGCCGCCTGTCGATCGCTTGGTCCGTCGCTCGGCCCGACAAAACAAACAAGCGGGACCCGACTGCTTGCGTCGTTGTTTTGGTTTCGCAGCGGCGCGCCGACAGCCGGCTTGCATGGTCCTGTTTGCCCGGCGGCAGACACGGGTCTCACCCCGTGTGCCCAGTGTCCAGGGACCAACGCATGCTGCTGTTGTATTCGCGGTGGGCACCCGTCCCCCTTTCTTACCCTCTTAGCATGGAATCGATCAGACCGAATACTGCGCGTCGCCTTGCCTGCCGGCCGGGTGGACCCTGAAATAGATTCCAGGGCCACACATTTCCGGCTGGCCCTGTCCGTATAGTTTTGCCCCTCTCCCCCTCGTTTCCCGCGCACGTACAATATAAGAGCGGGGCGCGTGTACTGCTTGGAGTCCCTCCCGTATGTGCTGCATAAACGGTCGTGCGACGTCAGCGGAAATTTGCCGCCCAATTCTCCGACAACCACCGCTGGTGGCGGCATACTGTCCGATGAGAAGGAACACCCTCTCTTTCTCGATCAACCCTTTTTTCTCTCGGCGCGTTCGATGTTTTAACCGCATCACTGGCATATTTTTGTTTGGCGTGTTGCTCTGTTGTAATTTGCGATATTTTCATCCGAATCATTTATCTCTTCAATGCCGTATGGACTACTTTAGCGCCAGTGTCTGGCGCGTTCTTTTGTGGTCCGATTTACAAAGAAATAAAAAAAGGGGGGGGGGGGGGGCAATCGCCTTCTTTCTCCATTATATGTCCCTTTCTAGCGGGCGCTCGCATCTGGCATGCAGGCATTCCCGGCGGCCGAAACTGGAAGGGGAAAATTTCGTCTCCTGCCGCGAAGTGCGATGCGAAGTACACGAAGGAAGAGATTCGAGGGGATGGGGAGGAAGAGAGGATTTCCTTCGAAAATGGGGGCATGGAAGGGAGGGGGGGAAGGCAGACAGAGGATCTCAATGGGAGAAGAGCGGAAAGGCCAATTCACTAGGAGCGTGCGCACTGCCGACGGCTTGAAACCGGAGGCGTAAATGTGCGGTGAACCCAAAAGCACCTCAGCATCACTCTCTCTTCCTTTTTTCTTCTCTTTTATCCCCAGTATAGCTGCCTTTTCATCGGTGTAGTTCCCCTTCGTTCCTTGTTTTTTCCCGTTTCTTTCCTTTTTTCTGCGATGAGATGCGTGCCTTTCTGCGCCGCTAATGCCGTTATCGCGGCAGACTAGGCGTTCGCTTACAGGGATTCAGAGGAAGAAGAAAGAAAAACAAGCGAGTACGAAACAAAAATGAAGTAAAAAATATGTGAAGGCAATTCAAGTGGACTCCTTTCGCCTTCCCTTTTTTGACCCACACACACTCCGCCCTTTAAGCGGCGCTCTCTTCCACTCCAATAAGGCATCAAGCAACGCAAATAAAGCAGACAAACTTGCGTAGACGGTGACGGTTTCTTGCTGAAATCTCGTTGTATAATGACGCGAGTGCTGGTGAAACTAAGCAGCGCCAAAGTTTCTTCAAAGTAAATAAACGCCTGCTTGACGGTAGCGCTTTTCCCTTGAATATGTCAATGTGTAAATCACTAACGTAGTGCTAACTGTAAAACACATAACTATGTTGTTGCAGAAACATGGTCGTGTTGAAGCAACTGCAACAGTTGGCACTTCCAGGTCAGGTAAGTGTTCAAACAAGCACTTTTTGGTTGTTTTATTCACCTTGGGAACAAACGTAGCCTCTATAAAAAATGTTCACAAGAGATGCGATGCGGGCTGGTAGGTAGTTCAAAAGAAGCCTCTATAACGTTGTAAAATATGCTTTTTAACAGCGAAGCATTTTTTCGAATCATCCCTCGTACCTCGTACCTCGAAACTATCATCATCACAAACGGGTTGTGTGCCACAAAACTTGTGCAAGTTCTACTATAGTCACCACTGGTCTACTAAAAATGTGGAGGGCAACAGTTGGTAGCCTACGAAAGGGGTGCCAAGCAGCTCGCAGCTTACCATACGCAACCGTGAATCGCCTGAATGTAAATCGCCTTACCGAGAAAGAAGCTGCTCCTCGCATTACCGAGGAAGAAGATGCGGAATATAAGGCCGGAGAATCGGAACAAAAGAGACTGCGGAGGCAACAACATTCCAAATACCGGGAGTGCCAACGTGTGGCAAATGCTGCTGATGTGCGTTTTCTACCGAGGAGCGAGCCCACTCCTTGGCAGCCCCGCCGCGGTGGTCTAGTGGCTAAGGTACTCGGCTGCTGACCCGCAGGTCGCGGGTTCGAATCCCGGCTGCGGCGGCTGCATTTCCGATGGAGGCGGAAATGTCGAGGCCCGTGTGCTCAGATTTGGGTGCACGTTAAAGAGCCCCAGGTGGTCAAAATTTCCGGAGCCCTCCACTACGGCGTCTCTCATAATCATATGGTGGTTTTGGGACGTTAAACCCCACAAATCAATCATCAATCATTCCTTGGCACGACCATTACTAGAGTACAGCAGTCGTCGTCGAAGACGAGCCGCGTGGTTGGAGAACCAACGGCGATAAGGAAAAGATGCAGTTCAAACTTACAGCAATCTCGTCACAACCAAGTTTGACCCCGCTACAGCCAGGTTGAAGGCAAGTTCAAAATAGCCACAACCATGTTCTACCTAAATGCAGCAACAAAGAAGCATTTGAGACCGATAGGTTTCAGCTGCGAGTTGAAGTTTGTCTGGCTTAGAGCAAGCTTTGAGTATTTCTTTAAATAATTTCATATGTGTAAACGCGTGAAGGGAAATTAGGATGTGAGCACTGCTGAGAGGTTTTTCAGATGCTACGTGACCTCCAGAAAAGGAGTTATTAAAGTGCTTACTATTATTGTTATCGGGGGAAAATATTTCAACCACACTGAAGCATCACGACATAACGGTATAATCACTTTGACTTTTTCTTACTATTCAAACACTGCATTTGTGTGATTACACGTCCCTAATATTGCCCCCCCCCCTAATGTAATGCCTTGTATAGGCCTTTAAGTGTTAATAAAGGATGATGATGATGATGATGATGATGATGATGATGATAATGAAGAAGAAGAAATTTCATTTTGGAGCTCTATGAATACCGTGATCTTTAAGTATACCTTTCCATATACTTATAATTCAGGCTGCACGCCCTTTACAAATTGCCCGAGCAGATATTCGGCAAAAAGTCGGTTTTCTTTTTTCATTGTTCATCTATGGGAAAATAGAGTAAAATCGAACTTTATGAAAGGTCTAACAATCTGAATTCTACATGATGTCTTCTACAGAAAAGAAAGACAGCAGTCCTACTCCGGACATTGACCGCGCCACTACGTCACGGGGGCACATTGCAAAGCGCCCAGTAAATCCTTCTTAAATAGGGCAACCTAAGCCGCATGTCTTCATGTTTCTCCAGATGGATTTCCCTGAGTGTCTCACAAACCGTGACCACTTATGGAGCGCCCCGAATGCTCTGTTAACGTGGGGCTTCTACTGTTGTCTGCTCACACGCATTGAGGAATCGCACTGTGAAACAAAACGCTGGCCCATTTGGAAAAGGCTTTCCACGAAAGAAAATGCGGGCCAAATACATGTTGCCAATACTTTTGTTTTGCCTTATCAAACAAGCTTTTCAAAAGGCCACTGGTCACCGGGTCTTATATTCGTTGCGATATTATTTTTTGTGCATACGCTCTAATAACATTGCAGGGCTTTGCAGTTAATTCGTGTTGACCCAGAGGCCAGCTACAACAAGCTGCAAAAAAAAAGTGGGACACGAAGAAGAAATGCGGTGTCCACTTTCCTCAAGAAACCGCAATATTTCCGATGTAGGTTATAAAGAACATACTAAAAGCAAGATTCAATAAAATGTCGTTATTTTGATTTGCTTCATACTAAAGAAAACAAATAAAATTCTTCAGACAATCAAAATATTGAGGTTTTACATAAGTGAGTAGTTTCGAAATGGAGACTCAAAGGAATGCCCCTCCCGAAAAAAAAAATATTTGCCTACGCCCGTATCTCAGGAGGCTTATTAATATCAGTGCAGATAAAGTAACAGCGAACTTAATGACGTGAGTAGTGCCGGCATCGAATGAACTATAGTAATCTCGAGAAGATTCCATGATAAAAAAACACGGGCGCGTCATATCTTAGCTGGGCGTCAGCAGATTGAACAAGCGAGGCGTCTCATCTGTATGATTGTTACTGCACTCGTTGGATGCTCCCTTACCGCCACCCTGCAGTGTTTTCATTTCCTGACAGCAAGGTGGTGCTGAAAGAATGAGAAAACTAAACAGAACAATCAGTAAAGAATAACGCGCCTATTTTTCTTTGTTCATACTGAGCCACATTTTTTTTTCTGCCTGCGAGAAACGGTATCACGTGATTGCGCTAGAAACGAAGCGATTCATTCTATTCATCCGAGAATGAATTGTCCACCGAACGCCTCGATTGAATTGCACCAGCGCATGTGCACGGAGGGGCTGCGCACAGCGGTATATATAATAAGGTGTATGAGGCGAGATCATACACATAGTCTGGTGTGCGCTGAGTCAACGCAGGATAAATGTGCGACGCGTAAAATCCAGCGTAAGGGCGCATCGCGCTCAATGGAGATGGATTAGGAAGGATAAGAGTTCTGAGCTCGTTCCAAAAGTAAAGCCGGAAGAGGAGCCCCGGGGAGAGCGACAGGCCATTAGCCAAGCACCGTGCTGCGGCAGAGGCACAGCGCTGACGACCGTAGAGCGAGTGCCCCGCGAAGTGAATTGAAAATGCAGCCGTGTTTGGGCGAAAGCGTGATTATCGGTATTTTTTTTAAGGATTTATCAGTCTACCCATATTTAGGATACCGTTGTGTTTTCTATTAGGGTTGCTCATACGCTGTCTCGGGCAAATATTTCTTTCATTTGTTTGGTTTAAAAAAAAGAAATACGGTAAAAGAAATGAGCTTCTTTTAAGCTAGCATGCAGTGTAATAATGGTAGGACTTCCCTGAAGAATACTGCCGAACCGCTTTCATGCATTCTTCCTCTCTCTCAGAGCGGCCATTCAGATGAAGCAATAAATCGAAAAATCTCCTTCGATTTTTTTCTAGGCCTCTAGTATTAAGAATCCAATCTCTGGGTCCTTCCTTTCTGGTTGGCACAGAATTGGTCTCTTGAGTGCCTGCTACGTTTATAAATGTTTCTTTAGTTACATGGCATTTTTAGATTGTTTAGAAGATAAAACACATGGAGAAAGGTCGACAATTTTGAAGTTACCTGCTGTATACCATTTTGTAGGTGTAAGCAGACAAAGCTAGCAAATAACCGTAAAATATCACACTGAGACGTAAACGTCTGTTCTGTTGTGCTATAACTGTCTTGTTGCGAAGATGTGGAGATTTATAATAGCTCGGCTTCTCCATAACTCCAAGTTTTGGAGCGAAAAAATTGCAAAGTGTACCCAAAATGAACAATGAGCAGCTAAAAAAATGAAACAATAGCACACTGAAGCAGGTTAAAATAACATGTATATGCACAGTTTGCTTGCAGAAGTTCACACTGCAATAAAGTCTTCGCATACGCACATTTCGTGTTCCGTCCACAGTATATGAACTAACACTTCATTCCGTATTTAACAACACATAGCTGTATAAGCAGTTATTGAGTCCTATATACACTGAGAAGTCTTTCAAAAATATGTTCACCTTTTACTGAAAATCCATCTCACGTCATGGTCGAAGTATGGAACGTCTGTCCAAACTAGCTAGCTTCTTCCCAATTTTTTTCTGTTTCATTCGCGTACTTTACAAACTCCGAATGAACAGTCCTAACATTGTCATCTTCGTCACCACAGCAGTGTTCGAGTGAGCTGAATATGTGTATTTTTTGCAGAAAGCTTTATGTATATGCTACTTCCAATCAAAGTCGGTGGAATTACGTTTACGTAACTTGCCGTTCTACAACAGTGTATGAGTTCGAGCGTGTTTGTACTTCACTTCACTTTATTACCTTAAAGACCCCCTAGAGGGGGTATTACATAAGGGGTTGGAAACATACAACAAATGTAATACATATGCAGGATGGGTACAAGTATGAACAGGGGTAACCAATACAGAAATAAAATAATACATGTGCAGGATCAGTATACATATTAACAGGCGTAACACCTTGCCAAAAAAAAAAGAAGACAAAGTGAGAACCAGTGGCACAAAAAGGAACAAAGTACGGCTTAACCTTCGCGAAACCGAGCAAAAATGAGAAGACAGAAAGAAACACACACAAAAAAAGCGCTTATTAGTTCTCATTTCTGCGCGTTTCTTTTTTTTTTCTTCCTGTTTTAGCGCTGTTTCGGCGAAAAGTAGCTGTTCCAACTTTAAATATACTTCTGCCTGACTGTGTTCGGGTCGGAGCAGCATTTTACATAGAGATGTTATCAAAGAAAAAAATTAGTGGTTAATCGGCGGGCTTAATTGGCAATGTTCGTCGAAAGACGACAGTTTTCTGTCTTGAGAGAGAGAATAAAACTTTTATTTGACGTTCTGTGCAATAAAATCGGTGAATAGGCACTGAGTGAGGTATAGATGCCTAGCAGTAAGTTAAAGAAACGAAGTTTCCCTAGAATGAAATTTCACGAGTAGGTGGCAGCACCATGTGCTTTTGGTAAAGCGTATAGGAAACACCCGTTTTTTCGGTCTTAGCGTCACATTTCAAGCGCCGCGTAATAAGTACTGCGGTCTTTATAATTACGCATATCTGTATTTTTAAAATAAAGTAACACACTACCTAAGGACCCATGCAGTACTGATGTTGTGCCAAAATATGCGTAATATATTTATTTTTAATTTCCAACGTCAGCACTTATGAAGAAAAACTTGGTCAAGATGGCTGGCAGCTTTGGAAAGTGTTAAACTTTCGTCATTTTACTCGGTCAGGACGCAGAAGCAAGAAGACAAGCACACACACAGATAGACAGACCTAAACTTGTGCGTTGAAGTGTTGGAAGAAAAACTGTGGTGTTAAAAATGTCATTGGAAGCATCTATTTGACTTGTGATATCAATGAGTTACTCTTAATGCAGCTAGCTTTTCGGTGCTTTATCGAACACCTGATATATTGACGATATAGAATGCTACAGTTAACAGCAGTGTCATTTACTAGAGGCAAGACTCGTGCGATAACAGAACCCTGAAAAATTTAAAATTTTCCCAGAAGGTGCTACAAAGGGTCTTTTGTAATTCCATATTACCATTCAGCAAAATAAGCAATTACGCATATTATCTCTACAAAAAGAAAAGACGCGTTGCAATTAAACCGGAGTGCTTGGATGCACTTTACGAAAACCATGGCCGACAGGAAGCGAAAGCTCTGTTTTAATTTTGTTTGGGTCTCTCTTTGCTGTCATGCTGATTGCTTACCTATCTATGAAGCTACCATGGGAAGCACTCACCGTATTCAAAAACGTTTTCAATATACGATTGAGCACCAAGTTTGCTGTATACGAAGTACCGCAATCAGACATTGAAATACCTAGCGCTCGATGTAATCTTTTCCTGAAGCGAGGGCGACCAAGGACGAATCGCTGCGAGCAAAAGATTCTATAGGCGTAGATTTGCGTCGCGTTTCTTGTACATACGGTATAGTGAGCGCCATTTCCTTTGTGATGTTTACGTACCGTTTGCGCGCTGTTACCGGTAACCGTTGCCATCGCAACATTCTTTCATCTTCAGCAATTTCTGCTGACTTTTATTCTTTTTCTTCTCAAATTTCGCAAAAAGTAGAACTTGAACGGAGGCGCGCTACGTTGGAGTTAAAAAAAGAGGAAATGAAGAACAACATTGCAGAGCCAGCGTTTTACAACAAAAGCGCTTCGAGCGGAGAGCATTCCACAAAAGAACGCTGCTGGTGCCAGCAGGAAGGTTCTCGATCAAAAGGCATCGGAATGGAAGTGAAATGCGACGAGATCGATACAACACCACGGAACCGAAGCGGAACGCCCGAGCAGTGTAAGGAGAGAAAGAGACAGTGGATGTTTTGTGAAAGACTGGGGGGGGGGGGGGGTGAAGATTTATTTTTTTTTTGACGTAGGCAGCCGCGCAAGACGGAATAGAAGAAAGGAAATGGAGCGCTAGAAAATGTACACTTTCATCTATATGTTATACTGCTTCGCGTTCACGGTTAGATCTTCTGACAAGAGAGAACGCGTAATAGCGAAGTAACCAAGAGAGACGCGCGAGGCTATACCACACGGATGTCAAATAGAATCGAAATCCTTGCCGCGTTGTCAGTGTTTCGCACTTACAGTCGCGATAAGAAATTCCCACCAGGGGAAGCGCGAACGCCTTGTCTCAGACGGGAATGTGCTCTCAATATTGCCGCCGCCTTCCCGCTTAATTTGCCTCCGCTTCACAGCACTCCCTTTAGCGTATTTTGTGCCTCTTTTTGTGCTCAAACAGCCGATTTGGAAGCTCGCTTAAGGCATCTTTGTTGTGTTCTTGAAAAATGAGAATATAAACGAGTGATAGACTCCGCACTTATAGAACTTAAGCTGCGGGATGCGCATGAATGTTGCTTCGCCGTCTTTCATAACTTTGCAGGGGGAGAGGGGGCAGAGTTGACTTGCAGCTTGGACGGGGAGTGCACACATGCTAACGTGGTGGTTGTTTCTGTGTCCTCCTTATCCATTTTTTAGCAAATTATTCTTGATTTATCCTTGTTGCTGAGGCTGTGTGTGGAACTCGACTATATAGGTTATCGCAGA
The DNA here is from genome assembly GCF_013339725.1 of Rhipicephalus microplus. Lineage (NCBI taxonomy): Eukaryota > Metazoa > Arthropoda > Arachnida > Ixodida > Ixodidae > Rhipicephalus > Rhipicephalus microplus. The sequence goes on from NC_051165.1 coordinate 305,857,045, forward strand.
AGAGCCTGTGAAATTTACTTGGCGTCTCTCATACCTCGCGTAAAAGTGGTTCTCTAAAGATATTTCTTTTGACCAGTTTTTGATATAGGTTATACACTTACTCCACTTGTGAGCAACCAAAAGTGGTGTGTTAAGGAAAGCTGAACGTTAGATACGGAACAGAAAGGTATTAGCTGTTTAGCATAAGTAACAATAGAGACCTTCATTATGCTCTCAAAGAAGAGCACGTAAAAAAGGAATTTGGTTTGCACCCAAACAATCATCGTCATCTTACTTGCATGCACTTCCTTTCTTAATAAGCCGGCGCTCCCCACTTTCCTGTCAAGAATGTTGTATCACGCAGGGCCTATTTGGTGAAACGACAGCGAAAGGTCATAGTATCGCTTTTGGTGACGTAGAGTCTGATGTGTTCAATAACCAATCAATTAAATATTATCGTTTCACTCACCGTCGGTTTACAAGTGTCTAGTTGTACAGGTGTTAGCGTACTGTATACGAGCGCAGAACGCCTCGAGTTCGGTGTTTCCAAGCGTATGCTCTATTTTTCGCAGTGGCCAGGCTTGGCTGTGGTTACTTGCAATATGAAAAGTGCTGAAAATGATTTCCACGTGTGCTTCGCATTTGTTTAAAGTGCATTGTAATGTTTTCAGAATGATCGCTTTGTATGAAATGAATATCTGGTGATAGTTACCCACACGGCTTGAGTTTGCGCGGTCTAGTGTGCCGCCGCAGCAACATCGCATCAGCATCTCAACATGTTGCCGGCGTGCCGTAAACCACGCGAGCAACGCACAGTTCATCTTCCTGGAACGTTGAAACTATAGACACGCAGACAAAAAATGGCAGCATATCTACAGAGTGAATGATGGAAAGTGGGGCAACGCATCTGTCCATTCATTCGTTCTTGCTTCCGTCCATCCATGCGCCCAGCTGTGTGACCGTACGTACGTCCATCCGCCAGTCCGTGCGCGCGTCTGTTCGTGCGTCCATCCCTGCGTTTGTCCATGCATCCGCCCCTGCGTCCGTCCATGCGTCCATCCGCCCGTGCAGCTATCCGCGCGTCCGTCCATGCATATGTCTGTGTGTCCGTTCGTTCATCTATTCAACACTCCAAGTACCACCATCTCGCATCTTTTCATCATATATTCTCCATATAGAAGCACCGCCATCCAGCGGACATTCCAAGGACTAAACGAGAGGTGGCATACGCACACTTTCTTACGGCTTGCGCTTCGTGTCTACTTCCCACCTTTAACCACCTCTAGTTCATGGTATGTACTAGTTAACCGTATTTATAGCACTGCGGCCTAATGCTCGCTAAACCTTTCTAAAACAAATGAGGTTATGCCCAGCGAGTATAACGTAGCAACCCTTTATTGTCAGATAGTGCTCAATGTACATGCCAATGGCTGCTAATGGGGAATGAGAGACGGGAGAATTCGGCTTTTACTTTCTCACGGCTTGCGATCCGTATCTACTTTACACCTTTAACCTCCTCGAGTTGATGGCATATAGTAGTTCTCCGTTTTCATGGCACTGCGGCTCAGCGCTCGCTAAACCTTTCTAAAACCAAGGAGGTCACGCCCAGCGAGTATGACGTATCAATCCTTTCTTGTCAGATAGGGCTCAACGTACATGCCAATGGCTGCTAATGGGTATGAGAGACAGGAGAATTCGCCTTTTAGTTAACGCGCACGCAGCGATTTTTTATTGTTCAACCACGCACAGGAGAAATCTCCCACAAGCACCACTTTGCAGGTGAAAACGTAAGACTGGTTACACACTATACGACTACTAATACGACTACGAGGGACGAACGGGTGCCGCTTTAAGAAGTTTCGCCTCTAAACAACACGCGCTGGCCGAAGAACTAGCACTGAAAACACACCGAGCTAATTGTCACTCAAAGCTTCAGCGTAAAAAATACTGCTGAATCAACCGAGGATGAATACTGTGGAAGCTACCGTGTACAGTGTCCATAGAATTTGAGACAACCATCAACGAGCGGTGATAAGGCGTGTTTGTTTACTCCTGGTATGTCAGGATCACCGTAGAGCAGCGTCGCGTCGACGGAAATACTAGACGACGCCCGCAATTTTCCGGTTTTTCGCAACAGCCAATCACCGGCACGTTTGCAAAGCAACGGCTAATAGCGAGAAGAGCAAATAGCAACACCTTTGCGACTATCGCCTTCTGCGATAGATTTAGAATACAGCCCCTGATAGCGCATATGCCGTTCGTTATCTGGAATGCCGGATGTGTGGCGATCATGAAAGAAGAGGCACACGAGGTATATGGCTACCACCGCTTCCACTCATAATTTTTTTTGGTATGTTGGTACGCAAATAAAAGGAAAACATGTTGCCTTTTCAAGTCCCGAAATTATAATGTGAATATGAGGGACGCTGTAATAGAGGGCTGTAAAGATGTGGAGCATCTGGGGTTCTCTAACGTTGCCCTAAATCTGACCACGCAGCCTCTAGCATTATGCCTCCATGTAAGTAGAAAACTGGCTAACCTCCCTGTCCTTCCTTTCCGCTTCCTTCTCAATTTAACGAATGCCACCATTGCCCGAATTCAATTGCGCGACATTAGGGTCAACACTCGAGCAGCATAACCGCTGGAAAACCATGCTGGTTACCCTATAAAATGTAGACGCCAGAAATAATAATAGGAGTAAACAGGTAGGCAACCTCTAGTTCTTCCTTTTTTCTCCTCTTCTTCCGCCTCTTGTTTATCACGCATCCAAACAAGCGTGGTCCGAAGCGACGGAGTGTGGCCGTGGCGGCCGCCATGCAAGGCGACGGCGGCGTCTGCGATGCGTGACGGCTCCTTAATATGGTAATGAGCTGACAGCGGACATAAGCGGGGGGCAGGGATGGAGGGCGCCGCTAAAGTGAGAGCGATGAGCACAGATGCCAGCATCGCCATGGCCGAAACCGTGCAGGCTTTTCGTTCAACACGCCCACCATCCCGCCTCCCCATCCATCCAGTATCCTTTCTCTCGGAAAGAGGGAGAAAACACGCTAGGGAGGAAGTATGCAGCGCAGAGTATTTCGTTTTTTTTTTGCTTCGGTATCTATTATTAATATTGCTTTATTTTTGTTACACGCTATTCAGTCTCGCTTGCATCTGCCGCACCCAGGTTTCGGCAGCGTGGTGGAGTTAGTGCCCATCGCTCAGTTTCCATATTGATAATCTATGGACTTGACGCGGAGTCCCCGGCTACCGCTGCTGTGACCCCGTCCCTACCCAGACGACCACGATATGCTACGGAGCACCACCAGAGGTCGTATGGTTGCTTGCACTTTCTACGCTATCTGTATCTCCCCTTTCCTCTGCTCCACTTAGTCTTGGTGATAGAAATGTCCGCAAACTTTTAAAGACAATAGGCTTTTTTGGGGACCTTCGGCGCAAAATTTTGGTATGTCTGTCTACACATTTGTCTGTTTGTCCACTCTTAACGGCACCGGGTACTTGAAACGGTCGACCCCATCCGCAGCGCCCACCAATGTTGCTCAGGAATCAGCGTTCATAATTGTGCAGTTGTCAATTAAAAAACCAAATATTGCATATGCCTGGGGCATCATAACAACACGTATTTATTCTGCATGTGCGTCTTTTACTAGAAAAGGTATACAAAAGTAATTTTAAGGACCGTAGCGCTTATCACGCTGCGCTGACCATGAAACGTTTGCATAAAAGGACGAGTCTCTCCAGCGTTTTGCTAAGACGAGACGGTGGTGGCCTCTACCCGTCGCCTTGCGTTCTACAGCTTATCACCTCAGAGGCGGGTGCGCACACCCGTCTCAGAGCCACGCGCTTCTTTTTCCAACTGCCAGATGCTCATGTCTCACGTGTAACGTGACTTGATGCGCTCGTTCGCCTCCGCTTCATGCTCGGGGCACTCTAACACAGCGCCTCCAGAATCCCATTCACCAATTTTTTTGTGCAGAACATCAAATAAATGTTTTGTTCACTCTCTCCATAAGCAAGACTATCGTGTTTCGACAAGATTTCCAGAATAACATGCAGATACGGGGCAATTTTTTTTTCATTCCTTTACTGAACCAATCGCTGAAGTAAGTGCTCGACAGCTAACTGTAGCTGCAAGTGTATCCGGTGCTTATAAGATCAAGGTTGAGCTCAAACACTTATTAATGATTCAAAGGTAAACATATTCGAACGAGATATGTCCACAAGGGTATATTCGCATACTGATTAATGAGCTTTTCGTTTGGTCGAATGCCACGTCTACAATCGCTTATGATCTATGTTTTTCATAGTCATTAACTTCATCTTCATCAACCATCGTAGCAGAACTCTAATCATTAATATAAGTATGATTACTGAAAAGGAAGTTACATCAGCGGTCTTGCACTTATAAAAAGATAACATGTTGCTCAAATATTTCAGATCTCGAATAATAAACAATTGAATGGGAAGTATGATCTAAACAGTTAAACAGTTAGTACAAAAAGCATCTTCTTTATGCCATTTGACGTCCTGAACGTTGCTTCAGGTGACAATGAAGCTTATCATGGCTTTACACAGGTAATTCGTGGCTTCGCAGCAGCAGCACCACTTTTTGTTAACGTGAAAATGAAATGTGAGAAAGAATTTCAAACAAGCATGAAAGGGGTGGTGAGCCAATGCTCTATAAATGTCACATGGCCGCCACTTCGAGAAACACCAGGGTTGTGAAGCAGGCAACTTGTGACATCGTGACGTCTGGTTGCCATGGTTACCAGACCTCATAGCGCTCACTTCGGTGACGTCACATATTACGCAGCGTGTCCTAAAGACATACCAATCCGCACTCCACCCTCACGTATAGTCGATTCACCAAGGAATAAGCTGTGACGAAATGTGTCGGATTTCGGGGAAATGCTCGGGGCTGCTCTATTTCGGCTCTTGTTTTTCTTGATGCTTGGGTTGTTCACTCAATGCTGCATTGTTAGTGGCTTCGGTAGAATCGACAGGCATGCGACGCAGCCGGTAAAACTATACCTCTACATTTTATGCCATAAGGCTTTGTCTTTGTGGTAAGCCTACTCGTGTCTATATCGATCTTTCCTGCTGCTCCGTCATTGTTCTGTTTTTAAACATTTTTTAACAGGCTGTGCTTAATATTTAAGAATCGATTCTATTTTGATTTGTTTAGAACACTGTTTTATTATCTAGGATAATTAATAATGATTTTGACGTCTTTTGCTGCTTCAAAAATCTGGGTTGCTTCAAGACGCAAGAACCACGGGCTCACCATTTCAGCGTTATGAATACACCAAATGAAGTTCCTCAAACCGCTTTCGCTTATTCTAAGCTCTCGTGCATGTTACTCTCTCGTGTTGCTGCTTTTAAAAAATCCGTTTCTTTTGACAGTTTATTTTACTTAATGTCAAGTTGCGGATAAACTATTACGAGCAATGTACTAATTTACTCTGACACGTCGATACTTCGCAAACCAATATTCTGCCCTGCCCTGCTACGTGCCTACGTGGCAGCAATCAGCCACGAAATTCATAAAATTCTCTTTCGTAACAGCATTTTTTTTTTCATTGGTCAGCTGCCTTCGCTGATGATTCGCCGAAAAACACTATTAAACTTATGTTGTGCGTGTGAATGTGAGCTCAGATTACTGGCTTAACGGCAGAGATTCAGTCGGGTATATGAGAGTGAGGAGCGTTTGTAAAGATTTAGTGGTATGCTTGGCTTGCCAATAGTACTATGGGATGAGCAACTTATCCTATGAATAGAGTCCTTGAGGAGTGGGGTTATATTAGAAACAGCTCAAAGCTTGTGTGTGTGTGTGTGTGTGTGTGTGTGTGTGTGTGTGTGTGTGTGTGTGTGTGTGTGTGTGTGTGTGTGTGTGTGTGTGTGTGTGTGTGTGTGTGTGTGTGTGTGTGTGTGTGTGTGTGTGTGTGTGTGTGTGTGTGTGTGCGTGTGTGTGTGTGTGAGAGAGAGAGAGTGAGTCTGTGTGTTACAAAATCAGTTTCTTAATTGCATTTGCACAGTACTCTCATTACCTGATTTTTACTCGAATTTACCTGCTCGGCTGGCAAAATGCCTAATATTACAGAAATAAGGAAGACATTCCGTAGTTTTTATAAATTAATTATTCCAAAAGTTCTAAAATAAGTGGAAAATTATTCCAGAAGAACAGATACCAGAGCGTCTGATGACAGACTGTATATTTATTACTTCTGACCACGTATACGCTCACTTGGAATCTGTCATCGATGATAAACTGCATGCATTTATAATCCCAAACATAAACAATGCTAACAGCTTCATGCTGCAGCAGTTAGCATTATTTGATCATGCTCGCCTCTCCCGTGTTAAGCTCGCGTCGGCCTAGCAGGCTTCTATAAATCGCATTCATGCCATTCTGTATACTACGCGGAAAGCGGGCTTTAGAATGACCACCAGTCAAGCTATGCGAACTTTCGACTGCGAAGTCTACATAGTGAAAGCGCGTACAGCCAACGCATGTCGGCTTAGTTCGGGGCTGCCATATCATTTGGGAGCATTGTCCTGGCATAATCTCTTGAAACCAGCGTAATTTCGGTATAATTCCACTGAAGAACTGTTCAAAGCATGAAACGGCGCTCCACTGAAAATTAGGCTCGGTATGAATGGCCATTGAAGCGCCCCGGAAACGAGACACCCATTCAGAGCCTGAAGCGCGTCCGAAGCGTATGGTCGGGCTTTCCCTCGTAGCCTGACATTAAACAAAATACACTTATGGAAGTGTGCTTTCATCTTATTTTAAATGGTCAATTAATGATGTTTGAGGAACCTTTCATGCCGAAAGAGTGCATTTGACAAATGCACGTTATTTTTTAGGGGCGAGGCTCCTTATAACGACACCTGTTCGTCCCTCGTAGCCGTTGTAGTGTGCAACAAGTATAACATTTTGACTTCCAATGTGGTGCCGGAGAGAGATTTCTTTTGTGCGTTGTTGAACAATACAAAATAGTGCTCAATCTACATACCAACGGCTGCTAATGGGGAATGCGAGACAGGAGCGTTCGGCTTTTAGCTAACGTGCACGCTGCGATCCCCATTAGCAGCCATTGGCATGTACATTGAGCACTATCTGACAAGAAAGAGTTGCTACGTTATACTCGCTGGGTGTAGCCCCCTTAGTTTTAGAAAGGTTTAGCGAGCGTTGAGCCGCAGTGCCATGAATACAGTGAACAAGTATATACCATGAACCCGAGGTGGTTAAAGGGCCGATGAGATTTCAAGCAAGGAGGACGTGTTTTTTTGCGCTCCCGTCCTCACCCCGAACTTCGCTCCGCGCTCCTCGCGCGCAGCCCTTTTAAGGGCTACTTATGGCACCTCGGCGAGGCACCAGAAAAAGAACTACGCAGCAGGATGCCGTTCCGGCAGCCTCGGCATCGTCCTCGGTGCCAACTCAGCAGCAGCAGCAGGCCCCAGCCAAGCCAGCCAGCTCTAAAATACCCCTGCCGCAGAAAGCCAGCAACCGTCAAACTGCTGCTGTCTCCGCGGCTTCGAGCAAAGGGAAGGCGAATACCGAACCTAGCTCGTCTCCTGCCACGGCCGTGGCTATCTGCGAGGGATACCCCCCTAGCAGCAACACTTCCTCATCTCTTTCAACCACTCCGGCCGCCGAGCAAACGGCGTCTGGCTCCAGCGAGCGCGGCGTGTCCCCATGCACGCTCCCGCGTTCCGACGGTCCTCAACTTGTTGACGACCTTCCTCCGATTGGATGTGCGGCCACCATCATCTTTCGGCCTGTCGGGAAGAAGGCTAACTTCCTGGCTGCTTCGAGGGATGCAATCGCCGCCTTCCTTTCGGGATTTCAAGCCACCAAGCGAGTGCGGGTGAATTTCCGGCGCAACCTTGTTGCTGTGGACAGCCATCCCAACACCGATCCGACTGCCCTACTCCAGGTCGGAATGATTTGTACAACGAAAGTCCGAGCGAAACAACTCGACCTCAACACCTGCGTTGGCATGGTTTTCGGAGTGGACCCAACGATCCCCTTCGAGGACCTCGCCGACAACCTTGCCTCACCCGTGCCCATCGTGTCCGGTGTACGCAGAGGCAACTGCCTCAACCTGACTTTCGCTGGGACTACTGTTCCACCGGATATCCTGCTCTACAAGCAAAGGCGCCCAGTTCGACCCCGACAGCCCCGGCCTCTGCAATGCTCCCGTTGCGGCCGCTTCGGGCACGCAACCGCCACCTGCTATCGGGACGAACGGTGCCTGCGCTGCGGCCTCAAGCACGCCCCAGAGTCGTGTGCAGCACACCCCCGTTGCTTAAACTGCGGCGGGAAACACCCTGCAACCGAGCCCCGCTGTCCAGCCTGGCAAGTTCATCGCAAGGCTGCGGTAATCATGGCCTCAACTGACGGCACGGTGACTCGCCGCCAAGCCCTGCAGCACGCCAGGACCCCTGGCAGCAACCCCTCCATCATCAAGGGTCGCTCCTTCCGGGATGCGCTCGTCGGTACCTCCGACACCACGTCGGATACCGCCCCTTGTCCTGCAACGAGTGCGCCCGTCGTCCCCACAACAACGACGACTGCCCCGCTCTCGGCCACAACTCAGCCGGCCCCAACTGTCGTCCAAAAGCGCTCGACAGTGACGCAGACACCGCGCGCTTTTTTGCAACCGCCGGTTCCCGTCACCGTCAACACAAGCGCAACGATGGAGCCTGCTGCTGCAACCTCGCAGCAACCTGAGGACCAAAAAAGGAACGACCACCTGATTGCCCTCGCTAAGGCACTTGGAAGGGCGCTCAGGGCCCTACCACTTGGATATGACCGAAATGTGGCTTCTTGGGCCCTCTTCACCTTTGAGGCTTGTGCCCAACAGTTCGGAATTAACCTGGAGGACACACCCGGGTATCAAGAATCCGGGGCCGCCTCGGGTCCGTTATAAATCGTGCACATCACTGTGCCGCTGGCCTTCTTGGTGGTAAGTCCCAGACGGTTGCGTCTGGCATACTTTATTTGCGCGTAGGCTTACTCTCCCTTTTTTTTCCCTACTGCTACATCGCGCTGCGCATCACACCTTTTTCCTTTTTTTTTCTCTTGCTCCGATCTCCACGTGTACGTGTTTACATGGGCTGCTCGGAGCTGCCTGACTACCTTTTTTTTTTTCCCTCTCCTTGTTTTTTTTTTCTTTCCTCTTCTGTTCTTATTTTTTTTTTCACCTGTGGCAGCAGACACTCTCTCCCCTTCGCTATCAGTTCGGGAGCGCCCTGCCTTCTTTCCATTTGTCTAGTAGTTCATTTTATTTATTTATTTATTTTTTTTCCTCTATTCCTTACTTTGGGACGGGCGCATCTCTCACCCCCGGCTTCGTCCGCGGGCATTTCTTACCTCGCGCGGTCGCGTTTGTGTTTCGTGCACCGTGCGCGGGACCACGGATCGACTTGCTTTTTAAAACCACGCATGCTGACCGCTGATCCTTCGGTCTCTTTCTTCAAATCCCTCCTTCCCTGCGCTTCCTGTGGAGGGCCCTCAGTACGAGAGGCAGAACGGGACAGCGCTTTTCTCTTTCCTTTTCCCTCTTTCCAAAGCCCTCAGAGGTGATTAAAGGTGGAAGTAGACCCCGAAGCGCACACCGTAAGAAAGTGGGGTGTGCCACCTCTCGTTTAGTCGTGGAATGTCCGCTGCGATGGCGGTGCTCTATATGGGGAATTATGCAGTGAAAAGATGCGAGATGGTGGTACTTGGAGTGTTGAATAGATTGACTAACGGACGGACGAACGGATTGACGGATGGATGGACGGACAGGCATACTAGAATATGGACGGACAGATGGACGCACGAATGGACGGACAGACAGATGGACAAACTCATGGACGGACACATGGACAAACGGACGGACGAATGAATGGACAGGCAAATGGTCGCGCGGACGGACGGAAGCAAGACAACGAATGGACGGAAGCACAGATGGGCTGACGTACGCTTCGCCTTAATCATCATTAACTTCTTGGATATGCTGTGATTTTTTTAAATTTTCGCGCGATGTGGTTACGGACAGCGACGGCAGCGGCGGATAACTACGGCACTGCGCGAGACCCAAGTTGTGGCCTCAAAAAAAAAAAAAAAACCTTTCGCTGTAAAAAGAAGAGTCTGGACCGAGGCCGTCAAGCAGAGAAGGGAGGGCGGCACTTCCGGGATGAAGTCCTGAAGTTATTTTAAGAGCTCTAACGCTTTCAAATACTACGCTTGTTCGGATTTCGTGCACTCTAGGGCATCGCAGCAAAAGTTTGCCATTTTTGTCATATCTTGAGTATAGATCCATGATGAACTAATTTGATGTCATGACTGTAAATCCATGAATACATACAATACTGGCAAAATTTTTCAATCGTGGTCTTCTGAGACCTTGAATATTAGTAAAATACGTACTAAGAATGTGTCTTACAAAAATAAAAATTCTAGGGCTGGAAGGGATATATGATGAATATATGATTAAAAGATGAGAGATGACGGCACTTCATGTGTTTCCTAGATGGCAGACGGAGGAATATACGGACGCACGAATGGACAGACGGACGGACAGATGGACGGATGGACAGACAGACAGACAGACAGACAGACAGACAGACAGACAGACAGATTTACAGGCAGACGCACGGACGGACGCATGGATTGACGGAAACAACAACGGACTGACGGAAGCGCGGATGGAATGACGAACGCACTCCGTGGATATGCTGTGATTTTTTAAATATATTTTTTTGGCGACACCGAAATTCGTAGGTCACACAGAAAACTCCCAGCGCATATGTGCCACGAAAATTGGACAAGTCTCATCACTTACCACTCCACAAGAAAGAAGAATGAAACAGAGGGACGGCCTACATGCACCAAATAATATTTCAGGACAGACCAAGCCAATAGTTGAGAAATATGATGACGAACAAGTAAGATCGAACCAGTGATAAAAACCGGAGTTGAAGTTTTGAGCTTCACTGGTAAACCTCTGTAAAAGTGCGTGGTTCAGTGACTATTTTCCCCCGAGAATTCCACTCAGTCGTCAGTGTAGGTATCTGTCCCATTCGTGACGCATTTTCTGTGTGGCTGTGTTTGTGTGAACCTTCGAATGTACATGTTTTACTCCACGTCGTCTTATATCCATGTTCATGTAAATGAAGTCTGTTTGGTCGTCATTGTTATTGTATTTCTAAGAAGAAAATGGTCTGTTAAGATGGTATTGACGTCTGTGGCAATAAATTTTCCTAAACAGGACCTCTGTTGTATGTTCCCTTGGGACGGCTCACTGCTCTCCTGTAGTAAACTACGAAGTATTCTAAATCGTTGAAGAACATTTCTAAACACATCGTTCTCTCATAGTATAGTACTAATCATCAAACGTTATTTTCTTAGCGCACAGGGCTTTACCAAGAATTCTAGATGACTATGTCATCTCATAGCAGACTACTTACTGCAATCTAAATCGACAGCTTTTTTTGCTAACACAGATTATTCTACATCGTCAACAAGTTTCTAAACACATATCTAATGCACCTTGGTCATTCGGCGAACTTCATCATGGACTGCACTGCTGATTGCTATTCTACCATAGAATACCTTAGAACTGTGAATCGTCAAATGCTTTGCCGAACTGTCGGCATTGGCTCTCGCCATACATAACACTTTACAATCAAAACCATGCGTTCAGTTTAAATCCGTAAGGCCCTTTCGTCTCAAGTGCCAGCATACACACGCATGCGAAAAAATTTACCTCGCAAGTAAACCACGAAAAGAAACATGACGAGCCACAAAAGAAGAAGTTTTTACGGAACTTTTTATTTGCTTAGTTGTCATCACTTCTTTTTTTTTCGCTAAAAGATGCTCGTCTCTTGTATACTCTCCAACTTCATGCAGTAGAAAGCCGATATTAGCAGCTCGTGCTAGAGCACACAGAATGAAAACAATGCACATTTGCTTGTGGCAATGTACGTGCAAGGATTGCACACACTTTCACGAAATGAAGGCAGAAAAAAAAGGGGGAGAGTCTAGATTTGCATAATGCGGACATCGACGCTCGCGTATCGTGCCGAGTGCTTTCCGTTCAATGAGTACGTTATGCGCGCCATGGCCGGAAGCGGAGATGAGGAGACTTCGCTTGGGGCTGCTTTAGGTGCTCGGCGCAGCAGGCAGAAGGATATGTGTGGACTTGCGAAGCGTATAGAAGATAGCAACGCAGGCGGCAACTGCATCTGCTTCGCGTAGGCGGCTGGCATATACGCCACGCCAGAAGAGAGTAGTGCCTATTCGCTGAGCGGTTGGAATGACGCAACGTGTTACTGGTTGAACTTTTGCCTTGCCAGGTAGTGCCAAGCAGTAAATTTGCGAGTGGCCGCTGAATTCAGCTTTACGTATTTAGTGCGCCCGCGAGATCTGAGGAAACAGCCTGGCCGCCGAACTCCATCGAAATATTGGACGATGGCACTGTCGCACTTTACTGTTAATTCGCTGAAGCGTGGAACATTTTCATTCATTTAAAAATGAAACATTCACTCGGAGTTTCTGGTGGCTTCGTCAAGAAAATGAAATGAAAAGGGTTTGTTTTATAAAACCTTATGGGCACTATTTGCGTAATGACTTGACATAAACTCAAGCAACGTTATCAGAGCTATCTTATTGCATGTAATTCTCGGATGCGAAGAAGTTTTTCGTGACTAGTCTACAATGAACTTTCTCGACGTCCAAAAGTTCTAGCCGATAAAAATGCATGAAGCGTGAAAATGAAGTAATTAAATGAAATAATAAAATGAATGAAGTAATGAAAACGAAGCAAGAAATGAATGAAATACCATGCACGTAAAAAAATACGCTTGTTTCACTATTGCGGAATGTGTTCGTACTGTCAAACCAATGAAGCAGCACATTATAATAAATTTGTTAAACACTAGCTTCTATGCGGTGAGTAGAATTCGTTCGGTACACTATCACGTTCGCACTTCCAGACGTCCTGGCCCTGGCTCCGCAAACTTCGCAATGCGTTTTCGGATAATCTTACGCCAACGTTTCTCCCAGTGAAAACACTGACGCATGCTGAAACACTTCGGCCAAGCTTCCCAGAGAACATAACCTCGTTTAAAAATCACACGAAGCGAATAGCTCACCTCTTTCTGTAATTAGCTGTTGGCGTTAATTTGCGATCACCAAGTATGAAGCCGGCCTTCGCAAATCACGTGGTTACAGCAGCCACTGTTTTTCCGCTGGGTGCAGCCCATCCTCTTTCGAAACGACGTTTACACACTCCACAGACTTTCAGCCTATTGTGCAGTGTAGGAAAACACTGGTGTTTACAGCAGCGGAGTCGCCAATCGCATTAGGTATATGCAAGGCCTCTTGCATAAGTCGTGGGCTGAGCGCTGATTACCAGCTCATTAGTGCGAAGCATTCGCTTCTCCACCAAATTAAGGTCAAGTCTGCACCTCGGTGGTCGTTTCATCGGGGAACATGATCCTGCAGGTCGGCGAACCGTATAGATACTGTGCGCGGGAACGGGACTCCAGCCTATCTATTAATGGTTCGAATAGGCCAATGGTGCACTACGATACAAAGCTGGCACAAAGCTTGTAGCCTTCAAACTCGATGTCCACAGCAGCTCCCCAAAAATATCGCAGCGTTTTGATTATTTTCGGTCCTACAGCAAATAACATCGCGTGTCCTGCCTCGAATATTCTTACCGTTTCTTGCTTCGCTAGGCATTCTTTCCACACACACTGCTATGCACACTGCACATACATTGCAAGAACGATGGGTGATTGCCGCACTGTTTGTTAAACACCACTGGGGAAACTTTTGCGACCTGTTAGCATCTGTGTTATTGACTCATTATTCATGGTGTAACTGCTCAGAAAATGGACGAGAACACCACAGCAAAGGGAATCAAAAAGAGGCGTTGCCCTCATTTTTTGTGTTTCCGTCCGTTTGTCAGTTACGAACTGGCTCAGCTTACCACTCTTGTGATGCAACGTCTCAGGGCATCGTATGCCCTAAGACCACACTGCATTATTATATGCTCTGTGAACAGTGGTATCTCTGTATGTCAGTAATAATTGCTGCTGTAATCACTGTTTTGAAACAGGTTTGCGTCCGTCATTCAAGACTTCACAATCAGGGAATACTAGCGGTATTCTGACACTGTGACCTGGCAAACATGCTGCCCCTACATTTTTGTTCCCCTTTAGGAGATATGCTGAGTCAGCTAGCCCTGCCACGTGCTGCTCTCTCCATAGCTAGCACACCCTCCTCTAACTGAACTCTTCTACCTTTTACAACATTAATTTTTCTTTAGTGTTAGCTTTTTGCAGCACCAATTCACAGGTAATCGACATCATCTTTGAGTTTTTCTTGAAACCTGTCAGGCATGCCATCATGTCTTATTGCTTATAGGGTCAAATAAGCAGTGTCATACAAGTAGCTACAGCATGTATACTATGCCAGCTTCAGCAAGTGCTGATGCCGTTTGCCTCCCCAGCTTACAGCAGACAATGAGGCAGGTCCTTACTTCGCTTACCGGCTTCCCCCCTTTCGTTTGTTTCTCGCGTACTGCAATTGAAACCTTTGTAACCTGAAAGAGCTAGCTTTAATGTACATGCAAAATAAAGGAAAGGAAGTTTTTGCTTAAAACTAGATGCCGAATCAATATCTACTTCACCTCTAAGTGTGTCGGTTGGTCAATGTTCCTAGTCCAAGTTCCATGCCACCGTCACGAACGTCTTGCAAATCCTTCGCGAACAGGCTAGCTGCGCGCAGTCGACAATCAATCTATGTTGAGGAACCCTGAGGTGACTCGCTCTAATGGATTAACCTGCTAAGTAACCTGTCTTGAGCCAGCACTCGGTGAAACATCGTCCCCTTGTAAACACATTGCTCTTTCCCCCCTTACTTCCTCTGCACTTGATGCATCGATCCCAAGGCACTGGCCTTCGGCACCCCAATGTTACCGGATATCCTCGGAAGAAATTTCTGTGTACAGAGATGACTACAACCAGCAGCCGCGCCAACGTTTGTAACCGTGAGGCTTCTGGTAGTGCGCCTTCTTTTCACGCGTGTATTTGTATAGTTGCTTGCATGCGTGTGTAGTTCTATGAATAGTTCCGCTGGGTTTAAGCGTACCTCACTGAAGCCACCCTTAAGATGTTCGTGCAAGCGTGCCCGAATGCGATTGGCTTCTATCGCAACGTTATGTTTTCATTCTTCACACTGCGCACATAACCGATGCCTGTGCCTCCATCCGCATTCATCCTCCAGGCTTTACGCGAGCGCCTCTGAGCGTGACTTTCTATAAAGATGGCTCTTCGTTTCCTGACGCCCTTCTGTGAGCGGCCTCGCGCGTAGAGCCGGCACCCATGTGCACGTGACGTGAAGGGACCACCGCTTATTAATCTCCCGGTCAGGGCGTCGAGGCTCTATCAATTACGCGCTGTCGCTAAGAAGCGTGCTACCGTCTTCTTCCCCACATTAGAAGGCCACCGCGACAGATGGATTGAAGGATAGAGTGTGACGCTTGGTGTCAGTGAAAACGTTGAGGTGTTAGTGGTAAGCTTCCATAAGACTAGAAGAAAAGCGAAATATAGCTTTGAACGAGTTGTATTCAGCGCGTGCTACAATTCGTGGTGTCAAATAGGGTCAGTTCATGCTTTGATGGTGCGTATGAGAAAATATTTGATATTTATGTCGTAGCAAATTGTTGTGCAACCCTATAGATATAGTAATGTTGAGCGTGCTTAGTGAAATTACGTATAAACTAGGAGTACGCACTTTATTGCGAAACATGTTTCTCACCCGATGCCGTAAACTCGTTTGAACTTCATACAAACTGTGTCGGGCATTGCAACCTACTTTATATTCTTTGTGCGTTCTTCCATTGAAGTGAATATCGACTTCGTCCTTTGGATAATCAACTACCGTCAGAGGAAAGAGTTTTACACCATCATCCCGATGCAAAGCCACAGAAAAAGGCGCTGCAAGCGCTACTGCTCTTTTGCGATCGACCATCCAGTGGTCGTAGCAAGAACGCCATTCCTGTGCATATGTTTATTTTTTGTTTTCTTCTGCGTGCACTGTGTTTTTCTCCTTTTTCTCTCTCTCTCTATTCTCTACGCCCCTTTTCTTGCCCCTGTTTTCCCACCCAGAGTACTGGGTAGCAAACCAGATGCCAGTATCTGAATGAGCTCCCAGCCTTCTTCAGGTCTCTCTTTCTTATGTCGTAATTATTCATCCCGCTTCTTTTTCAAACAGGGCATTCTTTGCAATTTGCCTCATGGACCAGAGTGCAAAGGTCTCTAAGACAGTAAGAAAACGTTTTTACTTTATACGTATATATATGTTTCTTAAAATATATATTTCTTTCTACATGAATATATATATATATATATATATATATATATTTTTTTTTTTTCTTAAAACTTTACCTTGTATTAGTGAATGTTTGTTTAGCTAAACAAACACTATTTTAAAAATGTGTTTTGGCACTACGTGTGTCACTGCCAATTCCACATCACACTCTCGTTTCCTTACCCAATGACGATTAAGGCTACATAAAAAACTGAACAAAGGCCATGGAACCAAGGTAAAAAAAAGATAAAAAAATTAAGGCCCACGTCCGGGGCTTAATTGAGGGAAGCCAGCAGTGCTCCTTCACTGCTCTGAGCTTCTATATTATACATCATGATTGGCTGCCAGAGCGCTCGGCTCAGTTCCTGCAGCGCTGATGGATGGAGGAAGCTTCGCTTCCAAACTGTACGCATGCGCGAAGCCCCGAACGTCGTCCGTGGCCTCCAATGGGAACCTATACGCCTCCTATACGAGTGCATTGACGGGGTCGGCTGGTAATTTCTGGCTGCCATGGGGCGCACTCGGTCCCATCTGTCAGCACGGCAGCGCTCAGTATGACTTCTTCCCTTAGCGACAGTGATGAATGCTCGCCTTTGGCTTATGCACAAATCTTGTTTGTCTATAGGTTCAGCGACCCGCTATAGCCTCCCCTTGCCTAATGTAACCCCACACGTTCATACTTTTACATTACTAAAGCGAAAGCATTACAAACCTCACCAAACTCGGAAAGGGACCGTCGGCTGCGTCGGTGTCAACACTAGCAATGAAAAAAAAAATTATGTGATGAGGCCATCGTATGACGTCATCGTCAAGGAAACATTCTCCAAAATATGTGACATTGACACCATCACAACGTTGAACATTTTGGCGTTATTAGAAGCTACAAGATGGCGTCATCACTATACAACACCGCTTGGTGAAATCGGGCCTATCGCGGAGGCATTGCAGTAATACGTCATGCGTAAAATGCTTGAAATGCCTCCGCTCTCAAGGCAGTGCGTAATCTCGTCGTGTGTGAAAAATTGAGGGTGGAGTAGGAAGGCAATCTTTACAATCGACTGATAAAAAAACAAGAGGGCTTGCGCTTTCGACTGATTTTAAGCAAATGTATAGATAACCACGTAGCTTATCTCGTGGTTATCTATCTCCTTGCAAAATTCAAAGTAGCACAGCAACGTTTTCCACTTCATGTCTTTATTTCACCGTTGTATTTTTTCCTCTCAATCACCCAGGCGTGGCGTACAAATAGCGCAAGTAAGAAAAACTGCATTGGTACAAAATAACCGGAGTTATCACTGCGCTTCCAAAAGCGTCGAATGCAATTCCACTCTGAATGCACTTTACTCGGGGTAAATGAAGGTTAGCGCTCACTAACCTTAACGTAGCCGCCCGCTCCCTTCGACCCACTTACCGACACAGCTTTTTTGTGTGTAAAAAAGTTATCGCCGTGAAATAGTGATTGTGAATGAATGAATGTCGTCTCCAGACGTGTGGGGCGCCATTATCGATGCGGCGCGGTTCGATGGGAATTTCGAAAGTGCGCCTGATTATTCTTATAAAAAAACTTATCGCTCTTACCCGATAGACCAACACTCGTTAAACGTTTTTCAAACTCGTATAGACGACTGAAATTTATGACTGATTGAATCACTGCGATGCTAACTCTCTCGTTCTGTTTAACGATGACCGCTTATATCTTTAAACCTACGAGATAATAATCGTCGTATGAAATTTAATTAGGCATACCTGTTAAAAATAGAACAAACATGCCGTTGCTTTTTTTAGAGAAATTTGAGTTTGTATTTGTAAGTGAGCTATGAATTCCTGACGCCTTTCTCATAATAAAGGCGCATTTCAGTTGCATTTGTACAAAAAAATAAAAACGTTCTTATAAAAATATTGCAGTTTAAAAGTAAACCCATGTTATAATGGTCATCGTTCCAAAGATGCTGTCTAAACAAGAAATAGAAAAAAATAGAGAAGAAGGTAGTCACCAGAATTTCTCTTTCTTTTTTTTATTTTAGTAATCAGGCATTTGAGGTCTCAATCATGACATTGGTTTCGGATTATTTGATGTCCTGAATTACTCACTCAACTTTTCCAAAACAGTTGCAGTTCTTCAAAACAAGACTTTCCGGGTCACCTTAGTTTTATTTTTGGTCTTCGCATCACGGGCAAGTGAACTTCATTACAAATCGAAAAGTGGCTTAAGCCATCCTCAAATCTTAATAGGAGCAGTTAATAGAGGCACATGCATAGAGAGCTTCCACTTTCAAATGTGCCTCGCAAGTCTCTTACATCGAGCTTCTCGGGCGTCACCTGTGCTACGCGCATAAAATGATGAATAAGCGACCTATTTTCGTTTCTCCCGGAAGCTGGCCTAATTTACCGAGAAAACATGGGAACAAAAATAACTGTCGTGTCATCTTCCACGCGACCACACACAAACAGATACGCCAACACCTGAAAGCATAACCGAGGCCGAAGGAAAAATAATCACAAATCGACTGGCGGCAAATAATGCAAGGGTTGGCGTACGCCTCCGTCTACGGTAAGGCTAAGCAAAAGCAGCGTGAAAACGGCCCAGGACGCGCGGGAGAGCAACGATGTCGATGTCACGTAGGCGTAACGAGAACGCTTTGTCACGAGAGCACACTTGCGTGGAGAGCAAGCGTGGCTTATCGCCATAAACAACGAAGCCGCGTAGCGGAGAGCACAGAAGGGCTGAAGTAGATGTTGCAACCCTTCCGACGCAAGACTTTCATTTTTTGTTCCGTCTCTGACGCAACTCGGGGCATCGACGCAGAGTGCGACATCGCAGCTCGTTACGTACAGATTCTACAAACTGATATCTAGCACCCCCATAACCTATTGGTCACAATGAAATTCTGTTTAAAGTAACTAGTGTGGTACTATGATTTACAGTGCATCGACTACATTTGTCAATAAAAAAATTTACTGAACGAATTGATTTGGCACAGTGTGTGTGGGCTAACTCGTACCAGATATTAAATTAAAACAAAAAAGAAAACAGTTGCGCTAGCGCCTTTAATTGGCCCAGTATTGTTGTTAGCCGTATTGCTTAGAAATCTGTGTGTGTGTTTAGAAAAAGTGATTAACGATTTAGAGTGCTTAGTACTCTACTATGGGAGAGCTGAAGGCCGTCCCGTGTTAAATCCGATGAAATGAGTGGTGAAATATTTTGACGCGTAACTCTAGCGAAATATCTATAATACAAACTATGTAGGGCATGTGCAGAAACGCTGAAATATTTCGTTTCTGCCAACATATCTGCCCTGTCAGATTCTATTTAAAACTTGAAAAAAATGTTAAAAATAAGTTATTTCACGTAAAAATTATTGGTACTAGTTAGCTGAAGTGCTCTGTATATTGTTATTTATTTTAGTATGTTGAGGAGATTCTTTTGCTTTCGTTGCCTTTTAGGTGAATGGGCTTTAACCTTACTGAGGTAATTATAATTAGCATGTCTCTCAGTTACTCAACCACTACACACAGTTTATTTTTCGCCTATATGCTTAATTTTTGCACGTTCTTTGATTGACGGGCTCCTCTATTGAACAACGCGGTCATTAATTGTCTAACGACCTAATACTTACTAAACATTTAGTTTGTTTTTTGTCTATTTGGACCTTATTTGAATAATACATTCTTCGTCCTCAAATGCTGTCAAATCGGTGAGACGGGCACAGCTCAGTCCCCGCTCTATTCACACGCACTGTTTTGTGCCTAGTGCTCGGCGTCAAATTTTTTCTAGAGAAGTTTCTCTTTGACAAATTGCTGACTGCAGTCAGCGTCTTTCTATATAGCGAAGACGCACGTCATTGTAACTGGTGAGCATGTTACGTAAATCGTAAACGTGTATCACCATTTTGATGGCACAGTAGCTGCTTGGAAGTCCAAGTGAATACTTATACCGGAAGTTATGAGAATATTCACAGAATACAGACGTTATAAACTAGCAAGGTCATTTTAGCGCTACCAAAAGGCGTGTACATGTGAGAGACAGAGGACATACAGGCACTACTAACAAGTGATTTACGGCAAAGGTAACTATCAAATATAAGCACATTGGTGCGCAGACGCATTGAGCACATATCACGGCGACACCACTTATCAGGCTAGGGGCGTGTGATAAAAAAAAAAACACTATTTAGTTTTTTGCGCAAGCAGATAGACATGTCACCAACACAGTTGCTTCTTGTTCTACTTTTTATATATTAAGCCCTCCACAGTTCACGAGCTGGTTTGTTTCGGCTTCAACCTAGAATATTCTACCTACTAACAAGCGTTTACGTAGCGCCTGTCTGTCCTCTGTCTCTCACATGTGTACGTTTTTTGTTTAACGCTAATATCCCCATGCTGTGTAACCACCAAATCGCCCAAGAACAAGTAGAAAGCTATAAACTAGTTCTGTTCAGAGTAGTTCACTCATGTCGCGAAATACAACACACAGCATAATTTCCCTCTTTACAATTTTCCTGGCTTTTTGTCAAACATCATTAATGAAATGAAGCGGAAAAGAAGCCACACCTTTTTCTACGTAGAAAGAAATCAAGCAGTATAGCTTTAGCTACACTTCTTGCGCACATATATTATTTTGCCAAGATGAACTTCCATGTGGTGTTGGGTTATACTGCATATGCACACATTACGTTTGACTGTTTAACATTTTGCACCCTATCAATATTTTCCCTACATGTGAAAATATTTCACTCTGGTAAGCGAGAAGAAGCAGCCCATACCATTATAAAAAGGATAAACATCTCTTATTCTTTATTTCAATGATAATAAAAAAACAATGCCGTGCAAAGCGTTGAGCAGTGACACTGGACGACTCTCAAAACTAATGTGATTGCGGCTACGCTGTTTGTAGGCTTTAGCTTAAAATTCGAGGACTCTGGGTAGGTCCTGGTGTCTATCACATAATGCTGATTACTCGTAAAATTTTTCGCGATCTTGGTTACGTTTGTCCAGTGATCGCAACTCGCTTTTTGCGGCCTTTCCGTTGCCTTGTTCATTTTTGGCGGGCCTGTAATGGGTAGTGTTCAATTTATGTTGCACCTCCCCGCTAGGAGCTTTTGCGTACGTCAGGTGCGGATGCAGTTGGTTGGGCCAAGCCACGTACAGCTTTCCTGCAAAATTCGCCCATTAACTCCTGTGCATAACTCTCAACTGTTGACGTTGCAGGCACGGTAAAAGATGTCGCAGAAAAGTAAATAAGGAAAGTAAAAAACGCGATTTGAGATAAATGTTTGAACTGTTCAGCCAAAGAAAATAATAAAAGTATATTTCCTTTTTACCAGTTTAACTTTGGAAACCAAGCTTGCCTAATTTAATTCATCATCATAAACACTTAATGTTTTGGTGAAATCAAAACTTCCAATCTCTTGATGTAGGGGAAAAAAACAAGCCTCCCGCAATTTGGCGTGATTCTCTGCCATGTAGGCTCTCCTATACGCTATATATATATATATATATATATATATATATATATATATATATATATATATATATATATATATATATATATATATATATATATATATATATTATAGCGGTGGAGCTGTCAAGCAGAATTTCATGTTTATGGGCCAAGATTCCGGTGATGATGGAATACGAACGGGACAAAATCACGTGGTGTGCTGTTTTGTAGTGGGGGAGGGGGTAGTGATTTTAAATGAAAAGAAGAGGAAATTGAGCCCTGTAACTGTCTCTCACGGGGAAGACACCTCAACAGTAGCTCGCTAGGGGGGGGGGGGGTAAAGGAGGGATTAAAAGGATAGGATTAAAAGGTAAAGAGATAGAGAGAGAGAAAGGAGAGAGTGAGGTGCAGGGATAGCGAATGACGGTCGTGAGAAGAAAATAGGAAAGATGGAGACGGTCGCAGGAGTCCGAGGACGGGGCACCACTGGCGAGAGCTCTTGTCGGCGTCAGGAGATGACGTAGGGTTAGTCCAGTAGGCCAGAGCCATACGCTGTCGTCGAAGATTGGCGTCGCGAGATGGCGTAGGGCCAGCGCAGTCGGCTAAAGCTACGCTGACGCCGAAGATCGCAAGGGCACAACCGGTCAGCACGAAATCCAGCGAGCGAGTCCTGTTTTGTAGTTGGTGGGAGGGCCGCGTAAATATTTTACGAAGGTCGGCAAATGCACAAGCGCTGGTTCTGCTGTTTCCAACTTGCGGTGCATAGCTAGCGGTCTAGGTATTGCTGGGCAAAGCACGACATGAAATCAATTTCTATAGAACCTGAAAGGAGAATCAAACGAGAACAAAGAAAAGCAATGTAAAGGATATTTTGTCGAAATAGGAAGCAAGATAAATATGAATAAAGAACACGTGTACTTCTTCGAAATTCTATACGTGATTGAACTGTTTAAGTGCTGTAGAGAGAAAGAAAAAAAAATGAACTCCTAAAGAACTGTGTATTTTTGGCCATGACTACTTTTGTGCTTAACCGCTGACGCTGTCTGTCAGACACAACCGGACAAGCAAGCGTTTTGAGATATATATGCATTTACACGTATTTATATATAAAACAATATCCACGACTGTCCAAGTTTGTATACACAAAACGATACGAACAGGCACCACAATGGGATATGCATATCTTTCATTGAAGCAAAAGGCCAGCCGCTGCTGGCATGATTGGCCGATTATGCGGACATTTTCACTGCACTCGCTGGACCATCACACACACGCAAGCCACTTTGCCAGTCGGAGACGTGGACGCGCTTATTCCCTCCATATTTCGCGTCGCATAACGATGTCACTTGTTCGGTACTCTCTCTCAGTTTTGATTGCGATCTGTGTACGCATACGAAAAGAGCACGTGCTGGAAATATATACGGAACGCGCCATTTAGAAAGCATCAATTTTTCAAGCGCACGCGGTTTACGACCGATCGATCCAAATCTATACAAACACGCCCGATACGACCTAGTGCGTTTACGTGAAACTCGGCGGAAGTGTTGACGCCCGCCGTATAGCTACAGTTCGGCGTGCGTGGCGCACGCTTCATAAATAATGCGGCACTGGCTACGTCTGTGTGTGCGCGCTCACGAGCGAAATCACTCTTTTGTGTAAACACATTGCTCTTTCTGGGCGTCGTTGGAAGTGGCAGTAGAGAGATAGAGGTTTCGCCGCTGGCTTGTTGGAGGCTCCTTACAAACACAGTCCCAATTATTTCGTTCGTAACGGTGGCAAACATGTGAAGAGTGTGGTGATCATTTGTTGTGCAAACTTTCACAGGCAACTCTTCCCTATGGAGGTGAATATGATTAATCTTGAATCAAAGAAGTAAGTAAGTGTAAGTAAGTGTTTGTGTGCAGGCTCTTATTAGCCCACGAAACTTAAGGTAACTTCGGCATACAGGGTCATGCTGCATGCAGCGGCATTGTGGCAAGTGTAAAAGTGCAATAGTCATTTATAAGCGGGATACGTTCGGTTTACGACCAGTTTATGAACCAAGCATAAATGTTTTTGAACCGATAACAAATCGCTTTCCACAACTATATGAACCCTTTCGAAAAAAGATTACACAATGCAGCTATAATGAAAAGATCCGCACGCAAAAAAAACAACTGATTATACGTATCGATGTTTATTTTAAAGTAACGCTGTGCATGCGCCAATCGACAAGAAATCAAGAATAGAACATGAGTTTAGAAAGCCAGCGTAACTATACTTGTAACAGCTATATTCCATGTTGTAATCAAAGAATGCCTTGTATACAATGGTTAATATACATCAGACAGCAAGCTTTTAAGTTGTAACAACTGACCAATTGAGAGCCCAATAATCATGCTTTTCCTTTCCGTCCTGCTTCAATAATAATGCTTTACCCATAATTTCGTTTTGAAAGTTTTGGTTCCACTAATTGTAAAAACATATACATACCATAAATGATAACTCATGACACAACAAAGAAGTTAATACACCTGTTTTCCTAAGTGCCTCAAGGAGAAGAAGTAAAGCATTTTATTTCTTTGTCGACAGCAATGAAGATAAGGAATAGTGATTTCGAAAACACAGTACTGATTTTAAAGAGAGCGCTCTGCCTATTAACCAATGAACTAAAAATCCAGTCAGTCGACCCTTTTCATTCATTTTCCTTCTCTTTCTCTCTTCTTTGTCTTTGAGTGAAGATGAATATTGTAGGAGACTCTCTTTCTTTCTTCTTTTCCTTCTTTCTTTTTTATCTCTTTCTTTCTTCCTCTTTCTTTTTTCCATCCTCTTTTTCTTTTTGTCTTTCTTTCTTTCATTCTTTTATTCTTTCTCCCACTTTTTTTTATTTCTTCCTGCCCCGCCACGGTAGTCTAGTGGCTCAGGTACTCGGCTGCTGACCCACAGGTCGTGGGATCAAATCCCGGCCATGGCGGCTGCATTTCCGATGGAGGCGGAAATGTTGCAAGCCCATGTGCTCAGATTTGGGTGCACGTTAAAAAACCCCAGGTGGTCGAAATTTCCGGAACCCTCCACTACGGCGTCTCTCACAGTCATATGGTGGTTTTGGGACGTTAAACCTTACAAATCAAATCATTTTATTTCTTCCTTTTCTTCTTCCTTTTTTCATTCTTTCGTTCTTTCCTTCTTTCTTGAATCATGGCTCTCACGAGGATGACATCACCGCCTTTGCATATATATACTTCGCTCAGCCCGCATCGAACGCGTCGCAACAAATTATTTCAGGGTGAAACTCGTGGAATCGCTTAAACATGTCCGAAACAATACCTTCGGTATAGCGCCTCTCGTAATCGCTGTGTTACTCTTGCGAATGTCGTCTGTCGACCTGACGAGCAGTAACACTGGAATAACCACTCACGCATTCGACAATCCATCTCTCTTTCCCCGTAAGCAGACCAATATAATACTGGCGCCAAGTTAGGTTGTGCCGTGGGTTGTGCATATAGAATAATTTACAGGACGACCTCGTTGGATCAGTAGCTACGTTGCTCTGCCGCTGACCCGAAGTACGCGGGTCCGATCCCGGCCACGGCAGTCGCATTTCAGTGGAGGCGAAATGGTTGAGGCCCTCTTGCTGTCAGTGCAAGTTAAAAAACACCCAAAAATAATGGTTTTAGTGCCCTCAATCACGTTATCCATAATCATGTCGTCGTTTTGGGACTCAAAACTCCAGGTATTATATTACTACATAACACAACTTCGAACTACCCAGTCCTTTCACTGGCACACTGGGAACTGCGCTTAGAAAAAGAAATAAACATGTTTTTTTTGTTTTTTGCAGTCACAATGCCATGAAGAATATGCTGATTGATTGATATGTAGGGTTTAACGTCCCAAAACAACCATATGATTATGAGAGACGCCGTAGTGGAGGGCTCCGGAAATTTAGACCACCTGGGGTTCTTTAACGTGCACCCGAATCTGAGCACACGGGCTTACAACATTTCCGCCTCCATCGGAAATGCAGCCGGCACAGCCGGGATTCAAACCCGCGACCCGCGGGTCAGCAGCCGAGTACCTTAGCCACTAGACCACCGTGGCGGGGCAAAAAGAATATGCTGATGTGCAAAAAAAAAAATACAAATATCCAAACAATTCCAAGTAGGAAATTTGACGCAATTGAACCACATACAAGTTCGCCGCAACAATAGATTGCATTCCCTCACCAGTGTTCCCAGGGGGTAGTAGATTCAACAACTGAGCTGCTTAAAACAGTTACGGCGGGGTTACGTTCATAACCTAATCGTTTGCAGCATGCTAATATTGCCTCTCTTGCAGAAAAAAAAAGACATTCCGTAACTCTATAGGCATGCAGCAGAAAGAGTTTTTTTTTCATTAACACTTTTATTATAGCTACACGCTGTCTGCGTGAGAGCTGAGTGTGATGTAATATTGATACCCAGAGTGAAAAGAACGAACACATCACTGCAAGGGCCCACCACTTTCCAGGTTTAACAAAAAAGACGTTTCGGCAAGCTCAATGAATTAGCCACCTTTTCGAGATGGTTAGGCTAAGTAGCAGGCCGTTCTAATCTATTACGTTTGTGAATTTATTTAGTTTGTGCGAGTTTAAACTTAATTTATATGAAAGATGGTCTATGCTAAGTTGAAAAATTTAACCTATACGTTTGTAAGTTTGCCTGGAAGAACATATACATTACTTTGTTTTCTTCACAATAATTGAATTAAGCAGCAAACGTCTTAATAGATGAAAACTAGTCGGGTTAAAATATTTGAGAGTCAGCTTCATAATAAGCAAATCGCTAACGTGTACCCACGAGTTAGTCGAAATAATCCTACGGATATCTTGTGGTAACGATCCCGAATCTCTAAGTGCTCCCACACGCCAAAGCTCATTTTTCACATAAAGCGTCCACTCCGACGCAGTAGCTAAACGGAGCACGTTGTCGTGGGCACTAATGCAACGAACGAAGTCTACTCTTTCTCTGTCTTGCTTGTCAGAATCCCTCTAGCTGTGAACTGGAAGCAATTATGGAAAGAACACAAAAGTAAATGTGATTATTAATAGCATGGTTTGCTACTCTGCATTCATCAGCTGAAAAATCAAAGTAAAAATGGTACAGGGAGAAATAGAGAAAAAATAAGGGAAAATAATAAAATATCACTCATTCGAAGGAAAACCGAAAGGAAAATGAAGCCAGGAACGCTGACCAGTTTAGGATAACCGGTTAACAAAAATTGTGGAGCTCACTCACTCATGGAATATATTTTACGCCTAGGATCCACTCGGACTTTGATTCGCCGAAACTTTTCTGAGCCGAACTTACTCTATCTCACGTTCACAAAAATTTTCTTTGAACAGACTCACTCGTACTCAAACTGACGAAAATATTGCTCACCGTGATTCACTCAGATTCAGGCTCACGGCTAGATCTGAGTCTGAGTCGGTCCGAGCGAGCCGACTCATGAGTCTGCAAGTCTATAACTCGCTTCTTCGATTATGGTGTCAATCCTCTTTAACACCAATATCACACGTAATGAGGGCTCTTCTTGGCGCCTTTTGATATAGCACCCTCAAATGCAAATAATGAGTGGTTGCAAACCAGCAAGGACACGTTTCTTGAAAGAAATGACATCAAATATATTTATCAAGAACTTCCCTGGAAGAGTTGGTAGAGGTGGGCGTACATGAAATATTTCTAAGTGATTCACGCCTCTAATCAATATTGAAATGCTGTATGAAAGATACTGTTTTGGAGTACTTGTGTGTAGACGTGAGTATAGAAACATGAATTCAGGTAAGGCACATAGTAATGTTGAATATAGGTATATAGGAACCTTTACAATAGAAAAAGGCTTAGGGAAGCTTAAAAGAAATGTAAAGAAAGAGAATTGAAGACACTACACCAGCCCTATAGGGAGAACTTAGCAAACAAAGCCCACCCTCCTCTTACTGTAGTGCGCGCATGAGCGTAAACTTGATCGCATTGGCTTCAGCGTTAGTGCAGTCGAGGCAATATGAGATTGAAACACAAAAAGAAACTGCGCAGGTCTGTTCCTCAAATTCATCGCTGTACTATGGCAAGCGGGGATGCTTCCCTCGCGACTCGCTCTTCTTTTCGCCTGTCATTGACAAAAGAATGTTGCAGAGCGTCGGAAGGGCGCAGGGGGGGGGGGGGGGGCGGGGTTAGGGGTGGAGTATAGAGGAGTCACTCTGCGGGAGATGATTTCCTTCGGCCGAGAAGTCGAAGACACGTAATCAGAGCATCCGGATTCCACCACCGGCTTTCAGCGCACACACTTGGCTTCCTAGGTCTTCCCAAAACAGACGCGAATCACTCTGTGTAAGACTAGACTCTGCAGTGGCGAGTGGGACAAGGGGAGGCTGACAGGCCATGCCACCACCAACCGGCACACGAGTCTCGCTTCTAGACGTCGCCGACGCTTCCCCTTCCCCTCATCTGACGAGCGACTAAACGAATTGGTCACTGGAGGGATGGGTGCTAAGCACAACATTCCTTGCCCGACCCACAGCGACCCTTCTCGCCTTGGCTTCGCAGTTCTTCCCTGCAGTGCGGCCGACGTCCCTGCCCGAAGCCCGCGAGTTTCCCAGTCGGCAATTACGGGCGAAGAATAAGGGAGAGTGCGGGGGAACACGGAGGAGCTTACGGCGGCCGCGCACACACAGAGCGTATACCGTTGTTGGGGAAAAGCGGGTCGGGTGTCCATAACCAGATTGGGGAGCTACCGGGGAGAGCTTGGGTCAGCTGCACGCAGATGAGAAAGAAGGCCGGAGTCTAACGCCAAAATAAAGCAGAACGGCACGCGCGGGGAGCAAAAGAGTGGGCCGGACGTACGCTCCACAGTGTGGGAAGCGGACAGCAGTGTTGGGTGCGGTGTCGAGGGGGGAAGGCGGCACGGGTCTCCACGCTTTCTGCGTTGCTGGTGGTTGCTCCGCGACTCGTTTGTAGCAAGCGACAGTGGGCACTTATGTTTTCATAAACAGGGCAGAGGCTCCCCGCCCGCACCGTTATCCAGATGGCGAGGAGCCGGACGGTGGTCATGCTTTACGCTCGACTGCGTCCCTGCGTGCGTCCAGCTGGTAGCGTCGCTTTTATGCTTTTGACGTTGTTTCATTGTCCGGTGTCGTCTAACAGCAAAGGCCACTGAACAGGCCGTTAATTCTGCGGCCTCCCTGGCACCTGGTGCTCCGTTATTGGTGTGCATCGAGCAGCGGCGTACTCTGTCGCGTTTCCTTATTTCTGTTTTTTTTTTTTTTTTGTAGAGCAGCAGTTGTTTCGCTCGCCAGCCTCATGAAGCCAGAACCCCTTATCCCTTCCTCTTTCCCTGGTGTCTCCCGCACATACATTGAACAACTGAGCCAGCAAGCATTTACATGGTGTCCCGGGGATTCCTCTAACACTATGTTGAGGAAAACGTACTTGCATTGTATTTGCTTTGCTGTCCCATAAAGCCTTAGAAAATAAGCTTTAAGTGCTCAACGTGAACATGGTACGGTGACAATTTTCAATCTGCTTCACACACGTGCCACATTAAAAATGCCAAGGCCGCAGTCTTCACGGCTCCTATTGTATGCGATAAATGAATGTATAAAGGCTCATGAGTGTGGCACTTATACTCTTAAAATCTTCGATTATAAGGTTCCTCTTTCTAGCTGCTGTGCAGTCCCCATCACTGTATGTCGCGATACCGTATATCATTGAAAAATTGCTCGCGCATGGATATTCAAATAAAAGCGTATTTTTCGACATTGTGTTCATAAGGTCCTAAAACATGTCGTGTGAGCAATGAGATCAAGGAATTAAAAATTCTATTTTGCTTGAAACAAGAGTAACACGGCCACGCACGCATATTCATTTTTCTTGCATGCCAGTTTTAGCGCATATCTTGTTAGCTTTGACCTGATTTTAAGGATGGCCACTGTGTACATTGTTTTTCCGGTCTCTGAAATCTGGGAGCACCTAGCTCTGCGGGCTGCAAAGCGTCCCAGTTCTATCGAACTAGAATTAGATCCTGCAGAGAAACTTCAAACGCTACCTGCGCAAACCTCGTGAGATCACTTTGCGCTGTTTTTGCCTTCGCAGGAATCCACTGCTCTCCTACAAGTATAAATCAAACGCTATTCTTGTATTGCCGAGTTCACGACATGTGCAGCACTCTCCGATGACTGTTAGTAGTCGCAAGGGACCACCATTCGTAGCACTAAGCCACTACGCAATGCAAAATGCGACTTCCTTCCGCCAGAGGTATACACATGTTTGTTGCACACCTTCGATATCTTCGGGTTGGACGTGCAGCGTGACAAAAAAGATTCTTAGTAGAAGTCGGCAGGCGAACGGGCCACGAGAAACAGTTTGGGGTAACTTTAGAGATAAACGAAAGCCTGGAAGACAACGCTGGGGTTATGCACAGGTGTAAAAAAAAATTAAACAAGGGAACAAAAAGAAAGATTTTTTGAGACCTGTCTTTTGTTGACTTAAAAGAAATATACTAGATAAAAAATTCGGCAGATCCCACGTACCTGGGAATAAACTTTATGCGAAGCACGTGGAGGGAAGGTGACCGTGTTGCATTTTTTTATTGAGCGACATGTCATGAAATGACGCTAAATATATGTACAAATGCTGCACGCAGAGACATAGGTTGAAGAGTTGCAGATGTTTATATGCCAGCTTTCCACTTGCACAACGACATCAGCTGGAAATGTGTTTCAGCAACACCAGAAGCTGATATGAAGCGCTGATGCTCGCGAAGATGCTGGCCCTTGACATTGCTACTTAAATCAATTTCCGCGCATGTCCCTTCACCACCATTGACCTTAACCAGACGTGACGGCAGTATGAAAGCGGCACATATGTAATGTTGATAAAATTGGGTATGCAGCACTGCAACCACTATTGACGTTTCACGAAGATTAGCGTCTATTTGAAAAGTAGTTCCGAGACTTGCGTATACCTCTGTGGTAGAATGCTTGACTGCCACGTAGAATTCTTGGGTTCGACTCCTGCTGGGACCCTGAAATATATTATTTGCATTCGTCGGGTGGCCAACGCTGCATATATGTCAGGTTTTTCTTAACACTGACATTTATTCTATGCCTTCGTTGGATCGACACTACTGATGCCGGGTATTGCTTAGCGCTCACGCGTTAAAATTGCCCATGTGTGTTCTCGTCGTTCCTGAATAGATACGAGATACGAAGTGTCAATCACCTGAGGCACATACCCGCTTACCAGTGGTACATACCCGCCCATGAGTATGTGCCACTGTCTGGTGGGAAGTGTATACCCGCTTACCAGTGGTACATACCCGCCCATGAGTATGTGCCACTGTCTGGTGGGAAGTGTTTGACGACGTACGCGACGGGATTATAACATTACTCATATATTGACCAGCGCGTCATATTCGTCAAACTATCTTTTTCCTCCCATGCTAATTTTGGTTCATGCCAAGTTAAGGGGTGACCACGAGAGCACCCAAACGTAAGTGGCTAGATAGATAGATAGATAAATAGATAGATAGATAGATAGATAGATAGATAGATAGATAGATAGATAGATAGATAGATAGATAGATAGATAGATAGATAGATAGATAGATAGATAGATAGATAGATAGATAGATAGATAGATAGATAGATAGATAGATAGATAGATAGATAGATAGATAGATAGATAGATAGATAGATAGATAGATAGATAGATAGATAGAAGATAGATAGATAGATAGATAAGATAGATAGATACGCTCAAAGTCGCCGAAGTTCGTTAAGAAGTGCTTCGCATTTGTTAAAACAAGAGGCGCGAGAAAAAAGGCAAGATGCATTGCCTGTTAGGGATAAACGTGTTTTGTTACATCGTCGAGTCAAGCAGTGTTGTCTTCGGTCCACGGTAATACAACAAGTCGGATTTGTTCTCTATTCCTGACAAACATACGCATTCTTTATTGGCAGTGAACTGTCGTTAATTTGGTCCTATTTTATCACGCATTAGTTAATTCTTACGTATCGAGGCGGTCTCCAAGCATGAAACACCACAAATGTGAAAGAGATAAAACTGTGTCGAGGACAACCCGAACAAGGTGGGGCAGTCTGCTTTGCCATCTTCGTCACCGCTTGCTGTATGACAATGAAACGAAAATCCATAACTGCCCAATGGTTTTTTGGCTATGCGCGTTTAACGCTGCCTTAAGCTCAGTTAGTATTGCAAAATAAGATGAGAATGATGAAAGCTGTGGCATATACACTGACCTTATGCAAATTAGGTACAATGTTTACGTATTCACCAAGAAAGTAAAAGTATATAATGTACAGGCAAAGATTTGTATATTGTCATACCTTTCATATTTCGTCAATTTGTTAATTCAGACTTCCTTCGGGGACCCCGTGAAGTCCTAATTAACGAGATATTGTAGTTACTTCACATTGTTCAATCCGTCAGCTAAATATACTGACGGATATTCCCCCTCTGTGGAGCCCAGTGAGTGGAAGCCAGTTCAAGGCCCTGGGAATGGTCACTGGGAACAATGATGACAAAGTCTGCGTTCTCAAACCCGCATGCTACAAACCACATTGCACGTTAGTAAAATATCAAGAGCTGAACTTGGCTGGTTCACCTTTTATAGCAAGTAATTATAGCTTTTATGCCACAATCAAGGAGGCTGACTTCAGGAGAAGAAAAGAGATAAGAAACTTGGAAGGAAGCACTTTCTGAATACGCAAAATGACAACGGCATTAAGTAAAGTAGAAGAGGCACGCAACCTAAGCTTTGAGAAGAATTTCAGCTAGATTGAGTAGGGAGAAACAAAGTTAAGGAGAGACGATAGAGACAATGATTTCATGAGAACTCCGAGTATTTGAGTTGCATGCGTTCCCGCTATTAGCTTTCGTTTGCACAATGGCAGGCTGAAGCCGGAGATGGGGGGGGGGGTTCAACGCTGTTGTAAATACTTTGAAGTACATGCGCTTGGCACGTACATACGTGAATATTTGGTCGTGTAGCAACTTGCGGAACCAAAATACAAACTACTTTTCAAAAATGCAGTGAGTGCAGTAGACGGCGAAGTGGAATAAGTACTGCGAAAGTGTGCGGGAGGAACGCAGACGAGAAGAAGAGATAATGTGTTGAGAGGGAGACATGCTACCGGATATATTTTTTTTTTCCTTCTCGGCACAACATGGCGACGACAACGCTGAGCCAGTATCAAGCCGTCATCTGCTTTCCCTCTCGCATCTCAACGCCACACAGGAATTTACCCCTTCCTTTCCTTTGTTTCCTCATTCGTCCATTTCTTGCGTTCTTTGTGCTTGGCGAGAAAGAAAATGGAGACTGGGCCAGACTCTTTTCCCTTTGTCGGGTGGCAGGCTCCGATGAGCGCCGGCACGCGAGGTCTCCATAATGGATCCGGGTCTAAGAAAGCTATATCCCCGAGCTCTTGAGCTTATTTGGTCCACTCCCTCCACCACCCTAAGCATCGTACTGACTGGCGCGAAATGCATTATACATGACCGCGTAGGCCCCCAAAGCATATTGCCTGCCAGTGAACGCGCCTCAAATATTTATGACGCGCGGCTGCAAAGCAAGCGCACTCACGTGTGTCAGTGCTTGTGTAACCTGACCTTTCTTCTCTCGTTGATATCGCGCAGCACTTCTTGTCTTCTTATTTATGGGTGAGGCCTTGCTGTTCTTTTCATGTCCAATATATAGCGAGTAAACAAACTCCGGTCTCCTGGTGGTCGTCGACACACCGATGCGTGTCATAGGGCTGAATATTTCACCTCGGATGGATCGCCTCTCTGTTGAGAGGATTTCGCTTCCCAAGATAGGTCTATGTTTCCCAATGCTCGAATGGACATTGCATCGTAACGAAGCTGATACCCGATTAACCTCTCGTACATTTTTTCTTCATTTTTATCTTAACCTTCCTTCTTTGCTACAGCGTGTCAGCTCATGAAGCTGTACCTCTTTCAAGGGAATCAGAAAGCTCTTCGAATGAGAAAGAAAGCTGACGAAGATGAACAAAGCGAACAAGGACGTCAATAATGGAGAGCAAGTGTGGGGAGTGCTTTGATAAGCACACTAAGCAGTCAGTCTATGCTCGCGTAATACGGGTACACCAGCTGTGTGCTGGTTCGTTCTATATTATGCACAGGAGTGGCTGAAATCTCGTTTTTATGCTGCGCAGGCTTGGCCGGGACATGTTCGAGTACGATATGAACTACCCCCTAGCATTTCTCAAGTAATGCAACGTCAATGATCACAACAACTTTGTATGTGATAGGCTGGGGGCATTAAAACGCACGCATATTTTGTAATTTTCAAAGAAGAAAAAGTATAACCATCCCGTTTTGTTGCATGCAACTTCAGGGTAATTCACGCGGAAATGCAAACTATGCGTTTAATGTTGCCCGTCTATCGAAACAGCGTGGGCAAGTCATTCCTACATCATTAAGCAAGGCGCTACGCAAAAGAAATATGGACGAGACTTGGCCCGTCCTCGTTCGCACATCGTGCCCTTACATATAACCCGCCATTGTCGAGCAGCAGCGCCACATTTTCCTTGCTTAGCTATACAGAGTTCACTGTGCATGAGTTGCGCCATGCAGAGCATATTAGAAAAACATGGCAGTATTGGGAACTCTACACGAAGTATTGTGAACTATATTGCTCTTTACCTTTCACCGACTGCTCTTTATTTTCGTAGACGTGTTTGTGTAATCACTGATACTCGTATGAGTGACTGAAGACATCAGAAGCAGCTCAAACTTTACGGCTGAATCCGCTAAATTTTCCAGAGCCATCGCGTCATGTTGCACGTAACGAACACAAGTCGACTCCCTATGCGCAGCGACGCAAGACCAACATACGCTGATCATACACGTCAATAATACACGATCATACGCATCATAACAACGTTGCTGCGTCAGACACTGCACTGCATGCACTACTGACTACTTTTATAACATTTTAACTGATTCAACTTGTAGGGTACCTATTGCGAAGACAATGTTATTTTTTCGCGATTTTCACCTTGGTGTTGACGTCTCTTTTACTATGACAGTCGCAAACAGAGGGCATACGCTTTAGACGTCATGTAATGGATATTGAGAAATTCACCATCGGGAACACTCTTGGAGCTTGGATCGTCATTGTTGCCGGCTTTTAGGGCATGCGTGCGACGGCTTCATTTTGTATGCCCACGTAGGTGGAGACGACAGTGTTTAACACCCGCCGCCTAATTTGAAATTCCTGCTTCCATGTATACGTATTTCTGTACATATATTTGATACACATCGACGGCTGTTCTTTTTACTTTCCCTCTCATCGTTTTTTTTTCTTGCATTCACCTTCTTCGAAGGTCCCCACACGCGTCATCATTACTCACCGCTGTCGCGTGGGCATTCCATGGTATGAGCACTTATAGTCTGAATGCGGCAGGCACTTAATGGACAGCACCCTTTTTTTCTTTTCTTTTTCTTTTGAGAGATGGGATGGTCCTAATGGTTCATAGGGCGTCCACTTGATGGCGTGGCGTTTACGCTGTTGCACTTTTTACCCCGAACTTCAACTTTTGCGGGCAGTATGTGCGCTTTGTACGGAAGTAAACAAGGCGTGCCAGCAAGCGCGCATGCAATGCGCGCCTTTTAACGACTTGCGTGACGTCGTCGCTGGGCTGATTCATTCACTCTGGAGCGGCTATCTATGGTGTTATTGTTGCTTTCAAATGCGCACGACACTGCTGCCGAAATTAAGTAATCTGTTGTGACGGTCATAGTGCCGAGAAAGTATGCACGCCATTGGGAGGCGGTAATTGTTGTATTCGAGCCAGTGTTCTTGACAGTTGATATGCTGGTATGTTTCTCTTATTATAGCTGCGGGATGTTGATGATTGGCGGTGTTTGAGGAAATGGGTCTATTCATGAGGTCAGCAAAGTATTAAAGTCACTGAAGTTACTCGTACAGTTTCTGGATATTTTGTTGTTACTAAAGTGAGCGGAAGTATGGTATGAAGCAGTTGACATGGCTGGTAAGATTGTAAATAGAAGTTGACGATGTAGGGTTACGTTCAGGCTGCCACTTGGTAGGGGTGACACATGAAACTTTGTTACCGTCAATAAGGGCGGATAGGCGAGCTCGTTGCACAGTCCATCATGTAGTTTGCTGCAGATGAAACAATACCAGCTCCTTCAGTATATGACCCAGTGAATGCGGAGTTCATCGCTGTATCAATACCTAAGATGTCGAAAGCAATGACTTTTATAGGTCCTGTCGCCCAGTCGAACATTGGAGGTGGGTCGCCGAGGCGACACGCAACGGCGATTAGGAGATGGTGAGTGGCGGCGAGACTCACGGGAGTTCACAGGCAGACCACTACTGTAAGGTGGAAAGGGCGAACGCTGAAAAGAAGACCGGTAAGGCGTGCGCTGGTACTTTGTGAGTGAACTGAAGCGTCCGCTGCCCTCTGGAGCGTAGCCACGTTGCTCGTCCTGTTGACGCCTTCGGCAAAAGCGAGATATATGACCCCTATAGCCGGAATAATAACAGATTTGGCGTTGAGGACGTGGCATGGCGTAATACGGCTGTGGGCGCATCGGTGGTGACACTGACGCGACAGGTATACATGACCACCTGGTGTAGCCGCTGGGGTAGTGGTTGGTGCTGAGAGCGCCGCGACTTCTGCGTACGTTGGTACCTGACGAGGTCTGGATTCGGCGAAACAAGGTGAATGTGACACAGATGCAATCTCTTGCCTAATGATGTCCCGCAAGTTGGTTGGAGCTGAGGCTAAAGCAGACGGTGGGGCGCAGAAAGAGCAGCGCCCATGAAGCTCCTCACGAACGATGTCGCGGACCAGGGCACGGATGTCGAGGGCCGCAGGAAGATGAATGTCCGAGGCATCACGGCAAAGACGAAGAGGCTGAAGTTCTTCTAGTCTCTGGCAAATGGGGACGACATCTTGAGTTGTGGTAGGGTTTTGCGACACAAGGGCGTTGAATGCGATGGTACTTATGCCTTTGATAATATGGCGTATATTTAACTGAATTTACACGCAGGCATAGCTGAATTTACACGCTTGCACAAGGCAAGAACATCCACGAGGTGTATGATTCACCCGCCAGCTGAATGCGTGCCGCAAGCTTCTTTGTTGCTACTTTGGCGCGAACACTGGGGGAACCGAAAATCTGACGGAGCTGCCGTGCGAACGTGTCCCAGTCTGGAAGATCTTGGAGGTGGTTCCAAAACCAGGTTTTGGCAACATCAGTTAGGTAGAAAGGGACCGTACGCAACTTGTGTAGAGTTACCCACCTGTTCAACAGAGTATCCCACCTGTTCAACAGAGTATCCCACTTATTCAACTCGCTGACGAGGTCGCCGGTGTGTAGCCATTCTTCAACGTCATCCCCTTTGAGACCTAAGAATACTGGCGGATCACGCTGGTGGCTGTGGATGGCCAGGGTCGACGGCGGAGGCTGCACTGGGCTGGTGGTGTTGGATGGACTAGAATTGTCTTGCACTGCCATGGCAGGTGGTAGTAGACGACGACCCAAGCGGAGCTCCAGTGGTAACGTGCGAGAGGACTTGGGGATCGAGAAGCACCGTCCACCACTTATGAGGAAGAGCTTTATTCGAGGCGAGCTCAAGCTGGCACACACTGATGATGATATCTACAGATGAGTAAATTATGCAAATGATGATGACACGTTCAATTGATAAAGAAGAGTCGGTGACTGCACTCACAGTACCTCTGGTTTCTTAAATTTTTTTCCTGGTTGTTTGAAACAAAACCATACTTTTATTAACTCTGAGTACATCTCACTCGTACCCCGCCGCGGTGCTCTAGTGGCTAGGTACTCGGCTGCTGGCCTGCAGATCGCGGGATTGAATCCCGCCGGCAGCGGCTGCATTTCCGAAGGAAGCGGAAATGTTGTAGGCCCGTGTACTCAGATTTGGGTGCACGTTAAAGAACGTTTCGACCAGGTGGTCGAAATTTCCGGAGCCCTCCACTACGGCGTCTGTCATAATCATATGGTGGTTTAGGGACGTTAAACCCCACATGTCAATCATATCAATCAATGCATCTCACTCATGCGTACGCGCCCGCATCATTTCCTTCTGCTCCTATCTCTTGTTAACTTCCTTCGACTTTCCGGCATCGTCCTTCACCCGTCAGAAAAGAATATCACATGTTGAGTTGTGCCTAGCCTATATTCCCTTTGTTTCTCTCCGTGGTATTCAAAACCAGCTTTACCGATTAATTTTACGTAAGCTGCACGCACAGCAAACAAAGGATTATTTAATAGCGACATTTGAACGGTTCCAGTGGACATGCCCACTACGTGACTCGGCATCGTATAGGGCAAGCTTTACTAAGAATACTCACAAGAAGAAAAGACAAAAAAAAAGAATAGAACACTCGCATTTGCGTTCGCATCACGTGCTATCGTCCCGGACGCCTGTCGCATTTATTAAAATTTAACGACGCGTATGCGGCGAACAAGAGTGTTTTTTATGGAGACTTCTTCTCACTCCCGCCTTTCTGGGTCAGGCGGGCAGGTAGGGGAAGAGAAATTTGCACGACCCGAGGGATGTCTGCGTCGGTTCCTCGCCATGCCTGGTCACACGTGCGGCGGCTGAGGGCGAGGCCTCGGCGCGTTCGACGCAATTAGGGCCGAATTACAGGAAAAGGGGGTGGAGAGAGGTGATCTGCGAACGTCTTCACTGCGCTCCGTGGCATCGACATCACGCGACGCCGTTCCCCGACCCCGCATCGTCGACAGTGACAAACGAGACTGGGTGAATTATAAGGGCAAGTCGGAAAGAGGAAGAGAACGCCGTTTCGATGTCCCGAAGAGGGGTGCGTGGCGAGGAAGCGGGGAGAAAAGATGACTCCGCATTTTATACTATACGCGGTGCTCTCTAATTGGGTTTCTCAGCTCTGTGGCGTAAATCACGTTTCGTACGAACCACCGATGCCCACCCCTCCTTTGTTCCTTTCTTCTTTCTTAGCAACCTGCGTGTGAGCTTCTTCCCGTTTCGCAATCTCATCTCGCGCTCACCGTTTCCTCACTCTCCTCTTCTTCCTCAATAATTTGCCAGAGACGGGCGTCATGATGAACCTTCCTTTAAAACACTTACGTAAAGCTAACATTTTTTTTTTTTTTGAAGACACCAGACGACGAAGTATGGAGACACTGTGGCCTTCGTTAGGGCAAGGAAGTTAACACAGACGAGAAAAAACGTAAATTAATTTTCTCAGTTCGGAGGAAGTTCACTGTCTGCCAGTTTGCGTCAGCCAGCTGAGCGACTAGTGGTTGGAGAATCATTAATGAAGTCAGAGCATAGAAGCCTCAAAGCCAAGTCGGGGCCTACGGATGTTGCCGAACGCACACCCCTTGTTACGTATGCACCCCACGGATGCGAGTTTGAGGGAGCTGTGACAGTTTATTCTATATTCAACATACGTTTTTCATTGTTGAGCGTTTTTTATAGTGTGGTTTTGCTTTTCAATGAGCATCTATGCTACTCACATTGCAGTTTTCTTGCTACATGGAAGCCTTGGGAAATTAAATATAAGACTATACTTTAAGATTAAAACATTATAGACTCTCTGAATGAGCAAGGCAAGCACACCAGCGTTCCCGCCTATTTCAATACAGCTAGCTTTGTTAAGTGGTAACTTCTGTTATCCAGATAAAATGTTTTACGCAAGCTGGTGGAGGCACCGCACACTGACCAGAGGGTGCTGCGTTGCTCACACTGCCCCGTCTCAAAGTTTTTGACACTCGCCGTTAGGGGCACGCAAAACATAGACGCGTGCATGCGTCCCCCATGCATCACGGCCACAACCCGCCGACAGATGCAGGGCGCGAGACGCACCCGTCTCATTTCATTTTCACCGAGGCCGTCTCAAGGTTGCCTTTTAGATGCGGAAGCATCTTATACTCGCGCCTTGTAGTGCGTCGTCCGCACCGCTTCTCGAACATTCGACAGCTGACGCGCGCGCATGCGCCGTCGCGCCGTCGCCCACCATCTGTGCCGCGCGCGCTTCTCCTTCGAGAACATTCGACAGCTGACAGCGCATGCGCCGTCGCGCCGTCGCCATCTGTGCCGCGCGCGCGCTTCTCCTTCGAGAACATTCAACAGCTGACAGTGCATGCGCCGTAGCGCTGTATATATACTCAAGGTCGGCGCTCGCTCGCTCAGTTGCCGCTCGTCGGTTGGTTTGTACGGCGCGTCGACGTCCAAGGTCGCGGTGAAATGAATTCCAACGAATCCACAAACACAATGATCGACGTCCCTTCGACCAGCGCCGTCCTTTCGCATACGTGTGTACGCGTTCACTCATTTAACACCCCCTCCTACAACCACGTTAACCAATTTATCCATCGACCCAAGTAAGTCGCAATTTAACACTCCATTTCACAACCACGTTAACCAATTTAGCCATCGACCCAAGTAAGTCGCACTTTAGCACCCCGTTAACCAATTATATGCTCCGCATCCTCCTCAGTGTTCCCCCGAGGGAAGCTGCGGGCAATTTTTTTTATACGCTGGCTATGCATTGTGGCGCTGCAGTCAGATTGCAAAACCCGATTAATGGTGCCTCAGTGTACGTCGAGGAGACTGTGTTCACTGGTTGCACCTGGAGTTGATGCGCGCAGGACGCTGTTTCTTTGTTTTTTGCTTTTTTTCACGACGCGGTTGCGAGCACACTAAACGTTTTGCGGTTGTAACCCATTTTACGTGACCATATGTCTGAACGTCCACATTTGTCGCACTGTTTACGGGGTACATAACAAGCCGTGCGGGCTTTATAACATCAGCTCATGCGGGACGTTCAATACACCCGTCTGCTGCAGGGGTCAGGTAAATACTGTGTGTAGGTATACATGCAGTAGCTCTGTTGTTGCTTTCAATAGCATCTCATATCTGATGGATAAGTATGATAAACGAGAGCAATCACGAGAGTTCTGAATCAAAGCAGACGCGCTTTGGTCGTTTACGTAACAAGCAGGGTAGTATAGGCTGCTTCAAGACGGTACACAGAAGTTCATGCAGAAATAGCAAGAACAAACGAAGCGCATTTAAATTTGAATATATGCCCTTTGAGAGGAAACGTATGTTTTTTGTCGCACATATATTTATAGGAACGCCAAACAATTAAAAAAGTAAAAGATCCCTTGAAAATATTCGTAAGCGAGGCCCCGCGAATACAAATTAACAATGTCTCAGAGCTCTTCAAAAAAAAAAAAAAAACTCTCGTGCATTGGGAGAACATTGTGAACCTTTCATGCCGTGGTTGCCAAAAAAAATTACAGCATGTCCATGGAGTGAATGATAACGGTGGCTACGTACTACTACATACATACATGCAAGGAATAGATAGACCCACGACTTAAGGAGCTTCGCCCTTAAAAGCAAGCACTCTCGCAAATTTTCCGCTCATTGAACTATAGTGGAAAGCCCCACTTGTGCGCTCCGAGTAGGTAGTATACATTCCTGCACATATTTACAGCTACACTGCTCAGCTCCTCTTTATTTCGTTACACCTACAATAAATGTCACTAAGAAATGTAAGCCGTTGTCCTTAGTTTCACACTTTAACTTTGTGGTGCACATTGTGAGATAATTCAGGGAGCACCCATTACGTACTTCTCCGAGATGTAGGTGGATCACGTCAGATATTTCAGGGGCTGCAAGTAGAGTCAGCCACAAAGTAATGCGCGCCACGTGAGCGCGTAGCGAAACTGCCATCCACGCCGTCTAGTGGTGACCCACCTGCTTCTAGAGCGTAGCTCTGGCTGTGCAGTCGCCCGAGTAATACTCTCGACAAACGACTGCTCGCCAGTGACGGCGGAGATGGTTGTTTCGTCACGCACTCGAGTGCTCTATGTTATGATGTGGCACCCTGTACTTTTGGTGGCTGCCCATCAAACTACCCTACGCAAACTTCAGGTGCATGCTGCTTTACGTAAGCAGCGATCAGAGTGA
This sequence comes from Rhipicephalus microplus, assembly GCF_013339725.1. Lineage (NCBI taxonomy): Eukaryota > Metazoa > Arthropoda > Arachnida > Ixodida > Ixodidae > Rhipicephalus > Rhipicephalus microplus. Next base: position 305,898,852 of record NC_051165.1, read on the forward strand.
ATCAGTGCGTTGCCAACTTTTTCAGAGCACTGGAGATTAGCTTTTGAAACAGCTGGGTGCTCCACGCCAGAAACTGTTGCAACTGTCGTGGATTAACTTTCCGTGGCCCATGCTACCGATGATACCGATGATGCAAGTCAGAAAGCAAGGTGCTAAATCTTGTCTGCCCATGCTATACGTAGCGCGAAAATTGAAATCGATACAGACGTTTGCATCCTGTTTTTGAATGTATGGAGCAGATACGTTAAAACTGCGAGGTGTATAAGCACAAACCTGTATGCAAACTTTTGAGCTATCTTGCGTGCGCACGGTAAATGTATTTGAGTAATGTTCAAGTACGAACGAAACACTTGCTGTGATTCTTTTTCTCAGAGTGCAAAATTTGAAAAAGGAGCAAAGAAGTGAAAAACAATGTCAGCAATAGCAAATCTTTCTTATTTCACGACAGTGGACGCTCTGAACAAAATATATATAAGTAAATAACAAAACCACAGGAGCCCGTGTCTTTCACTCGTGATGAAAAAAAACTTGCCGTTTAAATGCATACAGGAAGGAACGAGAGCACATTATTATCGCCGCATAGCCATAGGCGAATTCCCGGCTCATGTAGAATGGTTTATTTTATCAGCTTCGGGAACTTTACATGTTCTAAATTCATACAACGTGCACTTCGCAGTGTGGTTCGTTGAACACATTCCCCTAAAAGACTCTGTCGAAGGTAGCATGTGCGGGAAATACCTGGCTCCCCGGAGTACAAATATTTACAGGCACACAGGGCCCGAGGCGTCTCTACAATACGTTCAACTATAGACGGTCGCTGTGCAGCCATCTGTATCTCCTCTGGTTAACCCGTTGCCCGGAGGGTGATATAGAAAGAAAAGACTGAAACAAGGAACACGAGCGTGAGTGGAGAAGCGACTGAACCTAATTTGGTTTTATTTTACTTCCGATTATTTCGAGCGGGGCGTTGTAGAAACTCAGGCGAGTGCAGAGTTTGGTTCGCCCCAGGCAGTGCGATGAGAAATGAATTAAAGCCTCAACCACCTTTGAAATCTCGAGGAACCGATAAGAAAAGGAAGGAAAAAAAAAAGATGGAAACTTGGAACGAACACAGCGCAAAAGAAGACGGAGACACGGATAGGTGACGCACGCACAGCGCCATGTACATGTCGCCCTTCTTGTCGCCCGCCTTCTTTTGCGCTGTGTTCACTTCGATGTTCAACGAACACGCCCAAGCTTCGACGCAAAGATAGAACAATAATTGTTTACTCATCAAGCGTGTCGGTATTCGCTTTGAAAAGCAAGACTCAGTGCCCGTTTGTTTTGTTCTTTCTTTCTTTCTTTCTTTCTTTCTTTCTTTCTTTCTTTCTTTCTTTCTTCGTCTTCTTCTTTCTTCTTTTCCTTCCTTTCTTTCTTCCTTTTTTTCTTTCTTTCTTTCTTTCTTTCTTTCAATATCTTCCTGCCTTGCTTGCTTGCTTTTCTTCTTTCTTTCGTTCTTATTCTCTTTTTTTTCTTTGAGAAAAAATGATACCTCATAGCTCACGTCTCAGCTACTTCAGCTAACCACTTCATGATAGTGTGGTGATGTTGCGCACTCCTGCCCTGGGCTCCACTTGATCCGTACTAAGTGCATGTACCTCTACAACCTGTACATTCCATACCTTCCTATTCGCCGTGAATTCTTGTGACGTCTTTGTCCGGTGTGGTCAGTGGCATGGCGACGCAACCGTCCATCCCTTCTATAAAAAACTGGCCCATTTGCACGTTTCATTGCTCCACCAGATGCCGCGCGCCAAGGACGTGCTAGTTCCCGCTTTTACCATTTACGAGTTAGCTCGCTAAATCTCTCGTTTCTTTAAACTGTGAAGTCTTTTTTTTTTCTTTTTACGGTATCTTGCAATAAAATATACTGCGGGCACAATGGCGCTAATAAGTGACAAAATGAGAGCAAGAATAACTCTTTTTTTTTCGGCTGACTGAAGAAGTTGTAAAGAAATATGCGGCTAATTCAGTATCCCACCGTCGTATTGGCTATAAACACGGTGTATGTATCTCTCTTCTCCCTGCTCTAGTTTTCCGACAGTCGAGTAAACAGCCGCTTCACTTTATGTCGACCTTTTACTAAGAGACTTTTGTTCCCTTGACCGGTGGAAATACGTTTAATGGGCGTGGACGAAAAGGGATCACAAAACCCATGAACTCAACGCAAGTTTCAACTTTTCTTTTTTTTTAATGTGACAGTTGGGAAGCACGGACTGCTGTATGAATGTGTAATTCACCTTAACCGAGTTGCGTCAAAGCTTTAAGTCCACGGTGTGCGCTGTGTCCGGGTGTCCTCCATTTTTATATCAATTTTTTGCGCAACTCAGTTAAGGTGACAGATTGCTAGAGCGTATAGTTACCACTAAAATTTCTGGGGTTTTACGCTCCAAAACCAAAGTATGATTGCTCGACGCACCGTAGTTAAGGGCTCCGGAAATCTTCACCACTTCTTGTTCTTCAGCGTGCACCAATTTTGCATAGTATACAGGCTCATGGCATTTCTCCTCCATTAAAATGCCACAGTCACAGCTAGAACTTAACTTAAAAATTAATTTCTATTAACAAGTTGTAACTTGCTCCGTTTGCGATCTTCTTCATCCTTTGTCCCAATGTTTTCAAAACGTTCGTACATCTTAAGTCAACTAGAAGAACTAGATTCAGTCAGCAACTTTATTTTGCCTAGTGTCAGCCGTGGAATTACAGCGGTCACGGGTCTCTCCCGTAATAACCTGAAGGTGGCGGGTTGGATCCCGGCCGTAGCAGCAGCATTTCTATGGAGGAGAAACGATAAGTATACTAACAACTTATGGGGTTTAACGCCCAAAAACCACGATTTGATTACGAGAAACGCCATAATGGAAGGCTACGGAAGTTTCGACCACCTGGACTTTTTCAATGTTCACTTGAATCTAAGCACACGGGCATCGAGCATTTTGGCCTCCTTGGACAATGCAGTCGCCGCGGCTCGGATTCAATCCTGGACCCTCCTGGTCAGCAGTTGACCACCCCAATAATAATAAGAATATTATTATTATTATTATTATTATTATTATTATTATTATTATTATTATTATTATTATTATTACGTCGTCATCGAAGCCGATAAAGGATCGTCACGCACAACACAATGCGCAAATCAGCCCTGTACATCTAGCTTCACCACATTATGACCCTTAGTGCGGGAAAACCAATTAAAGACGCCTTAGAACTTTTTGTTCAAGTTCTTAGGAATCCGCCAAGCAGATCTGTTTGTTCCAAGATATGGCACTCAAATAAAAGACACTGGTGCTTAGACAAAACTAATATTTTTAGCTGTAGTAGCTAATGACAAACAATGAATATTAGCCTCAAGAGATCGCATATTTGCGAGTCGTCCTAAGTAGTGTTACAGATGATTTAAAGACAATAACTGGCGGAGAGTTAATATTCCGTGACTTGGATAGAAAGCTTTAAGATAGAGATAAAGACCGAGAGCGTTAGTTACACCACCAAAGGTGGTCCTATAAATTCAGAAAGCTTGAATTCTGACAAAGGAGTAAATAAACATGAAATTCTAAACACTACAGCTAGGCTGTAAAACGTGAGTGATTGAGGGGGGGGGGGGGGGGATGAACGGCTCACGAAGACGTGATTGCGGCCGAGGAGGCCATGCCGTTAATGAAGTTTCTTCAGCGGGAAATCATAATAAAAGTGTCATAAGTAATGAAACATTTGAATTGCAATGCAATAATTTTGTTAGCGCATCATGTAAAAAGTTCAACACAAAGCTAAGGTAGCAAGGAAGGAGGAGAGGGAAAGAAATAAGTGGAAGGACAGAGAAGCTGCGGTTTCGTCTTGTACGCACAGCACTGCCTGATGCTGACGTGGTCCATCTTAGATTACTCACTCTTTTTGTATAAAGCTTATAGATTTTTTTCCTTTCTTTCACAAAATTTTTTCACTTCGCAATAAAAATAAAACAAGGCAAAAAGAAGCTGAAGTTTAGGCATGAAGCATCGTTGTATAAAACACAGTGAAAATGCAATGAAATCTTTGTGCAGAAAGCAACTGGGACACTTTAGATGTGAATTATATAAGAAAGGTTGAATTACTTTGTGGATTATCGTACCGGTATGAAACAAAATTTGTTCACTGCCACATCACCCGAGCACTATAGTGGGATTGCCTACTGAATTTATGATAGTCGCCTTCTATTTGGTAGCTTTTATTGTTTTCTTTTTTAAATTTAAGTAGAAGGTTTTAATCGGCGACACTATTCAGATGCAATGTGATACTTAGTACTCAAAGTAGCGTTCCCTTCAAAGTCGTTTTTATGCTTAACGAATCATTCACAGCCGGCATGTCACAAGTTTTAAAGCCACTCATACATCAATTGTGGTCGCTTTAACATGCAAACACTGACGGGAAACAATGTTATCTAGTGTTTTTAAAACTGCTTCTATCAACACTCAAGCCGTGGTTCGTTAACAAAAGCACCGCGCGGTGCTCGGAACTTAGTTCCGCGCCATGGTCCTTGCACAGAGCGTTGCTTAGTCTTTAATTAGGTTGAGCATCAAATTTTCGATAACGTAAACTTTTGCTCACGTCCTCTTACCATGTGCTCCACTGCTAGAAAAAATAAAAAAATACAAATCCACTTTGACCTCACAAATAACAGTAATATATAAAAAGGCTTCGATACGCATTTGAGGAGCTGAATATGTAATCGAGGGTAATTACGCGCAAAATAAAGAATTCAATCGACTAAGAGTGCAGTGGAGGATGTTGGTTCTAGTTCAAAGTTTTTATTTCGTTTTTTTTTTATTGTTCAAGACGTACTCTCGAGTAAAGAGCTTCATTTGCATAGCTAATGCTTCTTCGTGCCATGGTTCTTTAGTTTTTTACAGATCTTCGCTGATAGTTTCGTTTTGCATTTGTCGCTATTTTCCAGCGTTTGTCTCGCCCGGGTACTACACGAGATGCTTTCTTGTACGCTAAAAAAGTTGCCTTAGTTATATACCACGCTTTGGCTTCGCCTAGCTGTTGTTTCAGAGCATGTTTTTATTTCCCCACAGCTCCTCTTTTACACGTATGCTTAATATATACGCATGCATGAAGCTAAAAGTTTTACCGTGTGTATATGTCAGCATATGAATCGCTTTAGTAAAAGCGTTGATTTACTAGGTGCGCTTATCCGCATATGTGTCAGAATTTATGAGAAGGAATGGCTTCATGACATTTTCGAAATAATGAGAGTAGACTGAAATGTCTTAAAGTGAATTTATGTTTCTGCACTTCGACGAGTGCTGCCACAGAACATTCATGCAACGCAGCGGTTGTGTCGATGTGATGTCACGCACGAGCTATCGTCATGGCGAGAAATAAAAATCACATGGTCCGACATGCATTTGCCTAACGTGACTCGAAGGCCTTCTTTTTCTTCTCAGTTAATAAGGCTAACCCTCCCTCCCCTCCCGTCGCCTCCAAAAGCTTTCTACGACCAGCGTGTCTTTGTACTGCCTCCAAAATAAAAGGCATTAACAGCTTGTTACCCTCAGATGGTTTTTAAATGCCTTCGAGATCGACCGAGCTTTCCCCAAGCGAAGATGTCATGTGATGAAATCATCTTGTGACGGTTTACTGGCGCCATGATTGCCTGAAATATTGGTGACCTCTGAGTCATGATCAACGCTCAGGTTCAGGTCATCATAACATAATAAGTTTTGTATCATTCGCGGTGACGACGAGGCCTTAGCCTAATCTAAAGCTTTCGGCGTAAAAAAAAAAAAAAGCTGCTGTGTGGTGAAAGTGACCGATATATTACTGCATACTTGAATGTTCTGTGGAACCTATTCGCTTTCCTTCTCTGCTCTCTTTCTCCTTTCGACATGCCCGATTCTACAATCACAAGTCGCCGCTCGCTGTTACGGGATTCGATAATGCTGTGAATACGCGCAGGGAAGAGTGGCAGAAAAGTTCTCACCTTGTGACTCTCCTTATTGAAACATAAAATTCAGGGCGCTTAGTGCATGCTAGGCACTTGCGTCTGTATGTATACAGACGAGGGGGGCTGCATTGATGATGCACAAAGGAAATGACTCGAGTGAAAACTTGGTTATAGATACAGCCCTCTCCCATATGAAGCAGCTATTTCATATTCTACTCCTGTTTACGCCTGCCTTGATAGGATAATGAGGTGACTTTCTCTGAAGCCATCAGCAAACATGTGAGCTGGCGCTTTCCAAATACAGCTGCGGGTGTCGCTGCTTTTTTATGCATCCTTTTAACGCACTTATATCCAGACAGCCATTCTACCTTCTAGCATTATACGCGGGCGTTTTGATGGCAATACCATCTTTCCTGCCTCAAGCTCACAAGTACGTTGTGAATTTGCTCTTACCGGTTCTCACATTACATGATGCGCAGTACGCAGTATCTCGTGGCAGTTTCAAAACTCAAACGTAAAGCTGTTCTGCCATTAAAAAGAACATGAATTGCTGATATTTTTCGGGCCAGTACTATGAACAACGAAAAGAATATTAAGAAAAAGTTGAGGGTTCTACGTTCCAAAACCACGATTTGAGAAGAGAGAGAGAAGAGGAAAGCCGGATAATGGTTAACCAGATAATGGCCTCCAGTTTGCTAACCAGCACTACAGGAAACAGAGGAAACAGGGGCAAGAAAGAGGTTGTCAAGAGAGAAAAAAAGAAGAAGAAAAAATGCAAGCACACTTAGGAGAAAACAAAAAGCACACACAGGAAAGGCGTTCTGGCTACAATCACTTAGAAAGGTCGGTATATCAGAAAAATCGCAGTACCGCTTGCAGGGCCTTCTTCTGTGACGTTGCATCCTGGCGATAATTTAAGCTCCTTTCCTCCGACGGAGGTTGATTATCTTATTTGTTGAGCTCATTGCGAAGGAATAGTCGCTTCGCTGTCTACACACCGCAATGTTATTATGAGAGACGCCGTAGTGGAGGTCTTCGGCAACATCTACCATCCGATGATCTTTAACGTGCAATGACGTGAAACACTTTATGGGCCTCTAGCGTTCTGCCTTCATTGAAGTGCGGCAGCCGCAGTCCGGATGAAACTTGCAACCTTCGAGTCAGCAGCCGAGGACTATAACCACCTGTCTGGTATGGCGGACAAAACCGTGATGTGATTATAAGAAAAGCCGAAGTGGGTACTTTTAAATAATTCTGACACCAGCGTTTCTTCAACGTGCAGCTGAGACTAAATACTCGTGTATTTCTCTTATTTTTTTCCTTATATTTCGGCTGCGTTACTTTGTAATTTCGCCCCTAGAGTAATGCCACTGCCGTGCCTGGTCATCAAACGCGCGTTTATGGTGCGTAGTAGTCCTTAGCCCGCCAATATATCCTAATTGGTAGGCCATCGTCCCTCTCAATTATACACGAGTGCGTCTTCTTTAAAGCGACCTCAAGAAAGTTGCAGCTGCCATAAAGTCTCTTGGTACTACGAAAGCCCAGGGCAAATCTTCAAATAGGTACACAGCTACTGAGCCGAGTGGGCTACTCGCAGACCTTCTCGACTGCACAAGGCTAGCTTAACCGTGCCAAACCGTAGTGCGAAGGATTGCTTCTGACGTTTGTATACGTGAGTAGAATTGAAACCGTGCGCATAAGGGGCGAAAGTTTTGGCGCGGTCGCTATCCCCCACAGTCAGAGCGCGCTTTATGTCACCGACAGCGCACCACGGGTCCCTTTTTGAGTTGCCCAATAGTTTTCCTATTACAGCTTCAATAAAAGTTGACTGTACGAGATCGAAGAGTTATTCTATACTTTGAGATGACCAGCCCGTTGCTTCAAATTGCATATATATAAGAAAAAAGCACTGAATGACACACTCTATACAAATGGTTTACAAGGCAAACCGAAATTATTTATCTCGAGTTCGGAAATATCGAAGTGCGTTACTTATATATAGTAGGTTGTGACTGCTGTATTCCACGATTTTAGATATGTGTGCTTCAAAACTTGCGTTTGGATGCGTTAGCTTAAAGAATATTAAGAAGTGCCTAAAGTAATTCACGGGCAGAAGTTCTCGCAGCGGCGGGTGCCACACGTATTAATACATTTATCAATTTATAAAGTACTGGGCACGAGCAATTAATGCATGGTGAACAAGATACAAGTGAATATTTACGCGAAAACTAGGATGGCATAAATTCTTAAAAATTTCGCATAATTTCTTTTTCCTCAGGTAGAGGATCGAGAAAATATTACAACTTGGTTATACTAGCAATCATACGAATACACGATACAACAACGATATACAATATACAGGCATACCCCGTCAAAACCTGAAAAGAAGCTGGTCAGAGATCGGAGACTCGTCAGGTTGCGTATGTTTATTAGCACTCGTTTTTCGCTACAGCTCTACTCACTCACGAACCATGTGTTCCCACTTCCTAGCCCCATACAGCTTGGCTTCAAAAGAATAATAGTTAGAATGAGTATTGCGTTGTCTGAACATTAAGGGTCGACGTTGGTTTCAACTCCACGCACAGTTACCTAACATCGCCGTTACGCGGCACCGGTGACACAATGCCATTTTAATTCCGCGGATAAACGACGACGCTTTCGCAGATACGACCATTCGCAAACTGCAATTAATCCTTCGGGACGCCGCCCACCCGGGTAATATATACGGGCTTTCGCGCTGGTCTTGACTCGCCGGGCGTGCCAGCAAAACTATTTCGACGTTTTCTCTTATCGGCCCGACGCGCCCCCGTTTATACGACCGGTGTGTATAGGCTCGCACCACAGAGTCAGCCGCGAGCAATCTGAGCGCTCGTGCGTCGTCCGCGGCGAGCATCGCCGGTAGCCGCGCGTAGTAAAACCGCGGCGTCACTCTTGACGCTATTCAGCGGTGCGACGCGCATACAAAAGAATAATTTGCAACGCGAGTAACACGGCGTAATGTAAAGGGAAAAAAACACGCGAATAAAACCGTCAAAGCTGTAGGACATTGCGACAGAGACTCCCCAGAAAAGCCAGCGAAGCGAGCACGGCTCGTGAGGGAAACGCGCCACGCACGTCCGCGCCTTGTAATGGGTTGCCCCTGACGTGACTGGTGGCAGTGACGGCGGCACCACTCGAAGAAAGAAGAAAAAAAGCCCGTTTCCCGAACGGGAACGGCGGGTGCTCGAAGAAGCCCTCTTTTGTTTGAGGCCTGCCAATCGACACGGTGCGTACCGTATAGTATAGCGCGTCGTGTGGTTTGCTTCCCCGCACCATTTTCTTTGCAGGGGAAGTCGTCGTGGCCAATTGGCAGCCATATATAGGTATAGTGGGTCTATTAAAGCGAGCATGCCTGGTGGAAGTCGAATGGGCTCTGTCAGCTTCAGCCCCTCTCTGCGAATCGGGTTTTGCTTATCGTCTGCTCCTGCTTCTTCGCGTCCTGTATACATGTCTCTGTGACTCCACGATGGCATGTCACATCCTCAGTGACCTGGCGTTTCATGGCTGAAAGTACACACTAATCATCAAATGTGAAATAAAACACTTAGATTCTGTTTCATAAGCCACGGCTGCTAATGAAGCAGTGTGTGTTCTGTTCGAAGTTCTACGAAAGCTTTACTTTCCGGCAGGGATGTAGCCGAAATTGCGATTTTTATTGGGAGAGGGAGAGAAGGTAGGAGACAGGCTCGAGTGTTTCTTTTCACATTGATGACGGTGGTGCAATTTCAAAAAACGTGGAGGTTGATACCGGTATGCTGTTAAAAAGAAGGCCTTCACATTTACGACACACTTTGAAACCGTTATATATCCTGCGTATGCGCGTAGTAATATTCGCGAGCTTCGTAAAATATCGGTTCATGCATGCAAGTGCATGAATCTTAGAGCCTAATTAGACCATTTTTTTAATATTAGCACTCGCATGCGTCCACTTGTTGAGCCTATTGTCTGTGGTTTCAGATTCAGCATTACTATTGTTTGACTATCACTCGATTTTAGTTTATTTCCCCTATATGTTCATTTGTCTTGTTCCATTTTTGTCTATTATGTAGTATGGACAAAAACTGAGGTGTCGAATTGCTTTTTGCGTCAACAATCGCTCTTTAAAAAGAACCAATTCCCTATATAAAAAAAAACACAGCGTGCAAAGCTGATTGCTGACCTTGCTTCACTCGTGGAAAAAACCAAGACTCTAGTAATGATACAATGATTGCGCTTGCTCTGCGGTGAACATGTGCGGAACGTAACCGCAATCGGGATTACGAAAATCAGGCAGCCGTTTTAAAATGCGGTCCGCGGTCATTCAGCCTGAGCCAGCGCCGAGACCGTTGCGTAACTTAGGAGGCTGGAATTTTCCTTTTCCGTTTGTGTCAAATTCAGTCAATTTTTTTTTCGCTTAGATTTATATAGCTCTCCCATAGTAAAGTACCTAGTACTCAAAATCGTTACCACTTTTTCTAATCAGATAGCACCGAACTTCGAGCTTGCTGTACAAAAACCTTCCGCGAAATTACAGCAACATATTTTTTTTTCAAATTATCTAGAACACTTACTCAATAATAAACAAAATGTGTAAATATTTTCTTGTGTAACATACACAAGCTCTTGCCGTGATGCCATGGTGTCTGTGAGTATAGTCAGTGCACAAAAAAGAAGTAAAGTCTTCCGTATGTGTCTGTACTATATTGCCGAGAAAACAAGGTGTTTATACAGATGTGATCATTGCTCAGTAAGAAGGCTTAAGGAAATATTAAGGACAAAAGCAATTAACGCCATGGCCAACACCACAGTAAGCATTCTTTCTGTACAGTTGTAAAGCTGGAAATACCCGTCACGGTAGTCTAGTGGCTAATACACTGAGCCGCTGATCCGGAAGACGCAGGATCCAATCCCGGCAGCAGAGTCCGCATTTTCGATGGAGGTGAGAATACTTGCGGCCCGTGTGCTTAGATTCAGGAGCACGGTAAAAACCGCAGTGGTGGTAGAAATTTCTGAAGTACTCCACTACTGCCCCTCTCATGAGCATTTGGTGGTTTAGAGACGTCGAACCCCAACAATTATTTATGTTATTAGTAATGCTAGCAACACATATAAACCTTGAATTACTTGCAGATGCGGGCAGCGCTGCTAAGCTGGGTCAGTCTCATGAAATGTTATTCAAGTTTGCACTTGAACATCCATGCTGAACATCGACTTGGAGCTTGTAGTTAACTACTAGTATTTATTTATTTTTTATATCCCGCGGTACTGTATCACAAAGCTTCTAAATCTTATTTTTGGTATGTTCCATAAACGCGTTACGAAGACCCATACTGCTTCTCGAAACGCTGAAACATTTCTTCTGTCGCTTTGCAGCAATTATACATATTACTTTTTCAACAGAAAACTTCCAAATTGGAACCAACGTATTGTGCGCCCAGACTGCTAGCTACATGAGCCTCTTTTTAAACGTCGTGCTTATAAATAATTCGATACCTACTGTTCTTTAAGGAATTAGATCCAAAACTGGAAAAAAAGGCGTCATTTCTTGTAAGAGTAATTTAAATGCACATATCAGACAAAAACTGTTCGACGTCGTTCTATGTTATTTCAGCTTCGCAGATGACCCATTGTATAATTATAGATAAGCACCGTACTCGTCACTATGAAAGCAGGGGCTGCGCTAGGAGAATGGGAGTGGGGGGCATTGATGGCTTTTCCAAAATTAAAGCCTGTACCCAACCCTTCCCTCCCTCTTTCCTTGCCACCTGTGAAAAAAATGAAAGATCTAATTTAGGCCACCAGCTTTGTTGGAGCATACATAATCTATCAATATTAAAAAATTCATCAAATATTTTTGCTAGTTGTAGCAACAGTACTCCCTCCAGTGACGGTAGCAGAGCCAGAATTTTATTTATTTGCTCGTATCTGCGTAATACAGACTTAACGCCGCTTTTAGAGGAACGCAGAATTATTAAAACTCGTTTAGTTTGTTGGGGTAAGCTAGCTAGCATTGTGAGCCCGGTCAAAGTTTACCGAAATGATAGCTTAGCTTTTCTTCGCAAAATTATTTTTCTTGCCTTGCTTTTCTTATTAAGATATCATATGCGAAAAGAAGTAGATGGTGCAATACAAAATTGCCATCACCTTTAAATTATCATGTAATAAAAAACGACTTTAGCTGAGGTGTTAGTCTCCTCCATTGTCTTTTCCTGTAATATTGGAAGATATATATTTCTATTCATGCCCCATGGTTGAAGTGAAAACAATACGTATGCAATTTTCGGAAGCGATCATCGCGTCACAGGGAGGATGAAGCCGCAGTGTACGAAAAAGATAGTACCAGAGAGAATGAAGGAGTGTAAGAATTACAGGAAAATGAAATTCTCGTCAACTGCTTAATACAAATGGTCTCAGCGCTTTACTCATCGGGTGAGTATATAGTTCAAAGCCTTCTAAAGCAAACGAAGAACTCCATGTCCTTTCTCCCTCAAAGGAAACTTACGGAAGTGGTCACTTATGAAAGACGCGACAACTTGACAAGTGCTGTGCTCACCTTCGTATGCTATCCCAGGCCGAGGTCCGCGCAGCAGAAGGACACAAAGGACGGAGCGCAGAATCCAGGCGAGGCCGTGTTGTCTCGTATCACTCATTTCGGCGGTATCCAGTGCGTAGTACCGGAGCACGATGAACAAAAATATATAGGCGCGAACACGCTGTAACTAGCACCCGCTTCAGCGAAAAAAAAAGAAAAAGTGTTTTCATCCACAATCCGCACACACAGCTGAGAGCGTTGACCACGCGCGCACTGTTTTCTTGCGGCGCGGCGAGAATTCAAAATCGAAACTCTCAGAAAGAAGCAAGAACTTCACGCACACACGTACGAGCACAGCAGTGGGGGGAAAATTATTCAGAGAGTTGTGCGTAGTTGTGTTTATCTCATCAGTGAAAACGGAGCGCAGTTTGTAGCGGAGAGGATGTTTGAGGCAGCTGAGGCGTCACCGCTCCGGGGCCGATGAGCGTCGTCGAAGGAGACGGCGGCGAGGTCGAAGCAGCGAGATCCAGGAAGGGCCACATCTCGTGCCGGCGGCCACCCGTCAACAAGTGGAAGCGAAGCCCTGCCCTGCAAAGCGCGCCTTCGACCGGATTTTCCTCTCACTCTCGCAGCCCTGCCTCTTTCGCTCTCGGGCACGGCACGGCGGCGCTGCAATAGTTCGGCTTCCACCACCAGAGGACGCCACTGCACAAGCGCACGCTGTTCGTCCCAAGACGACCGTTCGTAATGGGGCGCTTTGGAGACGATGAAAACGTAGGAATACACCGTGGGAGCACTCTGGGGAGTTGGTGAACATGGTCTAGTGAGCGCGAAATACGGATATAAAGTAGACAGATTTCGCACGACTAGCTGTTGTCTACCAGATGTGAAATTTCACCGCTCTAGTAGAAGTGCTCTCCAGAGATTCTCGCAACATGTCATTTTGCATCCGGGCATCTGAAAATTGCGAATTCCAAGAAAAAAATCACAGCATATCCACGGAGTGAATGATGGTGAGTGGGGCGAAGCGTCCATCAGTCCAGCCTTGCTTCCGTCTGTTCGTACGTTCTTGCTTCCGTCCATTCATGCGTCCGTCCATGCACCCGTCCGTATGACCGTTCATGTCTCCGTCTATCTGTGTGACCGTCCGTGCGTCCGTCTGTCCATGTGTCCATCCATCCGTCCATCCGTTCGTCCGCCTGTTTGTCCATTTGTCCGTCCGCGCGTCGTATGTCTGTCTGTCCGTCTATGCGTTCATCCATCCGTCCGTCCGCCCATCTAGAGAACACTCCAAGAAGCCTGCATCAAAGTAGCGCCATCTCGCATCTTTTCATCTTATATTCGTCTTATGCAAGTACCGCCATCCAGCGGACATTGTAAGCACTAAACGCGCACTACTGCATATTAAATGCACGGTACACACAGTTCACGAGGTAAGGAGTTTCGCCCCTATAAGAGTGCGCTTTTTTGGTTAGAGATTCACTACACCATCAGCAGTGTTTTGCACTTTTTTAATGATGTTACAAAATCTAGACCAGCCACTTCCGGTGTTAATTTTTCAACGCAGTTTCTTATGTGCTTTGGTAGTATCACTAAATGCGCACTTCCAAAACGCGCATGAAAGCTTTTCGGGGTCATTTTAAGAACGAAGCTCAAGGTAAAACATCGGGTGTCCGCTATGGACCTTCTGCACCAGTGCTTAACATGTCCACCGGCGGAGCGGCGTCCACCGACGGAGACTGTCCGAGCAGCTACCGCGCCGAGTTGTCCCGCCGCGCCAACCGAGTGGAGGTGACGCAAGGCTGGCGCTTCTACCGAGGGTACCACAACCAGTTTTGTACGTTAGTTCTGGCGATGGAGGTTGCTTATTCTTGCATGGTTTGTGGCAGGCTGTAGTTCGACTCTACTTTGTCTACGCTGAAGAGGGACCATGGCATTGGAGCCGCCAAGAAGGCTCCTTTGGGCCCCTAGATCTATAGAGTTTCCTGTAAAAACACTAGAGATAACCCTGGTGCTAGTGTCTATGGGAGCTGCAATTCACAGTATTTTAGCCAGCATGGTAATGATGGGGAGCAAGCGAATGTGTCTAACCGTCGTACTTTAGGCTCCATTTGGCTTCGCGTTTCTTGGAGCTGCTTTGTGACTAAAGGACAATCAGAAAATGTGAAGCACTTACATGCTCTTCAATTCAAATCGTATCAAGAATTTCACAAGAGTCCGTTCTTTTATTTGAATCAAAACTAAAACAGTGTGATAAACAAAATCACAAGTACATTTGAAGTCCACAAGCACGAAGAAGGCAAATTTGAGTAATATTCATAATTTCTATGATGGCTGAATGATCGCAGCTCCACAGTCCCCTCTAGTTAACTTTACGAAACTCTATGTCTAGATAAACCAGCTTGACTGATTTTAAACTTTGCACGGTTTGTTTAAGAGTCTCCTTTTTTATACTAAGACACGCTCCTCGTTCACTAATTAATAGTGCGAACTTAAAAACCACATAGCGACAAAATGATGGACGTAAAGTGGACCATTCTTACGTGCTTACATTTCTTATCATGCAATTTTGCCGACTGAACAACTCAACATTCTTTCTTATTATTGTTTGTGCTGTTACTTTATCCCATGGCTTTCCACGTTTGCCTATTTTGTGTGATTTCGTCGTTTGTTTAGGCGGCCAATAATGCACATTTGCCGATAAAAGCCTGGTTGCAGAGTTTACGACGTCGAGGCACGCGACGTTAAGTGCGCGCTTGACTTCATAAAGCGGCGCGTTGTTATACAGCCGGGTACACAAAGGTGCGCATACGCGTTGCCGTTCTAACAGCTGCGCGAAAGCGCTCCGCATCGACGAATTGGATGCATAGTTAAAATATGAATCAGTGCTAATTTTCCTGTCCCAGTACATCTATAGTATACAGTCGTGTGTACATTTGTGTGATGCACTCTTGTGGAACCTGGTGATCGCGGATAGAGATCGAAATTCGTGGTTCAGAATTTCACTTACTGTACGTAACTTAAGCGCCTGTATGTCGATCGTAGTCGATGAATAAAAGGGAGAGTTTTGTTTATTGAAAGCGCATGTCTTCGGAAGAAAAGGTTGGAATGCAACAGCCTCGGGAACTGAGTGGGCTAACGATTAATTTTTGGTGGTCGGACACGCTCATTTTGCATGTGTGTGCAAGCTCAGCACTATAGCCTGCGTGCGCAGTCTTCATTTCCTTTGCAGGAAATGAACTTTGCAGGAAATGATAATCAGGCCCAAGAAACTACAACAGATAATCAGGCCCAAGAAACTATATGGGAAGATTATTTTTAATATTCATCTGATGATTGGTGTTTATGACATAACATGAAATGAATTAAAGTGAAGAAAAAAAGTATAATGCATGCCTGTTTCATGGTAATGAGTGATAACATGAATGTGACATTTACATTTATAGACGCAGTTTCAGCTTAGATGTATATCAACAAATTCAAGAGCAGAAATGTCCAGACTACGCATATTGCACAAGGTCGCTTGAGCAATGTGCGCGTGTAGCCGATGAAGAAGGCCAAAAGCCCATTTTGTAACAGGTCTGTAAGCTGAACTGGTCAACGTTCTGACAGCGTTACGACAACGTTCCGATAGCGTTACGACTACTATTGTGGATATACTTGTAGATAGTACCCTGCGAAACTGCTCTGCCATTTGCGTAAATACTTCGGTACAGGCCAAGCACTTTGTGCCATCAACACAAACCCCTTGTCAACATCTGCACGTGCGGCGCCAACTACCATGCGTAGTACCATACTGCCACCGCCTCCGTAATCCTAAGACATCCTCCCCGCAACATGAACTTGACACCAACACTGCATCTACATGTATGCACGTGCCAGCCTGTGCATTCTAATGGAACGAATGAATCGAAAGCTCGCCATTATAATATTCTCGGGGTGGAACCCAATACTGCTCTATCCATGCTCATGAAACAGTTTTCTATTAGGTGACATTTAAAAAGACAATTCGCGACGTCATTGGGAAATGGCCGAGGCGCCAAATGGCCGAGCGAAAGGTGCCCGAATGATGTTTACTACCGCTTATACTGAATAGTGTTAGTCGAGTGTCAGAAACTTTGAGACGGGGCAGTGTGAACAACGCAGCTCCCTCTGGTTAGTGTGCGGTGCCTATAGGAAGTGCTCAAAGTTTGCCGGCACGCGCAAGACCGAATGACTAGAATCTTGAAACGGTAGGCCGCATACTTAAAGCAACGCCTCCTTTATTTATTCCAATGCCAGTGCGAACGCGCGCTTCTCAGTGGGAGTCGTCGGTCCACCTTAGTCGTGGTGTGACGCTACATGATGTGTAGCGCTGCTTGCGTCATTGTCTTCCGAGTGCTTTTCCCGTAGATGCGATAGACGTGTTTCCCACTCCAATATCATATGTCTATCATATTTGTTCTTTCGTGTTGCTTATTTCTGGGTCCAAACAATGCCGCCGCCGCCTAACTTAGCAGTGCATCCAGAAGGTTGCAGTGACGCTTCCCCATTGGTTGCCCGCGTAGCAGTACGAACGGCGACATGCTATCTCATAACACCGTATCTTTCACAGAGCAAGCGTGACCGCCAGTATTTTCAACACGAAGAATGCAAGACGCCGCCCCACGGCTCTGTACAGAACTGAACAAGAATTTCTTCATATGATTTGCGTCAGGAGGCACTGCATGAGAGGCTCTCTTAGAAATCTTACATGACCGCCTGGCTGAGTTCTTTCAGGGCACTTTTTGAGATGTCTCCACCCTAAAACAAGTGGTCATGTAGGCTCCCTATGCTCTGTGCCCCATGACCACAACGCACACGTGAAGGCTAGAAGATGGGAGAGAGCAGGAAAATACTAGAGTAGAGGGTGGTGAACAGCTGGATCAGGTGCATCTGGCTGGCATTGTTGAAATAGAGGAGACATTGCTTAAAGAAATCGTGGATGACGCTTTTAGTTTGCTCATCAAAGAAAACGTCACAGCCATCACTATCATTGTTCAAATAGGTTGACACTTCGAGATGGTCAAAAGCCACCGAGCCGTAAATCAGTTTCTCTTGCTCGGCAATACCCGCCACATCACTGTGTGCCGATCTCGCCGTCATGCCATCCTTCACGGTGGCGTAAGCGAAGGCCGCAAGAGGGTGTGCTCGTGCTGCTCCTATAGTCCGGCCGTGTCAACTCTCATTTAGTCCTTAGAATGTTCACCGGATGGCGATACTTCTATATGGTATATATATAATGAAAACACGTGAGATGGCAGTACTTGGAGTGTTCAGTAGATAGATAGAAGAATGGACCGACGCGCGGATAAATGGATGGACAGACAGTTGCACGGACGGTTGGGTGGATGGACGGACGGACGCATGGATGGACGCATGGACGAATGGACGCACGAATGGACACGCGGAAGGATGGATGGACGAACGAACGCACAGACGGACGCACATACTGGTGGATGGATGAACGGATAGGTGCACGAACGGACGCACAAATGGACGGATGGACGCACAGATGGATGCACAAAAAAATGGACGGACACATGGACGAACGCATGGACGCACGGATGCACGGGCACACGGGCGGACGCATGGACGCATGGAAGCAAGAATGAACCAACGGACAGAAGCGCGGACGGACTGACAGATACTTCGTCTCACTCATCACCAGTCCGTGGATATGTCGTGATTTTTTTTCCTTCCCGTTATAGCGGTTTACGCACCGTCCACTTTGATCCACACAATTCTTTGACCCACATATTTTTTGTCACATGTTAATTCCTTTGACGTGCGCAAGATGATGAATCTATCACTGGTTTCTAGTTTTCATCAAGCGGAGAAGAAGCAAAATTACAAACTACTGAAGAATTTATTTTCTTTCCGCCTTGAGTATTGCACAGTCTATGATAAAAATCATGCGCAGAGGTTCAACTTACTGCGATGTAGTTTATACTGGTAACAAAAAATGACAATTATACATAAAATGTCATCGACATCAGCAAGTCTACCTGTCACGTTCAGCAGTGTTGTGCAGAGTAGAATCAGGAAAAAGCCCTCTATTTTACAGCTCGTATAAAGTAGCACTTCTGTAGTGAAGAGATCTTATGCGGGACGGCTTTCAGCTCTCCCATGGTAGAGTACTAAGTACTCTAAATCGTTAACCCGTTTTTCTAAACGCTTCAGTGATGCCAACCCTAGGGATTTATCCCTAGAATACGTTGGCGCGTCGTAGTGTCACGGGACGGGACGGCTTATTGCCCTCCCATAGTAGAATACCAGGTACTCTAAATTGTTAACAACTTTTTCCAAGCACACAGGTTTGTGTGGGCAGGGTTTTAGATGTAGACTGTAGCTACTTTTTTTTTCAAATTAAGGATACAGTGTGTGTATCGGCCATCACAAGCTGGACAGTCCAATGACTTTTTCAGAGACCTGGATGTGTTTTTTCTTGAAGGTCTTGATGTTATTCTGATTGGCGACTTCAACTGTGTTTAAATACGCGAACTGATGTACAAGGTCCTGGCTGGGGCCGGTCTGCTTGGAATTCACGCGAGCTGCGGCGCCTTGTCCACCACTTTTCATTACTGGACGCGCACAATGTTGTGCACGAAAATATCCTTTGTTTGGACATGGCGACGCGGACGATCCTCCGCAAGGCTCGACCGGACTTATATTCCACGTGCGTTAGAGGCGTTTTTCTCCAATTTATGCGTTCCGTCCTTCCTACGTTCTCCAGTGTACGTATCTGATCATCAGCCTACTTGTCTTGAAGCTCAAACTTCCATTTTATTTTAAGTGTGAATACACTTTATAAGCGACCCCAACCATCCACCGCCGTCGGCGGCGTCCTGCAGTCTTCTCTCTATCATTAAAAGAAAGAGGACTTGGCGAGCCGCAACGCGACGCTCTACCGAATAAGCCACGGACGCGACGCTAATATCCCACTTCGCTCGCTCTTCCGCTCTCCTCGCTCGCTGCAGCTGCGCGCGCACCCCTCTCTCTCGCGCGCCTGCCTTCTCTCTCAGTCTCCCGTCGAGAGCGGGTCGTGCGATGGATGTCCCGGAGGCAACGCTACCATCAACAACGAATGCAGTACAACTGAATGCCAGCAGTGCACCCGTCGTTGGATCTGACGGTACCGCGGTGGTTTCGCCGACGTTGGAAGACAAGGCGGCGCTGCGAAGGGCTCGTGAGACCGAACGTAAGCGGGCGAAAGCGTGCAGCGGATGCCGAACTGCGTGCTCGCGAGGCCGAAGTGCAAGCGGGCGAAGCGTGCAGCGGATGCCGAACTGCGCGCTCGCGAGGCCGAGGACAAGCGGGCGAAGCGTGCAGAGGATGCCGAACTTCGCGCTCGCGAGGCCGAGGACAAGCGGGCGAAGCGTGCAGTGGATGGTGAACTGCGCGCTCGCGAGGCCGAGATGAGGCGTCTGCATCGAGCCGCGAACGCGGCCCAAGAAGCGGAATGACGACGCAAGCGTCAGGCGGAGAAGGGCGGTGAAGGCCGGCGTCAAGACGCCACTCGCAATCGTCAACGGCGAGTGGACGTTCCCGAAACCGTTCGAGCCAGTGAACGTGCCGCGCGGGAGAGGGTGCGAGCCCTGGACTTTGTTCGTGTGGGGCTCGCATGCTATGAGGGGGAGTAAAGTTAAAATCCGTTGGCATTCGCCAGGTGAGTTAACGTAAACTCCCCCGTGTGATCAAATTGCGATTCCCAGGAACCATTACACCATAAAGGCACCATAGTGTGATAATTAAATATAATAGTGCGAATTAATAAATACCCCTCATAGCATCACCCCGTGCATTCGCACTTAACCATGTTCACCTTTCGGGGAAATGCTTGGGTTTTTTCGGAAAAACCTATGGCGTCTTGATGTTCGCGTCCTGCAAGACGCACGCTCAAGATCAGATTTGTCACGCGCAATACGTGTGTCGCTCACTGGCGTCAGGTCCTGAAGATTGGGATGCGCCTAAAACACAGGGGCGCCTGCGCTGCGCAGTGGAGGGGCGTTTCGCTTCGTCGACGCGTTTCTGAAGAGCTTGCTGATACTGCGATGAAATGACGCATTGCTTTGCGAGCCGAAACGCCTTCTCCTCTGATGCGAGCTTGGCAGCGTGAACTGCGTGAATGTTTTCAGCGCTTGACTGCTGCTTCCTCCCTGGAGGCAGCAGCATGGCGCTGTAGACCAAACCCATGTGCACATCTCGAGGTGCTGCGCTACGTGAGACATTCGTTTTTTGAGCGATCACAGCCATCTGTCTCTATGGCAGCACAAATAACACCTGCGCAGTCGCTTCCTACGCGTGATCGATCTGTTTTCTTGGCACATTTTGAAGCAATGTCGTGTTCGGCCATGTGGACTAACTGTGATGAATTACCGCTAATCCTTAGAAGTTGGCCCCGTGTTTCTCAAGAAGCTGCGGATTTCCTGCACATCCCTCCGTCGGCCGAAGAGGTAGATGCGGCACTGAAATCTACGAAACGTCGAACGGCCCCTCGGCCAGACGGTTTTCCTGTTGAGTTTTACTTGACATTTTGGAATGAGATTGGTGCTACCTTTGCCGCGGTTATCTGGCGATGCTACGAGGACGGTGTCTTTCCATCAAGTTTTTGAGATGGACGCTTTGTGCTTATTCCAAAAGGTGATGCTTCCTTTGTTAATCCTGAAAATTGGAGACCTAACACGCTCCTCAACGTTGGCTATAAGATATTCGCGGTGGTAGCCGTTCAACGTTTGAGGGGTCTGTTGAACACCCTGGTAGGTCATTACCAGACTTCATGAGTGCTTGGACGAGAAATACACAGCTTGTCATTTGCCACACGTGATATCATAGCCTATACTCTGTCGTGATCTGCGCGTGGTATCCTTGGGTCTTTAAACCAGGAAAAAGCGTTTGACCGACTAGAGCACGTGTATATCTTTACCGTGCTCACAGCCTTCGGCTTTTCTTATTCGTTTGTGGAAATGATTAGAAATACCTACACTGGTCTGAAAAGCACTCTAGTTCTGGATGGCTGGGAACGTGCTGCCTTTTCTGTAACACGTGGGGTCCGCTAAGGATGTCCATTGTCTCCTGTGCAATTTGTCGTCAGCCTTGAGCCATATTTGCGGGCTCTTGACGCGGATTCACGTGTCCGGGGTCTTGCGCTTCCTGGTAGCAGTGTCGTGAAAGTCACAGCTTTCGCTGATGATATAACCTTGCACCTTTCAGATAAAGATTGCCTTTCACGCAGCCTGCGTGTATTTTCTCAGTATGGCGACATTTCAGGTGCAGCGTTGAACATCTCTAAATCCCGGTATTTCTTCATTGGCTCTCCAAACTCCAGGCTTAGCGCCGGTTTTCCCATTCAGCCAGCCATGTCCCTTCGTATTTTGGGTATTTTATACAACCACTACGGCATTTGCGAATCTGTTTGGCTAAACGCTCTCGAAGAAGTAAGACTGAAAATTCAGGATGCACGGGATTTTGACTTCCCGTTTCTTGAGCGGAGGTACCTAGCGCAGACTGTATTTTGCGGTCGCATTTGGTACCTTTCTCACGTCGTGCAACCATCTTTACGTATCGTGCGATCACTGCAGTCTGCTTTGTGTTCCTTTCTTTGGTCAGGCGGCACTGAGTTGGTCTCTCGTGCTGCACTGGGACAGCAGCTTTATCCGGGAGGATTTGCTTTCCCTTCAGTGTCCATACGCTGTCGGATGCTGGCACTGCTCCTCCTTTTGCGCCTGTAGTGCACGGGGAGGAATCTCCCGTGCGAACGGCCCCGCCGCGGTGGTCTAGTGGCTAAGGTATTCGGCTGATGACCCGCAGGTCGAGGGTTCGAATGCCGGCTGCGGCGGCTGCATTTCCACTGGAGAAGGATATGTTGTTGGCCCGTGTGCTCAGACTTGGGTTCACGTTAAAGAACCCCAGGTGGTCGAAATTTCCGGAGCCATACACCACGGCGTCTCTCATAATCATATGGCGGTTTTGGGACGTTAAACCCCACATATCAATCAATCAAATCCCGCGCGAACGCTTGCATATTACTTTCTGGGTATACTCACCTTCGGCATTTGATGCCTAATTTGCACCTTAACAGGAAGTCGCAGTCAATAACACTTCCTGCGTTTTATGCAACAACTGTTGCATTGTTTTGCCATGTCCAGTCGAGCTGTCCTGGCATAGATGTTTTGAACAACCACATAGTTGAGACAACTGCTGCTTTGTTGCTTCCGTTGGTTCCCCCCCCCTCTCAGCCCGCCGTGCTCACTCTAGACGGGTGTCTTCGAGCACGTTAACAGCTTCTTTTCTGCCTGGGCACCTCCGGGACTTCATGTGGCGCCTGGGGTGGGGTGTGCTTCCCACTCTCGACCACCTCGAAAGGTGAAGAATGGTCCAGTCAGCAACATGTCTGAAATGCTCCCTTCTGAAAACAAATCAGCATTTTCTGAGGCATTGGGTAATTGCTCGCGTTTTTTGGAGAGCAGTACATGCCGGGTTTCACTACTTCACTGTAAATCGTTTTGTTTCTTCTGGGCGTTGTTCGCGAGGCCGCTTCACTTGTCTTTTCATTGTTGCTGGCTCTTTCTGCCTCTGGCGCCACCTGTGCGAGGCGGTTGCAGCGGGCCGCCACCGCCGTGCGCTCTACCCGATCCTATAGAGCGATTCTACTTGGAGCTGCTGTCTGCTTTAAGGAGGAGCTGTTCTTACTCGGTGAAGAGGAATTTCTTCGGCACTGGTGTTGCCCTTTTGTATTGGACTGTGACGGACGAGTGAAACTTGTCTTTCGGCCAGCCTGGTACTGGTGGCTGACGTGTTGATGCGCCGGCATAAATGGCATGCCAACATGTAAATATGAAAAATGAACGTATTCATGTTTTATTTGTGTCTCTTGTTTACCTTGAAATATTTTTTGTGGTTGTGTTTGTGTGAACCATTGATTGTACATGTTCTTTCAACGTCATCTTATATCCATGTTCAAATAAATGACGTCTCTTTTGTCATCATCGTTAGAGTATGTCTAAGAAGGAAATGTTCTGTTGAGTGTTATTGACGTTTGTGACAATAATTTTTTTCTAAACACAGGTTCTATACCGTCACAGGCCACTCGCTGGTTCGAGCCACATGGGACGGCTTTAAGCCCTTACATAGTAGAGTACCTCGTACTCTAAATTGTTAACAACTTTTTCTAAACACACAGTACTGTACAGAGTATACTCTAAATTGGTAACCATTTATGCTATACAGAAATGGTCTCACCAAGTGCGCTTCACCAATTGTGAGGCAAAGGGGATGGCTTTATGCTCTCCCATAGTGGAGTAAATCGTTAACCACATTTACTAAACGACAGCAGGCCTATGTAACGCTGCACATACCCATTTTCGGTATCATTGATGCATCGCTCCGTTCTTCGTGAACGCACATGTAGGACGATCCTTCGGCCTTTATCGCGGGTGTAGCGAAGCCTCCGAACGCTGAAATGGGTCGAACTCTTGAGTACCTTCTAGTGGGGCTACCCAACAAGGACGCCGCTCGCGCTGGGAGCCCGCGCTTGGCTGTGACTGTCGCCATTACATATTCTCGCTCGTTGCCGGCTAGTAAACGCCTTAACAATTTGGTGGAGAGTGCTGCGATCCCTGTCTATGCCTTTGGAGCTACGATCACGTACCCTGCCATCTACTATGTACCACGACGCTTCTCAGCAAACGCCTCCTCCAATGCCACCCCCTTGTCCCGGTGTCCCCAGAATCCGCGATCCACCCATCTTCACTGGCGCTGATGGCACTGACGTGGAGGACTGGCTCGCTATTTACGAGCGCGTGAGCGTCCCCAACAAATGGGACGAGGGACGGCAAGCTGACCAACTTGGTATTCTACCTTACGGGGGTTGCCAGTTTGTGGTATAACAACCACGCGTCCGATTTTGCCACCTGGTCCGATTTCAAGACCGCAATCATCAACGTCTTCGGCCGCCCTGCTGTTCGCAAGCTGCAAGCCGAGCAGCGCTTGCGTGAACGTGCTCAGGAGGCTGGTGAGTCATTCACGAGCTATATTGAAGACGTCCTGGACCTATCCAACAAATCTAATCCCACCATGTCCGAGTCTGAAAAGATCCGGAACATCATGAAAGGCATTGACGATGATGCCTTCCCGATGCTGCTCGTCAAAAACCCCGGCACAGTGGCTGAGGTCATCACACTGTGCCAGAGCTACGAGGAGCTCCGCCGGCAGCGTTCGATGACCCGACGCTCCCCACCACGAGCTGCAACGCTTGCTGGCTTGGAGGCCAGTTGTAACCAAGTGGCGTTGATGGCAGAACTAAAGTCCTTCATCCGTGAGGAAATCGCACGTCAGTTCTCGCTCCTGCCCTTCGCCCACCAACCGACTGTTCAACAATCGCCTACTACCCTTCTCCCTCCCATCCGTCGAGCGATTGAACAGGAAATAGCGGAGGTAATGCCTGCGTACCACCCCCCACAGCCTCCGGCTCCTGCGCCCCTGAGTTACGCGCAAGTGGTCGCCAGGCCGCCCCAAGTCGTTCCAGCAACCGCCCCTCTGACTTACGCCGAAGCTGCCGCTCGACCTCCGTCCTTTGCAGCGGGTGTTCCCGCTACGTATGTTGACGTAACCCTTCAGCCTCAGCTTCAGTCCACCATGCAGCCACCGTTCCGTCCATCAGCCCTTGCGACGTGGGTGAGACCTACCCCGGTGAACAGATGGCGCACACCCGACAACCGGCCCATCTGCTTTGCGTGCGGTTACGCCGGTCACGTGGCCCGTTATTGCCATCGCGTACAGCCGGCTCCAATTTCTTCACGTGTTGCTGGCCAACTCAGCCGTCCTTATCGCGAAGAACCGCCGTCTATGCCACCTCGATCTCGCCCAGGTCCATCTCGACGATCGCCGTCTCCACGACGCCGTTCCCTGTCCCCCATGCGGCCAAGTGCGGCAGCTCATGAGCGGGAAAACTAGTCGTCGCAGTCCCCGAGGCAAGGACTGCGACGCTATCGCAATGTGAAAGCCCTCAGAGCAGCCCCTCGAATGTCATTGACGTGTTTGTGGACGGTGTTTGTGCATCGGCGCTTATTGACACGGGAGCTGCCGTATCAGTTATGGACGAAAAACTCTGCCGCTTACTTCGAAAAGTGACGACGCCACTTTCTGGGTTATCCCTCCGTACTGCAAGTTTGCACCGCATTTATCCTACAGCAGGGTGCACAGCTCGCGTTGTCATCCAGGACGTTCTGTATGTCGCCCAGTTCATCGTCATTCAGGCATGCTCTCATGACGTCATCCTGGGGTGGGACTTTCTCTCCCGCCATGACGCCGTCATCCATTGTGCCGCCGCCGAAATTGAGCTCTCACCCTTCTCGCATTTGACGCCAGAAGACAGTCCCCCGACACTGAGCAAGATTCTAACGAAAGACGATACAACAGTGCCTCCAAACTCGACGACGGCTGTGTCTGTCTACTGCGCTGGTCTCTCCGACACCATTGGACTTGTTTCGCCATCTGACCGCGCTTGCAGCAGGAGAGGGTTGCTAGTACCTTTCGCGACCGTGCAGGTCAACCAGGGCAACACTGCTATTTTTGTAACCAACCCGTCCCCGTATGCTGTTACCTTGCTTCGAGGGGAATGTCTCGGCAGAGTGGAACCAGTCGACGACGCACAAGTCCTGGACGTACCCGATGACACGCGCGGTCCCAGGTCGTGTACCATCAATGCTGTTTCCACTTCTGATTCGTCATCTGCTGATGTATTTGGCCCCTCCATCGCTGACAACCTTACGGCCGTACAGCGTTCCCAACTTCTGGACCTGTTGCAAGAATATCGTTCTTCTTTCGATGTCGGGCGAAGTTCTCTCGGTCGCACGTCCGTTGTTACGCATCGCATCGACACTGGTGCCCATCCACCTTTACGGCAACGTCCATATCGCGTGTCGCCTGCTGAACGTCGAGTAATTAATGATCAGGTTGACGATATGCTCCGACGCGATGTTATTCGGCCCTCGGACAGTCCATGGGCGTCTCCTGTTGTTCTTGTTGCGAAGAAAGACGGTTCTGTGCGGTTCTGTGTGGACTACAGACGGCTCAATAAGATCACTCGCAAGGATGTTTATCCACTGCCACGCATCGATGACGCGATTGACAGCCTTCATAGAGCCGATTTTTTTTCTTCTCTCGATCTGCGCTCGGGGTACTGGCAAGTACCCTTGGCTGACGACGCTCGACCAAAGACCGCCTTCATCACGCCAGACGGCTTGTACGAGTTCAACGTCATGCCGTTTGGTCTATGTAATGCACCTGCGACCTTTGAGCGCATGATGGACACCGTTTTGCGCAACTTGAAATGGTACACGTGCTTGTGTTACCTCGACGATGTCATTGTCTTTGCTCCGGATTTCTCCACGCATCTCCAACGTCTGAAAGAAGTTTTCGCACGTGTGAGCAATGCCGGCTTGCAACTAAATCTGAAAAAGTGCCGCTTTGCAGCACGGCAACTGACCATACTGGGGTACGTCGTGTCCAAAGACGGCATTCTTCCTGATCCTGCCAAGCTTCAGGCCGTGGCCGAATTCCCCAAACCTGCATCTGTCAAAGAACTGCGTAGTTTCGTGGGCCTGTGCTCCTACTTCCGACGCTTCATACGAAATTTTGCCACGATCATATCACCGCTGACGAAGCTCCTTGGAAGTAACGGGCCCTTCAATTCATGGTCATCCGAGTGCGACGACGCGTTCGCGAAGCTCCGCCATTTGTTGACGTCGCCTCCCATTCTACGCCACTACGACCCTACAGCCCCAACGGAGGTGCACACAGACGCCAGCGGCGTAGGCCTCGGCGCTGTCCTGGCGCAGCAAAAACCCGGATTCCCTGAATATGTCGTAGCATATGCAAGCCGTACGCTCACGAGAGCCGAGAAAAACTACACCGTCACGGAGAAAGAGTGCCTGGCGATCGTCTGGGCTCTTACAAAGTTTCGACCTTATTTGTATGGTCGCCCATTCGATGTCGTCACCGACCATCATGCACTATGCTGGCTTTCTTCATTGAAGGATCCCTCAGGCCGTCTCGCCCGTTGGGCTCTTCGCTTACAAGACTACGACATCCGCGTGCTGTACCGCAACGGACGCCAGCATGCTGACGCCGACGCCCTCTCGCGCTCCCCTCTGCCTGAAGGTGATGTGCTCTGCTCAGTATCCACGGCTGCTGTTTCTGCCATTGATGTTGACATCATCGCTACCGAACAGCGAAAGGATAATTGGATCGGCACGCTCATCGACATGCTCTCTGATTCATCCGCAACGCCATCCACGCGTGCCTTGCGTCGTCAAGCTCGCCATTTCACCATCCGTGACGGCCTTCTACACCGACGCAATTACGACGCCGACGGCCGGCAGTGGTTACTCGTGATACCCCGCAGTCTGCGGTCAGAAATATGTGAATCCTTCCATTCAGATCCGCAATGCGCGCACTCTGGGGTATTCAAGACCTACCATCGCATTCGACAACGCTACTTTTGGCGCGGCATGTACCGCTATGTGCAGCAGTTCGTTCGCTCTTGCCTCACTTGCCAACGCCGTAAACCGTCAGTCCACATGTCGCACGCCGGTCTGCAACCGTTACCTTGCCCTGACCGTCCCTTTGGGCGCGTAGGTATCGATTTGTACGGACCACTTCCTCTGACGTCGGCTGGTAACCGCTGGGCCATCGTTGCCGTTGATCATTTAACGCGATACGCCGAAACCGCCGCTCTCCCTGCGGCTACTGCGCGCGATGTTGCGTCCTTCCTGCTGCATCGATTTATACTGCGCCACGGACCACCCCAAGAGCTTCTCAGCGATCGAGGCCGTGTCTTCTTGTCGGAAGTCGTCGAAGCCATTCTGACGGAGTGCCATTCTGTCCACCGCAAAACTACTGCTTACCACCCACAGACGAATGGCCTCACCGAACGCTTTAACCGCACCCTCGGCGACATGCTTTCTATGTACGTCGCTGCCAACCACACTAATTGGGATAATATACTGCCCTTCGTCACCTACGCCTACAACACCGCCCCTCAGAGCACGACTGGTTTTTCACCTTTCTACTTGCTGTACGGAAGGCACCCGTCGCACACCATGGACACGATACTCCCGTACACGCCGGATCCATCTGAGTGTACACCGATTTCCGAGACAGCCAGGCTTGCTCAAGAGTGTCGCGAGCTTGCCAAGACTTTTACAACGCAAGAGCAAGAGCGGCAGAAGAGTATTCGTGATGGCTCCACCACTTCTGAGCCCACGTTCCTTCCTGGTGCGCTTGTATGGCTCTCGATCCCGACATCTGCAGCTGGCCCCTCTTCCAAGCTACGTCCAAAATACGAAGGCCCCTACCGTGTCATCGAGCGCACCTCACCCGTCAACTATCTCATCGAACCCGTTGAACAATCTTCGGACATGCGCCGCCGTGGGCGAGACATCGTCAACGTGGAGCGCCTGAAGGCTTATTATGACCCGCTCATAGTAACGAGCTGTTAGGTCGCCAGGCGGCTCCCTCTTCGACCCCGGGGTAATTGTAGCGAAGCCTCCGAACGCTGAAATGGGTCGAACTCTTGAGTACCTTCTAGTGGGGCTACCCAACAAGGACGCCGCTCGCGCTGGGAGCCCGTGCTTGGCTGTGACTGTCGCCATTACATATTCTCGCTCGTTGCCGGCTAGTAAACGCCTTAACACGGGCAAATTTTGTCGACAGGTTCTCGCCATGTGCTAGACCCACTGGACGGCTTTATGCTCTCCCATAGTAGAGCACCTAGTACTCTAAATCGTTAACCAAATTTTCTAAACACATAGAAACAGCTGACTGCTCTCCCACAGTTGAAGGGCATGTAGTGCTCTAAAGCGTTCCTAAATTATTTTAATACAGCATTGTGGTCTTTTTTGTGTTGCACCCGGGGTGATGTTTGCAAGCCGGGACAGCTTAATGCTTTCCCATGGTAGAGCACATCGTACCATCAGTCATCGAGCATACTTTCCAAACACTCAGACCTTTGATTGCGCGTGAGACTACAGTCAGCATTTGCCAAAACAAGATACACTCATTAGACAGCGTGCGTGCGGCTCATGCGGCAGTGAACAAAAGCTTGCTTGTTATATTGGGCCATGGGAACGGCTTGCTGCTCTCCCGTTGTAGAGTACTTAAGGAGCGCTTAATAATTAACCATTTTTCTAAACACAGAGCTTTCGTATGGTGGCGTCGTGCTTGGCGTAACACAGGCAGAACTTCGCGCAGAATAGCCACCTATAGCATAGTCATCTACTCCAAGCGAGTTGGAAAGAGAAGTGCAGCTTAAGAGGAACAATATACAAGTCAGGAGGGGGAAAAAGAGAAATTTAGGAAAAGTAGGAAGAGAATACGAAGTACTCTTAAGACGATGCTTGTCATCACGCATGTGAACCAACATATACTATAGCCATATATATCAACGGTGTGGGAAAGGTAATTGAAAAGAGAAGTAATGTGAGGGTGAGAAGGATTGGAACGAAGAGGGAAAAACATAAGAGTTATGTGTGGCGTTAACCTGTTGTAACAAAGCATAGCAAAGCCATGCTTATCAAGGGTAGGGAGGTAGGAATAAATGTTAGGAGGAGAGAAAAAGGATGAGAAAGGGTAAAGCACAGAAAGAAAGAAATATTAAGGACAAAGGCGGGAAAGTTAACCAGGGCTGAGCCCCAGTAGGCTACCCTGCACTGGGGAAAGGGAGAGAGGGAAGGAAAGTTATAAAGCAGGAGAAAAAAGTCACAGACAGGGACGACGCGTAACAGTTTCACGTTTCACATCACAAACGTTGAAACAGAGCGGTGTCTTTGAGGAAACGCAACAGCGCTTCCTTTGCCTTTCGGAACTGGGATGGGCAGCGCCATGGTCCCAATACCTTCTCGACAGTGAAATCACTTCTGTCCCAGTTGATTTAGGACACTGCGGAGGTGAAGCCTCTTGTGTGTGTATGCCGGGCAGCAACATTAAAGGTGTTCAATAGTGTCATCTACGGCGCAGCCGTTGCACTCCGCACTATCGGCCATCCCATTCTTAAATGAGTAGGCATTGGTGGAGGCTACGCCCAAACGCAGACGGCAAAACACTGTACAGTGTCAATTTTTATGAAACGAAAAACGGGAGCGCGTGGCCTGTGCGCTCCGGCGGCTGCTGGCAGCGCATTCAAGCAGAAGCGAGAGCAACCACAGTCTCTTTTCGCGTCATCTCGCAGCAAGCAAAATAATCATTCGTGGCTAATATGGAACCAGCGCCAAGATTGCAACCCCCTCCCATTTCAAGGTGGTTACGCGAGAGCCGGTAATCGCTTTGAAAGCGGAGGGGTTGCAATCTTGCCGTTTTATTTCAGCAACGAATGGTTGTTTTGCTCGCCGCGAGATGACGCCAAAAGAGATTGTGGTTGCTCTCGCTTCCACTTGAACGCGCTGCCAGGAGCCGTCGGAGCGCACAGGCTATGCGTCGCCGTGTTCCCTTTCATAAAAATTGACACTGTACCTTCCTCCCTGGAAATACCAGAGGGCAGCCGCAGTCGTATAGCTGGGTCGAGAGAATACAGTCGATGATGTGCGAACTGGGATGACTGCCTCTTCTGGAATGTCACGTTCAGCGCCATCTTACTTTTTGTATCCAGCTGCGTCAATCCTAGATAATAGTACGGGAACATGGTTTGATTGTACGTGTGCATTTGCGGCTGCTTCTTCGGCGAGGTCGTTGCTGGAGATACCGCAGCGACTTGGTATCTACAGGAACACAACAGTGTGTTCCTTCGTCGGCATTTATATGCCGTGTGTGGCTATAGGCAAGCAGAACCATGCATAGCATAGCCGTGCGTAGCAAGGGCGCGTTAAAGGGAAGTGTGGGATAACGACGAAAGACGTATGTTGTCACCTCGTGTGGTCGCTTGGTGTGGTTAACAAAGACAAGTACACAAAGGGGACGGGAAAGAGAAATGAGCATGAGGAGCAGGGGAAAGCACCGGTATTAGTATAGCCGTGTATATATAGTGTGGTATAGAACAGCAAGTGTATGGAAAAGTCGAGGTTGAGGAGGGGTGGTGTGAGATGTGGGGAAAAAATGAAGAATGAAAGAGGGTTCAGTAATTAAAACATTTGGGCCTTTGTTTTCCACTGTGGAGGCCTAACAAGCTGTACGGTTCGTCCGCTCTGCTTCTACTCCGGTGCCTCGTCCAAAGTGCTCGTCCAGTTCGTCGCTGAAGGACAGACGAGTCACTGCTCCGAAATTCCTACATACTTTATGTCGAGTGCAACTGCGCCATTTTTTTTCACCCGCACAGATGGTTATATTGAGGAAGATTACGGGCATATGGCGGAGGTTGTTAAAAGTTACAATAGAGCTAATTGTACCATATAATTTTTGTTATTTTTTGTCAGCACTGTTGTTCGAAGTTTAAGAAGACTCTACACCCTTCGCACATAGCAGAGTAGGTGACTTGCATGGTACTCTCAATGATTTCCAGTTTAAAAAAAAGTGTGCTCTTTTACTGGCATCATTTTCTTGAGAGGATATCTGAGTCGGTTTACGGTTGAGACCAGCTAATAACAGATTCGTGATTAAAAAAAAGGATACCAGTTGGAACCTTTTTCTTATAGGTCACAGCCAGCGGTAAGTCGTTTTTTGTTCTAGTGAAGGCTCCATGTGCAACAAGTCCGCATTAATCGGTAGGTCCTCACAAAAACACACTACACGGAACAGGCTAAAGATGGCGTCTAACGTATACCTGCACCCTGAGAAGATTTTCCCTTTGACTCGGGATTACACACTCAACATTGCTCAAGTCAGGGTATCAGGTGCATTGACGCCGAACATTGCCTTCACCGGCAAGAAGGTGTGTAGAACCTAGCGTGCCTACTAGTAGGTGCTAAATACCTATTCCATGTTTATAAACAGCGGTAGGCGCCGTCGACATACTGGGGCGCTTGTAGCCACGTCGTACCACTTAGGCTCCATCAAGCCGAAAACTAGCCACCCCTCTCTATGGTCACGTGAAAACTTGCATAGCAGCTGAGAAGCTGCCTCCAAGCACAGCGAGTCGAGAGCCTCCCACGTGTACGTCAGGCGGAGCGTACGATGCACGACGTCGCTACAAATGCCTTATTATATGTCGACTACATCAACATTGTTTACGAGCATTCAATAGGTCTATAGAGAAACGTTTGAGCAGCGACTGTCACTGTATGCTGCAAAGAGATTTTCATGGAACCAATGTGATTATGTGAGTAATAGGCTAGCCCGACTAAAATGGACCCGCTTTCTTTAAAATTGGACCAATTTGAATTTTTTCAATCGTATCACATCTGTACTTCGACTGAGCAGGTTCTATATCACATCTCGGCGTAATAAACTTGTGACTCGCAATGTGACATGACAGGTTAGAAAAGCAATTATCAGTGTGCTGCATATGCGATTTCGCCGAGAAATTGGCGTGATAATACCTCAGCTAATTTATTCGATAATTTTTATCCTTCTTCTCTTTGCACTTTTTTCTCCCCTACCATGTTTTTCTCGTTTATGAACTTGTGGTTATTTTTTCTCATTCTATCTTCATTTATTCATTTATTATTTTTTGTCATGAATAACAGCTTCATTGAGCCAGACTTTCGCGTCGCACCATTATGTGCATGCAGCACCTTCTTCACTTCATTTTTGACGTATACCACTTTTTGTCGGTACAAAGGGGGGCTGTTTGAGGAGAAAAAGAATGGCTGATTCCTCTGTTTAAGAATTGGTATAACACGAAAGTGAAACGTGTCTTCACTGAGGTAGTTGAGCGTTGATTTTGCATTCTTTCCCCACAAGGTTGAAGAAGTGAATGCAACGAAAAGTTGCAATTTCATGCGGAGAACGGCCAGTAGCTCGAAACTTGCTGTGCGCACCTTATGCAGAAAGTACACACGAAATGAGCAAAGACGCATGAGCGCGGACAAATAACTGTTTCAGCTCGACAGTCGCACCAAACCGAATGCCAAACAGGGCCAGCGTGAACAACTTTCACAATATGTTTACTTAATCCTATGTGAGCAGGATTTAAAAAAAAAACCCGCGTGTTGATGGAACTGCATTAAGAGGCCTGGGGTGCGGCCTCACCGGTAACCACCGCCGGGAACGCACTCCCTCACCAGAGAAGGATTGGCCACCCTGGTGCAGTATCTGGCCACTACCTCCCACATGCATACGTCAAATAAATCACGGCCCTCAGTCCCCAGCAGCTGCGAAGCAACTGACCACGGCGGCGGTCAGATCTGCAACGCAGCAGAGGGTGCTAAGAATCTCTGGATCCGGACAGGCCGCCATTGGAACCTGAACTTGGCAACATTTAACGCTAGAACCTTATCTAGTGAGGGAAGTCTGGCTGTACTATTCGAGGAGCTAGAGGGTGTTAAATGGGATATAATAGGGCTCAGTGAGGTTAGGAGGACATATGAGGCCTATACTGTGCTACAGAATGGGCACGTCCTTTGCTACAGGGGCTTGGCAGACAGAAGAGAACTGGGAGTGGGGTTCCTAATTCACAGAAACATAGCTTGCAACATAGAGGAATACAATAGCATTAATGAAAGGGTGGTAGGTATTGTAAATACACTGAATAAAAGATACAAGATGAAGGTAGTACAGGCTTACGCGCCTACATCCAGCCATGATGACGCTTCAGTTGAAAGCTTCTATGAAGACGTGGAATCGGCAATGAGTAAGGTAAAACACAGTATACTATAGTGATGGGCGACTTTAATGCAAAGGTAGGGAAGAAGCAGGCTGGAGACCAGGCAGTAGGAGATTATGGCATCGGCACTAGAAACTCCAGAGGAGAGCTACTAGTAGAATTCGCAGAACGGAATAATTTGCGGATTTTGAATACCTTCTACCGTAAACGAGAAAACCGCAAGTGGACATGGAGGAGCCCTAATGGCGAAAATAAGAACGAAATAGACTTTATAATGACTGCACACCCAGGAATCGTGCAGGATGTGGAAGTGGTTGGCAAGGTACGATGCAGTGACCATAGAATGGTACGGTCTCGAATTCGCCTAGACTTGAAGAAGGAACGAAAGAAACTAATACGCAAGAAGCCAATCAATAAGCTAGCACGGAGAGGGAAAGTACAGGAATTCAGAGTGTCGCTGCAGAACAGGTACTCGGCTCTTAGTGAGGAAAACAACCTTAGCGTAGATACAATGAATGGTAATCTGACGAGTATCATTACCGAGTGTGCAGTGGAAGTTGGATGCAGGGTAGTTAGACAGGACACTGGCAAGCTTTCCCAGGAAACAAAGAACCTAATTAAGAAGCGTCAAATCATGAAAGTGTGAAAACAACAGACAAAATAGAACTGGCAGAGCTCTCGAAGTTGATTAATAGACGTAAAGTATGCGATGTAAGAAGGTATAACATGGATAGAATTGAACACGCTCTGAAAAATGGAGGAAGCGTCAAAGCAGTGAAGAGGAAACTTGGGATAGGCAAAAGTCGGATGTATGCACTAAGGGACAAAGAAGGCAAAATAACTACCAATATGAATAAGATAGTTAAAATAGCAGAGGAGTTTTACAGAGATCTGTACAGTAGCCGGCACAACCACGACCTTAAGAACTAGCAGTAATCCAGATGACACCCCACCAGTAATGATAGAAGAAGTCAGAAAAGCTTTGGAGAGCATGCAAAGAGGCAAAGCTGCTGGTGAGGATCAGGTAACATCAGACCTGATGAAAGATGGAGGATAGATTGTGTTAGAAAAACTAGCCACCCTGTTTACGAGGTGTCTACTGACGGGAAGGGTACCAGAGTCTTGGAAGAATGCTAACATCATCTTAATACATAAGAAAGGAGATGACAAGGACTTGAAGAATTACAGGCCGATCAGCTTGCTCTCTGTAGTATACAAGCTATTTACAAAGGTAATTGCTAACAGAGTAAAGAAAACATTAGAGTTCAATCAACCAAAGGAACAAGCAGGACTTCGAACAGGCTACTCAACAATTGACCACATTCATACTATCAATCAGGTAATAGAGAAATGCTCAGAGTATAACCAACCACTATACATAGCCTTAATAGATTACGAGAAGGCGTTTGATTCAGTAGAAATATCAGCCGTCATGCAGACACTGCGGAATCAGGGCGTAGATGAAGTATATATAAACATTCTGGAAGAAATCTACAGGGGATCAACTGCTACCATAGTGCTTCATAAAGAAAGCAACAGAATACCAATCAAGAACGGTGTAAGGCAGGGGGACACAATCTCCCCAATGCTAGTTACCGCGTGCTTACAGGAAGTTTTCAGAAGCCTAGAATGGGAACAGTTAGGGATAAGGGTTAATGAAGAATACCTTAGTAACTTGCGCTTCGCCGATGACATTGCATTGCTGAGTAACTCAGGGGACGAATTGCAACTCATGATTACGGAGTTAGACAAGGAGAGCAGAAAGGTGGGTCTTAAAATTAATCTGCAGAAAATTAAAGTAATGTACAACAACCTCGGAAAGGAGCAGCGCTTCGAGATGAGTAATAGTGCACTTGAAGTTGTAAAAGACTATGTCTACTTAGGGCAGGTAATAACCGCAGAGCCTAACCACGAGATTGAAGTAACTAGAAGAATAAGAATGGGAAGGAGCACATTCAGCAAGCACTCTCAAATTATGACAGGTAGATTGCCACTATCCCTCGAGAGGAAGGTATATAACGGCTGCATCTTTCCAGTACTTAGCTACGGAGCGGAAACCTGGAGACTTACAAAGAGGGTTCAGCTTAAACTGAGGACGACGCAGCGAGCAATGGAAAGAAAAATGGTAGGTGTAACCTTAAGAGACAAGAAGAGAGCAGAGTGGATTAGGGGACAAACGGGGGTTAAGGATATCATAGTTGAAATAAAGAAGAGGAAATGGACATGGGCCGGGCATGTAGCGCGTAGACAGGATAACCGCTGGTCATTAAGGGTAACTAACTGGATTCCCAGAAAAGGGAAGCGGGTTAGGGGGAGACAGAAGGTTAGGTGGGCTGATGAGATTAAGAAGTTTGCGGGTATAAATTGGCAGCAGCAAGCACAGGACCGGGTTAACTGGCGGAACATGGGAGAGGCCTTTGTCCTGTAGTGGACGTAGTCAGGCTGATGATGATGTAAGCAGCATGATCCCTTCTTAAACGCGGCCGCGGCAGCGAGTGAACTGACCTTCGTGCTCTGCTGAATCACGAGTAGGATTCGATAAGCGCTCGCGCAGTCCGACAGACCATGCCCGCTTGAGGCGCGCGCTGAAAGAAACGCTAGAAGCGCCCAGCGCTAAAGCCCCTTAATATAGAGAAAGTAGTGACACTCTCCTACGTATCCTCTCCAAAGTGTCCAACCATCCTCTCCCAAGTGTGCAAACCTAATCTTTATCCTCCCCCGAACAGCCAAAGTGCAGGCGCCAGCCCTATAGCCGGCTTGTGCCACTTTCCTATCAAGAATGCTATGTCACGCTGATTACACGTGCGATGCTCGTCGCAGACCGAGAGGCGGGAGAGGGAGTATGCGCGGCGCAGCGGCTCGGTTAAA
Organism: Rhipicephalus microplus; assembly: GCF_013339725.1. Lineage (NCBI taxonomy): Eukaryota > Metazoa > Arthropoda > Arachnida > Ixodida > Ixodidae > Rhipicephalus > Rhipicephalus microplus. The sequence goes on from NC_051165.1 coordinate 305,935,950, forward strand.
AGAATGGCGGTACTTTCCTAAAAATCTAGGGACTTTATTCAACGCGAGGCCATTGCGCCATTTCGCTACTGATGACGAAAACACGGTGGGCTTGAGGAGTTCGGAGGACCGCCAACGGCATATGATGATTATAAATGGCTTGCCACTAGCAAGCTTGGTAATGTGCGCTCCATGGCATGGCTTGTGTCGCGCGCTCAAAAGTGAGAAGTCACTGGTAAAGCGACCCGCTACGGAACTTATTCTTCTTGTTTACTTTTTCGTTGCAGGCTCCTAATATGCATTTTACTACGTCATAGTCATAGCGGTAATACGTCAGCAGAGCCGTCGTAAACCCCGGAATTAAACACTTTCATGCGTTGAAGGACGCGTTTAATTAAGAGTTACCTCGTCGCCTTCGCGGGATTCAGTGCGTGTCACCGAGGCGGATATCTCTTTTTCATTTATTGCTTCCTTTTATGCCCTTTTGAGAGACTAGGATGTTTGGCTGAGATGAACCCATACGCTTATGTCAACGCCTTCTAAGAAAAAAAAAGACACACAAAAAAAGGTAGTGATATCTCGCGTCGAATATTTCGTTATACTTTTACAGGCCCTATTGACAACGTTGTTCGCTGGGTGCGCAGCGGTCATTCCGATTAAGGAGTTGCCTCAAGGCTGCGGGAATTTACACACCCGAAACGGGCTGCGCATTTGTTAGCGGCTGGTTAAGGCACCAAGGATAACTTCTGCTTTTATTGACAAAGCGCGTTCGCCACGCGTCAGTGATCACCAATATTTACATTTTAACCTTCCTGAGCGTTTAAAAAACGACGAGGGCGGAGCAGAGAGCTTCTTTTAAATGCAATGAACTTTAGCGGGCAGGGCTCTCGTTTGCGCTGACATCATGCTGTCGCCGTCGCTTGGCGAAGCGCGGGCAAAGTCATGGATAGCACGGATATTCAGTGCGCGCTCACGCCAAGAAGAAGCCCTCTTTGGCTTGTTCTTCAATTACCTTGATGATGGTATGTGTGGCGCACCTTAGAAGCTTTGGCTATCGTATACGTTGCCATCGCTTGGCGTAACGCGAGCAAAACAACTTATAAAAGTAGCCTCGATTGGAGGAAGCAAGCGCGAAATATAAAGATAGATAAAGGGAAAAGATAGAGAAAAATAGAAGATTAGGCAAAAAAAAAAAAGATACAGAGAGGGGTAGAACTAAACAGAACTAGAAAAAGAAAGACAGCAAACAAAACAGAACAAAAAAAAGCTATAAGAAAGAAAGAGAGAGGGCAAGACAAATGAAGCCTTGCCCGCTCCATACTTTCTCCAGGTTTCGCACCTCTATACTAGTGAAGTTGCCTTAAAGTTTTACTTACCTTTCGTTCTACTTCTCCCTGTTTTTTTTTTTACGACATTTGTTTCCGTTTGACACTCACACGTGCTGTACAGGGCCGTGGGGCTTGCTCAATTACTGCGCAGCATACTCGCCTGACGAGTTTTGCGCAACGGAGCACAAGTTGCCGATAGCTTAAAGAACTTCACTGAAACGTGAATGGGAACCCGAGTCACCTATCCTTATTGCAAATTCTCGTAATTTTCATGTATCCAAGAACTGAGCAGCACTGTTGGGGCCTTGAGAACGAGCAACGGAAACTATATATATATATATATATATATATATATATATATATATATATATATATATATATATATATATATATATATATATATATATATATATCTTCAAAGCTTTATAAAACACCTCGCTTCAGGGACAGGGCACTAGCGACGCATCATTTTTCTTTCATGCACTGTTTAGTCGAACTACGCATATCAGTTGCAGCCGGTCGAGTTCAGCGAATTTAAGATTGGTGTTAAACGCTTGCTCATATAAGCAGCTAAGATGTGACTACATAATCTGATAAAGGCAGAAGAATACAAAATTATTCGCGCTCCATGCTGTAGTGTAAGTCACAAACGCAGAGTACAAGCGTGTGAACGACGGCTACCTATCAGGTTATTCAATTGCACTACCACAACCACCGTATAGTTCAGGACCCTGAAGATAGACTAATATCATGTAGACATAAGTCGCTGGATACATCGTTTGTGTCATCTGATATTGCCTGAATTTATTTCAGTCAAGAGCAGTTACACACTGGTGTCCTACCACAACTGATCTTTCAGATAATTATGGAATGTTTATGATTTCCCTTGCAGCAAGGCAGAAGAGCTTTGATTGGTTTTATTTGTGGGGTTTAACGCTCCAAAGCCACCATATGATTATGAGCGACGCCGTAGTGGATGACTCCTTAAATTTCGACCACCTGGGGTTCTTTAACGTGCACCCAAATCTGAGCATACGGCCCTACAGCATTTTCGCCTCCATCGAAAGTGCAGCGCTACAGCCTAGATTATATCCCGCGACCTACGGGTCAGCAGCCGACTACCTTAGCCACTAGACGACCGTGTCGGGGCTACAAGTGCTTTCCAAGCATATTCAATGTGTAACTTTGCTGTGGCATTTTTTTGTTCTTTACCAAATTAGTACGACCAGAGAAGTTGGCGCAGCTGTCTAATGCACTTTATTGTGCACACCTGCGCTAAATCTCATATTTCTAGCTGCAGATACAATCAACAGACAATAAATATAATGAATTCGGTGTCGCGGAAGTGCACTGATGTCTTCTGAAGTCAGCAGTAGCAGCACTATAGTTAGGGCATGCACGATATGCTCCCATCTTTTAACCGGTGCGGTTTCTTCGAGGCCTCTGTTTATAGACGGCACTCACATGCACGTACGTACACCGCACACGAATACACGTGTGTGCGTGTGTGTATATGGTTCCTCCCGCTGAACGGAGGAAAAACAGGCATCGTCGAGCACGCTCATTCCGAGCGAAGGAAGGCCGCTTCGCCGCCAGCCTGCAGATTTTGCAAGCGCTATCGGTGTGGGGCGGTGCCAGGAGGGGCGTGAATCGTGATGCCTCGTGATAATGAAGGCGCCATTAATTCTGCCTCTCGGCTTGCTCGCCGGTTCGCAGCCGAGTACGCACGTGCCGACTAAGACCGGGAGTTGCTTTCTTCGTCCATATCCCGTTGCTCGCTCGCTGCGTTTCTTGCTCGTGGTGGTCCACGAGGAACCGAGCCCGTATCCTTTCTCCTTTGCTTCGCCGTTCACAGCATGAAGGTGCCGCCGGCCACTCGCGCGTTTTGCTTTTCCCTTTACGAACGAGAGTCTTGAGTGAAGAAGGCTTCAATTTTTCATCCGCTCTGTTTTGTGGCAAGCTTTCTTCTCATCGTCATCATTATCATTCGTTATTGCCATTGCTCAATCTCTTGGATGCATTCATTGCTCAAGAGTTCAGTGTTCGTTCCCGGGCTCCAAACTACATGTGGCTCTGAAAGAGGGCAAACATACCTACAGCTACTGCATACAGAAAGATTTGTGGATATATATTGTGTATTTTCGCGTACAGCCAGTCACGGAATGGAAGTGGACGTTAGCCGAGTTTAGAATGAACAGGCTCGTAAGTACTCTGACCTTTGGCGGCAGGCTAGTTGACTATATATATTGCAATAAATACAATTGTGAACGTGTCAAGAAACCAGGAAGACTCTTAAATCATGACCTCAAATGTAATTTATATCATTACATAGGAGATAGATGTTGTGTTCTGCAGAGGATGATGTAGTGGCGCTCGTGTTGTGCAAAGGAGTTTTTCACAGTACTCTGTGTTGTGTCTGCTTGGTCCGATGTCACATGTAATGTTGTTATACATATGAACTTCAGAACGTGTACTTCTGCACTGAAAGAAATTTGGGTACTGTCGACCATTTTTAAGGTCATAGCTGGAGAAAATATGCCGCGAAAAGCGTTTTAATTACACCTGAACTCCAAAGGCACAGCGCGGAGGGCTCAAGATGGCTGGACGTGTAGAACTGTACTTGCGAAAATTTCGTTTAAAGTGCAATCGTTTCAATCCGAACGATGACTAACACGGCCAACCCTTTGGCCACGTTCAATGGCACAAGTTGTACACGTTGTGGTGTTTAACATTGGTATTCATGCCGCGTATCGATTATTTTATATTTATAGAAGAGCAAGCACGGCAGCGAGGAGGCACTCTGTTGTCGGATGCTGCGACCAATGTGATATGCCCGGGGAGGGGTTGAGGCTGCCACGCAGGATCCGGGGAAGGATGACTCTTGCGACGCGTCTCACGAACAAGTGGAAGATGCGTTTAATTTACATATTTGCAAGAGAAGTGCATTGCAACGAGAGCGTACAGACGCGCCTTTCCATCACAAGGGCCCAGAGCGCACTCGAGACGAGCGGGCCAGCGAAGTCCAGAGAGAGAGCTCCGACCGCACACGCGACGCGCTTTTTATATCCCTCGTCCGTGCACGTGCATCTTCTCAGACGCAGGCTGTGTGTCCCAGCGACACTGATGTGCGTTTCCTGCGGCGCACACAGACGCCTCCCGCGTTCCTGCAGGACGCGGACAGCGTTTCACCGTTACGCCGATGAGCGTCCCTTGCAAGCCACCTCCTTGCTGTGCCGGTCATAACAAATGTTTCTCGCCCTGGAATATCCAGGTTGTTCTTACTACGTGCGCTGACTTTTAAGCTAGTTTAGCTCTGTAAAGTAAAAGTGCTCACATAGTCATCTGCCTGGATAAAAAACGGATATATATGACCAATATCATCGCTATGATAGACCTTGCTTGGTGGTCATAAGGAGGATCGTGCTTAAGCTTACAATTTTTTTAGACTCTCCAGTGCACCTTTAGGAGGCTGGATGATCGACCCTTTACTCTAGAGAAGATCTTGGGAGCGTGTCCTTCACGTACTTCAGCCCCCAAAGCCACACGAGCCCTTCGACAATTCTTGAGGGCGACGTCACTGTGTGACCGCCTGTGAAACCTGAACTGTGTGTGAAGTGTGCGTGCTATGTGAAATGTGTATCTCCTCCTCTCTCTCTTTCCCACTCATTCTCCTCTCCCCCGTGTATAGTAGCAAACTGGACTTAGTCTAGTTAACCTCCCTACCTTTCTGATATTTACTCTTCTCTCCCTCTCCTGTAAATGGTTTTTTTTTTCCGGCCAGAATTATGGAAGTTAATAGTTAGGAACTTGAGTGCCTAACTCTTTGTAGATTTGGGACGACAGCTAGAAAAAAAAAGAAATTCTTTACGCTGGTACTCCCTCTGACGTTCTCCACAAACATCACTTTTGCACAATACACAATGAGTTATAATTTATTACCATGGTGTTTTTTCCCAACTTGGTGATCAATAAAGTTCCGGTGGGCTCAAACATAAGCTTATTTTTCGTGAAACAAAGCTGAGAAGGCGTATCCTAGTATAACGACGATAAAAAAAGATGATATTCCATTTCATCCTCAGTTTCGTCGTTAAAGTAAGGCAGGTGCGTTATGAATTCATAGGCTAGTCAGCTCATTGTATAGATACCCGCCGTCGAAGCTTGATGGCTGTGGCGTTGCGCAGGTGAGTCTGAAGGCTAACGTTCGTATATTCTTCTATGGCGGCTGGATTTGTATCGAAGGAGGCAGAACGATAAAGAACTCGCGTCACGTTACGTGCTGGTCAGTGGGTGAAGCTTACAGAATCACAGGATGTCAAACTTATTTCGACGTTTTGTACAAGAATGTGTCCTACATGGAGATCCCGCTAAGATCAATATACCGAAGGCATATTTACAGCCATGCACTCGAAAAACTTTCCTTCCGCAGTGGAACACGGAATTAGGTATACACGCGTAATGATTATTCTACTAAAGTGCTTCAAGCCTTATGTCTACTTTGTAGTTGAGATAGACATAAGCCATCATCATCTAGCAAAGTCTGCCTATGTTTTTAAAATTTAGCCACGTTATTCTCTTTAGGACTTTTCGCGCTTCCTAAATGGTATGACATACGCTCTGCCAGTGCAACTAGAATAACCAGTCAGCCAGGAAAGCTGATGATAAAGGTTACGCATACTAGAGCGTAACACAATTCTACATGGCCCCGCCGCGGTGGTCTGGTGGCTAAGGTACTCTGCTGCTCACCCACATGTCGCGGGATGAAATCCCGGCTGCGGCGGCTGCAATTTCGTTGGAGGTACAAATGCTGTAGGCCCGTGCGCTCAGATTTTGGTGCACGTTAAATAACCCCAGGTGTGGTCGAAATTTCCGGAGCCCTCCACTGTCGCGTCTTTCGTAATCAAATGGTGGTTTTAGGACGTTAAATGCCGCATATCAATCAGTTACATTTTTACGTGATCTCTGCCTTGTTAGGAGAGCCAAATGCTGCGTACCGGAGCACACGATGTCACGTATATATACGTTCCTTTATCTTCGACTGCATGTGCTTTATCGTGAAAAGTCAACCGTTGTTACGGCTTTAGTGAGAAATTCTAGTGTCTTGCGCATTTCAAAAAGTCAGAAGGCGAACGCGAGCGCAAGACTCCGGTTTTGCCGAGCGGACTAAGTGGGCATAATTTTGGCGCACCGCACGCTTCACTGGCACAACTAGGGCAAAACAGAGGAGTGGCTCGGGCGGGAGAAAGAGCGAAGCATGAGGCGGTGGTTTCTGCACTGACGTGTGCGGCGGAGGTCTTTTGCTCTCGTTTTGGCCCGCAGACCACTGTCGGCCTGCTGCCGCTCCCCTTCTCATCGCCGGCCGAAGGCTGGTGCGTGCGTGCGGCGTCGGGGCTGCTAGATTGCTGGGTGCGGCGGCGGGAGAAAGGCGAGGCCGTCTCGAGGGAGGGGAAGAAGTGAAGGCGAAGCAGCAGCAGCCTCGGCACACACAGCGTGAGTTATGGGAGCTCCGGCATTCCGATCAGGTGCCTCCTCTGGCGAGTAAGCGGCCGGGTGCTTAAGGAAAAGAGAAGCGCGGTCAGAATGCTGTGGTAAGGCCGCTGTTCCTCGGGCACTGTCCGATATTGAGTGGCTCACTAGCTGCTGCCGTCCCCGCCCTGGTCGTGAAGGTCTCGGGCGCGTGCATTTATACATATCTACCCGCGTGATGAGAACGAACGCGCTGCGCGTACTGCATCGCGTAACACCGTAGTGGAGTTTCTTTATCTCCTTCTTCCTGCGTCTTCGTAGTCCTCACCAAACTCCTGCCTCGGCGCCCGATACGCCGTACACTACCCCTCATATCTGCTTTCTCGTCGCATGTCTCGTCTCGCCTTCCACTTGATCTCCCTCGTATACCGGCATGCGTCGCGCTTTTCTCGAAGCCCGTTTCGATGCTACGTTTTGTTTGTGCCGGTTTACGAGGCCGCCCCGTGTAAGGCCGCCCCTGCTGGATCGATGGTGGGATCACCTGGTTGTGTGGCGTTAAACGCTGTTGCGCTGTTTACGGAGGTGGCGCGAAGTTGAGAAGCTCCGTAACGACGTCCGCCCCCCAAAAAAGCCCGACAGGCCGTGCGAACGAAAACCGATGCGAACGCGAGGAAGAAGAGCGATGACCCGCTGGGACAGCAGTTCTAGCCCAAGCAACTCCCCCCCCCCCCCCTCGCCTATAGCGCATGTGGCTGTAGCCAGATGGAGCAAGGCTGGAAAAAGAAAAGGTGCGAGGGTGTGGTTGGGCCTCATATCATTTATTTTCTATTCGAAGGAACGCGGGGTCAATGAATCTTTAGGTACATCGATTAGATGTGGATATTGCAAAGGCGTGATTCATGATATATGCCTAACGTAGAAGCTGTATGCACGTACATTATTTCTTTCGGCTATTTTCTTTTTCACATATTTTTCAAGTGTAGTATGTTTCGCCATCTTGAACATTATGATATTTTGTTTTGGTTGCCGTGAACGTTCCGGCAATTATCCTAAGAATGAGTGGTATACGCGTAATAAGTTCCTTGAAAATAATGATATTTTCTTCATTAAGTTTGTCACTTCTTTTTGGTATAATATATAGGACTTTTTGTCGTTCTATACAGGCTTTGACGCTATGCGGTGCACTTTATTTAGGGTAACACTTATTCGCATCTTGAAACTACAGTCTACCAAGCATTAAATGGGATGTTATTTCTTGGGATGATCCAACACAAAAATTTCGCTCTGTCTGCCTGTCTCTTGGTGTCTGTCGAATAATTAGGCATTCTCATCACTTGATATAACGTAACAACATGTGACTAAATTCACGTAACAGGACATAATAACGTGCAAAAAATATTGTAACTTAGCGCAGCAGGTACTCACGTGACTAAAGACAATTGGGGACACCCCATAATAGTTAGTCACGTGACTAACAGTCACGTTTGATCACATGGCTACTAGTCACGGGAACTAACATCAGTGAGACGTTGCGTAACAACTTATCACGTGACTTAAAATCAAGTACTATCACGAATCAACTGGTCGCGTGACAAAACTCAACAGTATGTAAAATTGAGTCTCATGGCATGTTTCGGTAATAAACAACGCAACAACTAGTCACGTGACATGTCATAACTATAACCATTGTTGAAGTTGAGGCCTTCCCGACTGCCCCGGGCTCCTCACGTTCAGCTAGCTGGTCGCAAAGCTCGTCTTCTCGCAAAGCTCGTCTTCTCGAAGAGCTACTGTTGGAGGGAATCGAACTGAAGAGGCAATGAAGAGAATAAGATGTTTGTTTACATTTTTATTACCATATCATATTTTGAATAAGGAATGCAGCTCCTCAGGCATTCGCCCAGTGCTTTTACTACATTCGCAATCCCTAGACCCTAGGCCTAGGGGTACAAGAGATGACGTTTTTCCCCAATCAGGTCGCCACTTCTGTGGCTCATTTGTCCGGCACCGCCCCCAACATACACACACAAAAACCCATACACATGGACTGTTCCTGCGGCAGTGTCTCATCCGGCGATTCTCACCTCCAGCAAGGGGGCTGCGGTGAGTCCATCATCTCACCGCTCGGGCTGACCGTGCACCCATGCTGTCGAACCGCGGTCACAGGCAATGACCGTGACCACAACCGTGACCACAGGCGTGGTCACGGCAGTTGCCGTGGTCACAGGCAACTCCATGCAATGATATGTGCCTGGACATCTGGTGCTGATTCTGAGCGTCGTCGGGCTATCAGCCAGAGACGTACAGCGTGGTTGTCCGAGGTCCGTCTTCGGCGGAAACTCGACGTTGTGGCCTTTCCTGGGCGCAAAGGCGCCACTTGTCAAATTTCCGCGCCGGCCCCAGTGACAGTAGAGTAGCGTCGAGTAATTGCAACCACGCACATCCCAGTGCATGAAAAATAGCAGGGCGTCTTCGCTCTCCTCGTTATCGCCACAAAGTGAGGAGGCTGGCTTTTTTCCTTTCCAGCGCCCGTGTGCAAAAGGTGTCTCGTCGATCGCAACACCATGCAACAGCTAGTGACATGGCATGTTCCCACCAAAAACCACGTAACAGCTGGTCGCTTGTGTAAAATCACGTAATATATAGTCACGCGACTAAAATGACGTGAGGACATGGATCAACTTGTGACGTGATATGGTACCACCAAAAACTCGTAAAAGCCAGTTACGTGACCAAAATCACATCACTTAACTCCTATCGCGTGACATGATTCCACCGTAAAGCACGAAACAACTAGTATAACTCAAATTCCAATACCGACGTAACACTTTGTCACGTAGCACTTTCCCGTCAGGACCACGTAGTGCTTAATAACGTGACATGTTCTCACCAAAAACCGCGTAACAGCGTCTCACTCGACCGGAATCACATAACATTACGCAACTAGTCATGTAATGTGTTCCCGCAAATATCACGTGAGGCGTGAGTAGTTTGGAGAACCGACCGAGGCAGAAGAAGAGTAATACTTGGTTCGGCTAGCGGAAACTTAGCCTCTCCCCAGGTGGTCAAAATTTCCGGAGCCCTCCACTACGGCGTCTCTCATAATCATATGGTGGTTTTGGGACGTTAAACCCCACAAATCTAATCTAAACTTAGCCTCTAAAGCAAAATCTGGGCACTACTAGATCTTTGCTAGGTCAAACACAAGCTCCGCTGTTTGTTGAAGTCTCGTGCCATTAGCGCAACCTGTTTTTATTCACTCTATCACCTGATTGATGTATGTACTGCGTAGCACAAGTACAATATTCTTTTTTGGCCGCATTCCATGGCTTTCTGCAGCAAGTCGGTGACAAATTTGGCGCGCGTAATCTCTGCAGCATGCGCCACACTTTCAAAAGTATACGAAGAAAGTGGCGTTATATATTCACGTATGAAAAAAAAAATAGCGAACTGTGCGGGATATGAGATGACTCTGCAAATCATGTCGAGATAGGAAGAACGGACGACACGGAAGAAGCAGCTGCAGCTCTAGCCCCCCTTATGGGGAGCGAAGGCGAGAAGGCAGCGTGGCGTGCCTCTGCCAATATTGAATACCGTAACGGACGGCCACAAATCCGCTTTTACGACGCCGCTCGTAAGCGACCGTAAAATTTGTCCCTAATAAAACACGGCGTTCAGAGGAGGCCTGCTCTCCTCCTCGCGCGATGACCGTGGGCAAGTGGGGAGCCCGTATATGCACTTCTCGGGGCCTTGTTTGCCGAGTGGGCTACATAGCAGCACAGAGATAACGACCCTCTATGACAGCCCGGGGCACCGGGATTTCCAGGTTGCGTAAATATTTCCTTGCTCTCACTCTATTTAGTTTTTTTTATTTTCACCTTCAACACGCCCCGCTTCTTTCCCTCTTGTCGCTGTACACACCAGTGTCTCAACGCCACTCACAATACCTTTCATGTGTGTTACTGCGTATTTTACTGGCTGCTTATCATTGGCGAGCCGAAATTGCGGCTGATTCACTTCTCTTGTTCCAGTGGCGTGCGACGGGTCGGCGCCCTGGCTAGAGGTTGTAGAAGAATGGATCAAATGAAGGGCCGCCACAGAGAGAACGCTACCGAGAGGGAGGAGGGTGAAATTGCCGAAAATAAAAAAGTAAATACTTGATTGGTGTGTACGAGAATAGCGCTCGTATAACACTGCGAGAGGCGCGTGAGCCAGTTCGATCGCTTCACTTACGTCTCTCAGAGCCAGGTTGAAGTGGCTGGCCCCGACGGTGTGAAATGCACGCAAGCCATGGCTCACTTCTTTGTTTTTTCGGCATTGAAGCCTTTATTCACACGTGAAGGAACTTTACGGGGCGGCTTTATGCTCTACCATAGTAGAGTACCAAGTACTTAAGAACGTTAGCCATTTTTTCTAAACAAAGGCGTGTTTCAATCATTTGCAATGGTTTAGGTGGTAACCCTCCTGCATACTTACTCACAATGTATACTTCTGATGCTAATAAAGAAACATTGATTGATTGATTGATTGATTGATTGAACCCATATCCGCAATTCACTTAAGGATCGAGTGAACTCATTGGAAAGAAGTTGTTACTTAGTCCAGTCTCCAAAGGCCCCACAATCTTTGTCCAAGTGTTCCGCCAAATCTCACAGCGCCATTGGGCAGAGAGTGTAGAAAGAGCTAGTGTATATACCCATTTTTTCTGCTACACCGTGGATATAGTAACCTTCTCTGAAGTCATTACAAGTCAATTCCTGTCGCGCTGTTATCGGCGGGTTCACAGCCAGCTATTTCAGCTGTGAAGCACTTCAAGGGTCAGACTGTCATATTATGTAGTAGGTTCTCGTCGTTACTTGACGCAACGTTGCGTGTTTAGCATGTTGAACGCAGGCCCGTACCGAAGAGAAGTGTTTTAGGGGTGAGGCATCTTTAGGGTGATGCTATTCCATTCGATTGGCTTCCGTGCGCACGGCTTTAGTGGAAACATACGTGAGACTAAAAAAAAGTTCAACAGTAAGTACAAGTCATAATGATGACGAAACAATAGTAAACCTATACAAGCACATATCCCTTTAAGCACCTTCAACGTATACATTATATACCTTAGAACCTGGCTTTCTCGTCCGCTCTGTATGTCACTTCGTGTAACTCAATTTAAATTATACGCGAAAATGTTCGGGTAACATATCTGAGTCACACACACACCAAAAAACAAGAATAAACAATGGTTTGTCAATTGTAATTGAGAAGGAACAATATAAAACACCTACGTAGATAATCCTTTTACACTAGTCGGCGACTTCAATGTAGGAGTTATGGACCTTCGAACTAAGGTTCGCCCACTCGTAATGATTCATATTGTGGAGATGAGTAGATTTTTTGCTCTGGTTCTTCGAGCGCCTTGATAATTATCATTTGTAACCATCAGAAATAAATAAACTTCTAGCACGCTCGGCGTATCGCATTAAAACCACTCGTAAAAATCGAGAATACAAAAAAGAAAAGAGAGCGAAATAGAATGAGAGAGAAAGAGAAAAACCGAAAAGAAACAGAAATCGCAAAAAATAAAATAAAAAGAGACAGAGAAATAATTACCAATTAAGCGCTGTCCTGACTGCTGGCGGTGCTGGCTAAAACTACGAGGTTTGACAGCTAATCAAATTCCTATACTTTCCTTGGCATCACTGTCTGTTGGTTGTCCCTAATGTTGCGTCTATCAAAGAAAAAACGAGCTCTTAAAAGTTCCACTTTTTTCCTTTAATGGTACACAATGTTTGGCCAGTTTTATGGCAGTGGTGGTAAGGCAGAGTTCGGCTCTGTGTCGTAGATGGAAAATTATCATTATCACGAACCGGCCCGCACCAACCCCGTCCTTTTTTTTTCCTATCACCTTCCTCTGCTTCCTCGTCTGCTTTACTACCAGAAGACGCGCGCCAACTTGTCCAGCGAATGATGCACCCACTTCGTGGGCGAGAGAATGAGCACATTGCAAAAGTAGAACGAAAGATATTTAGATAAATTGTTTACGAAAAAATTTTTGCCTAGGTGAGCTTCGAACCCGCTTACCCACAGTCCGAAGGCGAGCGTCCTAACCGTATAGGCCGGTGAACTCACTCTTCAGTCGGCTCACTCAGACTGACTCATATTCAGGTCGCACCTTGAGTGTGAGTTACAGTGAGTATGGTTGAGTAATATTTTCGTGAGTCTGAGTCCGAGTGAGTCCCGTGGAAGTAAATTGGTGAGGGAGTTTGAGTGAGCCATAGGCACAAAATGTGTTTCGTGAGTGAGTGTTAGTGACCTCCAGCTTTGGTTGCCAATCTATGGTTCCGATCTACTAATCCTAACAATTGCTAACAGTGTGTTATAGGCTTAAGTTTGTACTCCCGTGTTTTCACAGTTACCTCAGTACTGAGATACCTCGCATTCGTAAATATGACTTGTGACTTACAAGGGAGGGAGACGCCATAATCCTCCCACGCAAACTACTTTAGGAAAAGTCTTTGATTAAGAGATTTTGTGAGGGTCAAATATTTCATAAAAATCACAGAATATTCACAACTTCGCTCACTTCTTACCCTTCTACTGCCCTTCCTGTACGGGGACGGCCGTTTCTTCACCGTGAGATGCAACAATAGCTATGGTTGAGATATGCTATATTCAAAGCGTCATTAAGGCTGAATTTCTCGTATTGCATAGATTGCAAATTTTTCGTATGCCGTAGACAGTAAACGCGCTCTCTCCGTCCTCTACTTTATCGCTTCCTACTTTGCTTCACCCCCAGAAGAGGTTTGCCGATTGGCCCGGCGAGTAATTCAATGCGCTGATGTACGACAGAACAGGTAAACAAAGAGAGAGAGAGAGAAAGAGAAAGAGAGAGACAAAGATAGAGAAGAAAAGGAACAATCATAGCCATGTGTACAGTAGAATAGCAAGAGATGGGAAAGAGACAAGCGAGAAGAGGAATGCCTAGCCAAACCAGAAACAGCTACGTGTCCAACAGCTCAGGACTTCATGCACGCTGCGTTTATTTTGTTTTGTTTTTTGGTAAAGACAGCTTCTATGACTGAGTCTCAAAGAACTCTATTGATGGAGAAAGAAATTGTTCTTGCTCTTTTTCGTTGCAAAAGTTTTTTGTTCTGGGAAGTCAACAGGGCCTTATGTTATTATTATACATTGATAAAAATAAAATGAAGCACACTGCTTGCACACCACGAAAAAGTACACATTATCCTATGAACACGCACACACATCGTCCGGTGAACAGATGACACAACCGAAAGTAAACTTCAGACCCGTTAAGTTCATTATGTGTCGTTTAATTACGAACAGGGTAAAGACAAGGAATAATATTGTACAATCTTTGACGTTTAACTTCCACGTAGGAGACGCAAGAACGCCCCTGGATACTTTATACACTGTCTAAGTGGTGCATTCACCTGTTGGCCCGCGGATCCTGTCTCGCCGACGTTTTGCGACATCTGTGGCACGGCCAATGGCCTGCACACTCTTTCGATTGAGAAGGACATCCGTGTTCAACATCCCACCTTCGAAAGAGCACTTTTTCTTTCTTTCCTTTTCTTGGATGCATTTTCCCCACCACTTCATGGGCAAAGGCTGTCTTCCAGGGGCCAGCGCATCTTTACTGCGTAAGCCACGCCCAAAAACGATTTGAGCTGCACCATAAACAGCGGTGGGGGGGGGGGGGGTTCCGACAGTGACGGAGCTGCATGTTATGACAGGGAATACACTGCCCCACATGAACGAGCAAGAGAGAGAGAGAGAGAGTGAGAGAGCAATCTGGCACCAGTTGATTCCGCGCTGGCGCAACACAATGCGATCTGCTGCCCTCTACGCAGTGGTAGCCCGACCGCACAGCACGTAAAGAGCCTGTGCCACTCCCATCTAAGAAGAGCCACCCCCAAATCTCCAGGAGCCTCTTCTTTCGAGCCAGCTATATCTTGAAATGGAACGCGCACTTGCTCCTTATTGCCACCAGTCAAAGATAAAAGAGAAATAATAGCATACGTTTACTCCAGAAAGAAGACAGCTTGAAGAAGACACAAGACAAGAAAGGAAAGAAAAAAATGACATTCTTACGGAGCTGGCCAGGGGGGCGGGTGAACTGAAATGAACGTCCTCACTCTCGCGGAACTTCTACTCTCGGCGGAGAACAAGAGCAAGGACGATGCTTGGAAAACCAAAGCAAGAAGAAGAACACAACGAAATGACAGCAGGCCAGTGGAGCAAAAAGTGCATTTCTGTTGAAGAGGGGGTTGGGGAGGATAGCAGGCTTCTTCTACTCGGTGCCCGCTGGCAAGCAGCACCGTAATCGCACGAGGAGGGCTACTGCAGTGCTCAGTGTGCGCGGACCGTCCATCGCCCATACAGTATGAAGCCAAGTTCTGAAGACATAAACTGTGTTCATTTATCTGAAACGTGGCCTGCCTCTGCAAGGAGACGAATTCGCAGAAGCCGCACGTCGCGTCGTTGTCTTTTCTCTTTCTTTGGTTTGATCTAAAACAGAATAAAACGGATGGCGTGAAGGCGCGGAAGCGTAAAGAAGAAACCAGACGAAGCGAACGAAACACGGACAGAAGTAAAGAAGGCGACAAAGAAATGGAATGTTTGGCAGACCCCCTACCCACGATAGACATATCCGTTTGCGAAGAAAACAGTAGTTAGACTGACAGAAGAGAAAAATGAAAGGAGATAAAAAGAAAGCGTGTATGAAACGAACAGCGGGGAAAGAGACAGGGAACAAATCAACTCGCCATTGTGAACGACCATAACGAGCGACGTCCGAAAGAGTGCCGCCAAGAAGAGGCTTGGAGAGGGAGAGGAAGTAGCCGACGGAGCTGAGGTTGGGGCAGGCTCCAGGAACGATTCTTCCAGCGTGGACACCGAGGCACACAAAACAAACCTGTGATGGGAAAACAATCGAAAAGACAAAACGAAGCGGAAAGCAGAAAAGAAATAAATATAGGAACAACTTGCAGCATTCACTTCTGGGCTGACAGTGGCGAGCGAGAAAGAGAGGTAAAGTGAAGGCTTTGCCTCGAAGCGGCCCAGCAGCAGCAAAGTGGACTACAGACGCGGGAGAACGCCGACCGGGCGCGCTTTGATGAGTGTCCGGCGCCTTTTTCCTAGGCCGCGGGGCGATGCGGCCCGCTGCAATGTGGCGGTGGCTCTACCGGCATCTCTTTTCTCCGTAGTACCACTCCCGCGTCTCGAGCCAAAGGAACGTACTGCCCGGCCGACTTCTCCCGCTGCTCGTCTGAGGCCACGCCGTCGTCGTATATAGCTCGAAGCACAGCGGGTCCTTGTTGTTCCTCTCATACCTTTATGTTACTCTGATGGGAGTGGCCGTATCGCGCGCGCGATGCGTACAATGTTTCCTCGGCTGCACGCACTTGCAAGCGGGCCCCTCCGGCGCACCTCGATCTCTCGCGAGCGTTACGTACAACGGGGAGTGGTGCTGCCTCTGTAGAATTATGGCGCAGCAAATTTCCGCAGCCGTGGCAGGTGGCTGGCTGCCTCCCGAGGCGAGAGAGAGGTTCGTGGGACGAAATGGTTTCGAAGGAGAAAGCACAGAAAGAAAGCTGTTACGGCACTCCTTGTTCTGTGCAAATTCAGTGCTCCAGCGGCGTCGAGTCCGTGTCCTAACTTGCACGCCTTGGAGAAAACTCGGTTGTTGGAGCGAAAGTGGGGTAAGCGACGGAACTACCCGCAGCACTCGATGGCTATGTTGTCGAGGGGTGAAGGAGAGTGTGGGCGCGTGAAAGGCGGCAGTCTGTGCGAGTGAGCGAGACGAATGCGCTAGAGGTGAAAAAGTTGCTACACTATATACACCAAGCTTCCCTACACTAAACAGTAAACCATGAACCCCACTATGGAACTGTGGTACGCATAATAGCACGCTTCTGCTGGAGTAGGCGTACCAGGTTTCTTTTTGTTCCTTGAGTTACGAATGTAATGGGAAGACCACAGAGAACATCTTCGCTGGTTGGGAGGCTCGTTGTGCGTGCGTAAAGCCTCGATTTGTCTGTTGTTACTTCAACATTTATATCAGGGCTTTGCGAAAAAGGTTGCAGCGCTTTCGAGTTACGAGGCCGCAACGTCGTACGTGCACCCTACAGGAAATATAGTGCAAGTTGCTGCTGGTCCCTTGCCCATTGTGCGTTGCAGCAGTCCTCCTCATGGAAGTTCCTGACGTTGATATACTGTCCTCCAAGGATTGCACAATGCGCATCGTAGCGATGCTTCTGGTTTAGGCAAAAAGATTGCCCGCAGCTTCCCTCGGGGGAACACTGAGGAGGATGCGGAGCATATAATTGGTTAATGGGGTGTTGAAGTGCGACTTACTTGGGTCGATGGCTAAATTGGTTAACGTGGTTCTGAAATGGGGTGTTAAATTGCGACTTACTTGGGTCGATAGCTAAATTGGTTAACGTGGTTGTAGGAGGGGGTGTTAAATGAGTGAACACGTACACACGTATGCGAAAGGGCGGTGCTGGTCGAAGGGACGTCGATCATTGTGTTTGTGGATTCGTTGGAATTCATTTCACCGCGACCTTGGACGTCGACGCGCCGTACAAACCAACCGACGAGCGGCAACTGAGAGAGCGAGCGCCGACCTTGAGTATATATACAGCGCGACGGCGCATGCACTGTCAGCTGTTGAATGTTCTCGAAGCGCGACGGCGCGTCCACTGCGCGTCTACTGGAGAATCATGCGCGTCCACTGGAGAATCAGGAGAATTGTAGAATGTTCTCGAAGGGGAGAAGCGCGGCTCAGATGGTGGGTGACGGTGCATGCGCGCGTCAGCTGTCGAATGTTCGAGAAGGGGGAGAAGCGCAACGGCGCATGCGCGCGCGTCAGCTGCCGATGTTTTTGAAGCGCGACGGCGCATGCGCGTGCGTCAGCTGCCGATGTTCTCGAAGCGTGACGGCGCATGCGCGCTACATTATACAGCTAGCGAATGTTCGTGAAGAGGAGAAGCGCACGCGGTGTGTAGAGGAGGAAGGGTGCACAGATGGTGGAGGAGTGAAGCGCGCGCGGTGTGTAGAGGAGGAAGGGATGCACAGATGGTGGGAGAAGGAGGAGGAAGCTTGCGGACGGCGCCGCACTACAAGCCTCGAGTATTAGATGCTCCGCATCTAAAACACGCCACGAATTCTCAAAAGCGTTGCTTGCTCGTCTCTTGCCTCAGTTTCCAGCTTACAGAGAATGGTTGTTTGAGCACGCCCGGTGTAGTTCCTTTTTTACCTAACCAATGCGATTTACGTAACGCTAGCCAAGTGGGCGGAGTGTGGTGAGAGCCGTACGTGTTTGATAACATCTGCGTTTGTTGTTTGGTTGATTTTCGTAAAGCTTAATAGGCCACCTATGGCTCCCTGACCTATATACTAATCCAATACCTTCAAGTGTACTTACCTCCGTATTCTGGTCAAGTATCGTATTGAGCTTCAAGCGAACACGGTTTCCACCTCTACATCTCCGACTGGGTTGTTGGGCACAAATGTTCCAGTGTCACTCGGGCAAGAAAGCGTCTATTCGAGACTATGTGCAAGCGTGCGAAACACGCAATAATGTGCATATATAATAACATCATACGGGTATCCAAGTAGAGAAAATTGGGATCATTCTTTTATATTTCAGAACAAGAATTTCATCTACCCGCATGAATTGTCTGCTTCGTTACACGAAGAAGACGATGAGACATAGGGCTCAAGCGAGGCCAGTTTTTACTTTCTTGTCTCCATTCTAGCATTCGATGCTGGTCAAAAAAAATATTCGACAAATGACGGTGTATTCACCATCATTAGGCTGTAGTTTCTAGTTGTTCTGTACTAGCCATGCGCCAACCCTATGGTACGCATAGTTTCGTGGCGTTCTATGAAATGTGAATAACTCGATTCAGCTTAAGTTTCCTTTGACTTGAAACCTTCGAATACAGCAGAGACAAATTGGATTTAAGAGCTCATTCTTAAGATGTGTCCGCTATCTTTACTGGTTTTCGATGTTTAGTGTGTGTATGTACAAGTTACGCGTACAATAAAACTACTTCTCTTTCAAACCTCGTTAAACCGTGTTACTTAAAAATTAATCTAATAAACGAGCATGAACCTAATCGCGTTTCTAAAAACAGAAAAGCAAAAGACATAAGAGCACATATATATTTTACCCTTTGCATTAAAAATAAAAGCAAGCAAAAATAGAGTCTTGGCTGTGCTCATCGCATTCGTTGCTAACAGACTGCGTCCCTAAGCCAGGACTTCGCCACGTCGCAGGAGCGGCGAAAGATAAACGGCAGGGACTCTCCAGCGGAGAGAAGTGTGCCGAAGCCACTCGAAGCGGCAGGCCTGAACGAAAGAGCCATCAGCAACGGTCAGATTGCTCTCGCCTGCTTTCATGATCAGAACGGCATTTTCTTCAGGGACGCGCTCGGCGTAAGGAGCTTCTTCGGCAGCGGAAGACAGCCTAGGCCCCTTGTCCAGGCGCAGACATGTAATTTCCGAGCGCACGTGGATGTGTTTGTAGGCACACACACACATCTGCGTGAGGTACTAAATTGCAATGTTCGTATAGATAGAAGGTCTTGCTTGTTTTGTACGTTATTTACTGCTGCACGAATGAAAGAATATATAAAGGAAGACACAAAACGTTTCGTGTGGTTTATTTACTCATTTATTTGTTTTTTGTATAAGTAAATGTGCCAGCGTAAGTACAATTTTGAAGGGGTACATAGCGAGAAATACGAAAAAGTGAGCTAATTAATTGTGAAAACATTAGACAAACCAGAAATACGAATACTAAAACGCCACCATAATAACAGCTGCAAAGCGGTATGAAGCTAGCTTCGTACGTCATATCTCGAACTACTCTCTGACACACGTAATCTTCCTTTATCATCTATTTGAGTTGGAAGTGGTGCCCTGTACTGTATAAACGTACTTTCAAACTGCACCCTGAGCCCCGCCGCGGTGGTCTAGTGGCTAAGGTACTCGGCTGCTGACCCCAAGGTTGCGGGTTCGCATCCCGGCTGCGGCGGCTGCATTTCCGATGGAGGCGGAAATGTTGTAGGCCCGTGTGCTCAGATTTGGGTGCAGGTTAAAGAACCCCAGGTAGTCGATATTTCCGGAGCCCTCCACTACGGCGTCTCTCATAATCATATGGTAGTTTTGGGACGTTAAACCCCACATATCAATCAATCAATCAATCAATCAATCAATCAATCATCAATCAATCAATCAATCAAACTGCGCCCTTAGTGCTGATCGGTGCTCCTCATTCGACGTCTCTTTTTCTACGCAAACATCGCCGTCAGGAACATCGAATGGATGATCCATGACTAACTGTATATCTACTACTTTAGAGAAAAAAAAAGACATGTAGGCTAATAATGATAAAAAAGGTGCACCGTAGCTAGCATGTGGTGCCAACCGTCAGGTTGGGTTTCTGTGACTGCTTGCGCACGGCAGGAGTTTGCTTACATGGACGGCTAAGTCAGTGTTTGTTTAATCGAGTCGTCCGCTGGCATTACAGCTCGCGCGGATCGTCCTTGTATCAGTTTTGCTTTTACGGGATGAGGAGCGTCAGAAAGAGACCCATAGGTGCGTTACGCCACGTGGGTACTTTCAGCACGTTGAACACAGCGAAATCAATGACAGTGTAAGCTAAAGTTATTTCCCCAGAAATGGTATAAGAAAAATCACCGCCAAAGCACCCCGTACATATGGATAACATGCGAAAGCTGAAACGTGCGGCCCCTGTGTTTAGCAATGAGTTCAACGCGATGCTAGGGTAGCATACCAGATACTATAGCATCTAGTCAACCTCCCTGCCTTCCCTTTTTCTCGTTTCTCTGTCTCTGCACTGAAGCCGTTAAATATTTTGATTACATGTTCATGCTTTTTAATGAGTTTAGACAAACGTTTAGCTTAGGTTTACCACAGGTGGTCACAGACGTCGCAGCCGAAGCCAAAGTGCCGCTAGAGAAACTCCGGCTCAAAGCGGGCATTCGCCTGGTCGAACGCGTTTCCGCAATAATCACGATCACGCTGTTGTAGCCACGAGAGATCGACATGGGTCTGAAAGTTGATATTTAAATTTGATTGAGTATTTTATATTTTGGGCACATACCACCTCACAGTAGCCCGAAAGTGAACTTCGTTTTTTTTATTAACTGCATAGTATAAGAGGAAAAAAATATTGAACTTATTCTGTACGGAGGGATCAACTTCGTCCCTCTGTCGTTCTCGAATGTTAACGACGATATAAAAACACGAAAAATAACGTTACAATGATGATTTCTTTCAAATAAATGTACACTGTAATGAAGAATGGAGCGGCATTCTCGAAGCATGTTGCCTGAAGCAGCCTGTTCTCGAAAAAATTCTGTACTGGCGGCATTTTTTATGTTGCTATCTTTCAGAATTTCTTTCCTCTAAGGTGAACTAGTGTTGTACAACTTTGTGACCTATTACAACATAATGTAACAATATTGTCTGCCAATGCCATTGCTGTACTTCAGATAAATATTTCATTACACTGCCCCCAACTTTAAGTTTCGGCGACAGTTTAGCCTATTGAAGAATTATTATTTAAAAACGGCATCATTGATATTTCCTAAAATCTACCAAAACACCCTCGCAGATCATATAAAGATACTATGAAGAAACATGTTGCAATATTTCATTTCCAGCGAGAATAATACGAGTGGAAGTCCCAGCTTTTAGAGGATGCACTAAGGCAATGAACACATATGACAAGTCAGCCTACGAAACTGGGCCTTTACCGCACTAAACAAACGGATCGCCGACGCCATCGATGGTGAGGAGTCTGACGACGAAGTTACGAGTGCTATTGACTACGACGAGAAGATCGTGGATGCCATCAGCAGGCTTCAATCCACGATAAACGCGCGTGCATTGGATGGCTCCGTCCAGCAAGGTCCTCGGGGCGCTCGAAAGGCAGGGGCCCAGCGATCAAGAAACGGTAAGCGGAGACCCGCGACGAGTAACGGCAACACCGAAGAACGTCGTAGGCCCTCGTCGGGGCACGTGAGAAGTGAACTGCAGGCACAAATAAAGTTTATCCGATCCAATCTACCGTCCTCGACGCCCACCAGCCGAGGCATGCGAGTACGAGGAATGAATCAAGCAACTTTATGGAAGCTGCGCGCTCGTACACCTCCACCAAAAACTTCATGGAACACAGTAGGATACGAGCACCTGGCGTGTTCGACACCTTGGCAAGGCTTCGACCTTCTCGCCTTTAGTATTGAGAACAGCGAGTTGCCGGGTTTTCGGAAGCACTATACCATGCGACCATTCAGACGGTTGCCTAGCTCATACGGATATCTAAACGCTCACGCCAAGCCTTAATTGGCTTGTGCTATGAAGTTTATTCACGGCAAGGTGCAATGAAGCATCGGCAACCTTCACGTTCACGCTCCCAGAGCATGGTTTCCGTGCAATTTGCTTGATTGTGGGAGAGAGAGTAAAACTTTATTGAAGGGGAAAGGGAGAGGGGCGTTTTAGAGCCTTTATGGTTGGGGCCCTACGTCCAGGGCTCCACTGGCCTTAGCCGCCCGCCGGACTTGATCCAGTAGTGCGAGCTGCACTCCTGGGTCCGAGCTAGCGAGGTGTGCCTCCCACTGCTCCATACTAGGTGTTAAAGGTTCGCCGAGAAAATTGGTTATGTCGCTTGGTTTACGATCGCACCCCCACGATATGTGGTAGAGAGTCGGTCTTCCGCCGCACCACGGACATACAGCCGGGTAAAGAGTTGGATGTATCGCGTGTAACTTCAGTAGGTGCGGAAATACATCCGTTTGAATTTTTCTAAGGTCAGTGGCCTCTTCCCCATTAAGGGATCTGTGAGGTGTTCCACATTTTTGACGCGTGAAGCGCTGGTGAGCTAGAATCTCCCTAGGTAAAATTGGCATGGTCAATGAAAGAGATGGATTCTCCGCTCGGTTACAAAACGCACGAGCTAGAGCGTCCGCCCTTTCATTGCCTTCGAGACCTGCGTGTCCCGGGCACCAGATCAAGCGATGGTGGTGAGTGAGTTTGGATCCTAGTAGCCTCAGCCCCATTGCTGGAAGGCGGCCCCTTAAAAAGAGCCGGCAGGCTTCCTGGGAGTCGGATAAAATAACTGATGGCTCCCCTCTACGCTCCTGAAACCTTAAGGCTAAGGCTATGGCCATCGTCTCCGCCTTTGTAGCCGAGGTCGTGCGTACGGAGGCACTCGTTAGCAGCGTCATGTTGTTGTCGACAACAGTAATTATGTGTCTCTGCCAATCGAAACTGGCCGCATCGACGTACGCGACATTTGAAGCTTGATTGTGGGAGGATAAACACGTCAAAGCTACATAAAGAGAGTGTTTGATGCTCATACCAATTAGCCCGGACGCTTTCACTCAAATTACGATGTTATTGACAAAGCACTCTGGCACTGAATCAAGTAAGCTGTTTATAAAAAAAAATGAAGACAGAAACTCCGGCAAGCACTTGACAGTGAACGGAAAGGACTGAGTAAGTCTAAAGTCATAGGCATAGGTCAGCGAAAATTGTAGAGCTCACCGAGACTTTCCTTGATATATATTCCGCGCTTGTGGCTCCCTTGGACTGAAACTCACCAGTTTCCTCGAGCTGGACACACTCGGAGTCACTATCACGAAAAGTTTCTTCTACCGGAATCACTCAGACTCAAGCTCACCGAAACATTACTCAGCCGCCCTCGAACAAAATCATGTATACTCACGGCTCAATGTGAGGTGGAATGCGTACGAGCGAATCGATGCACGAGCCCGTTAGCCCAGAATTAGCTGCTGTGACCATGATGTTAAGGCTCTGGTATTCAGTGCCTTTCTTGTCGCCTTTTGATACAGTACCTTGGAAAACGAGTCATGAGTAATTGCGAACGAGTAACGGCAACTTTTACAGAGGTCACAACAAGATTTATTTATGAAAAAGCTTCCATCGAAAACTTCGCGGGGGAGATCAAGCACACACCCCACGTCGTCTTTGGTTAATAATGGCGTATGAACGAGTCTGATTTGGAATGCTTGTGAGCAGCCATGAGCATAAATGTGCATCCAGGTAAGGCTGATAGTAATACTGAGGATGACTAGATAATATGGCTGGTAGCGAATTTTCGTATGGCTGGTAGTGAACCCAGCCGTACGAGGTAGTACTAATTGAACATGGATAAAGAAACGCAAATATTCGGACGCACTTGAAGCACACAAACTGCTTTCAGAGAAAAATTCAATTAATGGGTAGGCTAATGAATGCATGAACGCAGAAGAATGAATAAAACGAAAATATTTTTCTTAATGTGGCATGTCAGCACTCAGTGCTTACTTTTGCAACTATTTTGCTCTTCGATTCATCTCCGTGTGGATGATGAGAAAACAGAGAAATTTTAATGTGAACGATAAGACACGTACGCCCTGCGAATTAGGTAAATTTTCAATAACAGACACTAAAGAACCCACTGTAATAAAACAAAGTCATTGAATAATTTCGGGTCATCACTTTGCGCTGAATGTGACTATGTTAAAATAATGACTATGTTAAAATAATTGTGTCAACTATATATTTGGCGGCCATTGTACTTTCTTCAGAGAATCGCATTAGCTATACGAGAGTTAGCATGCTTCTTTAAAGAGAATAGAACAATCGGCAAGTCAGGACTACCCAAAAAAGGACACATATACTCTTTTTTTCTTTTTCAAGTGCATTGAGAATAAGATACAAAAAAATGCACGAATTTTCGCAGAAAAAAATTTGGCAGATCCCACGTACCTGGGAATAGACGTTATCCAAAGCATGCGGAGGGAAGGTGACCGTGTTGCAATTATTTTATTGAGCAACACGTCACGAAATCACGCTAAATATATGTACAAATGTTGCACGCACAGACATATGTGGAAGAGTTGCAGATGTTTATATAACCAGTTGGTCGCACTTGCGCAAAGACGCCAACTGGAACATGCGTATTAGCAACAGCAGAAGCGGATATGTATCGCTAAAGCTCGCGAAGATGCTGGCCCTGGACACTGCTACATAAATCAACTTCAGTGCACGGCAACTGATTAAACAATTGACGCTAGGGGACGTGATGGCCGTATCAAAGGAGTACTTAAGTAATATTTATAAAATTGAGTAGGCAGCACTGCAACAACTATTGACGTTTAACGAAAAATAGCGTCTATTTAGTAAGTAGTTCCGTCACCTGGCGTAGCTCTGCGGTAGAATGTTTCATTGCCACGCAGAATGCTTGGGTTTGATTCCAGCTTGGTCCCTGACATTTATTCTTTGCATTCGTTCGGTCGGCGCTACCGATGTCGAGTATTTCTTAACGCCCGAACGTTAACATTGCCCATGTGTGTTCTCGTCGTTCCTGGGCAGATACTAAATGTCAATCACTTGTGGCACATACCCGCATAGAAGTGGCACATACCTGGTCATGGGAATGTGCCACTGTCTGGCGGGAACTGTTTGACGACGTATGCGACGGGATTATGACATTATTCATGTCTTCACCAGCGCGTCATATTCGTCAAACCGTCTTACCCTCCCACGCTAATTTTTTTCACGCCAAGTTACACTTGGCGTGACCACGAGAGCACCCAAGTGTAAGTGGCTAGACAGATAGATACTCTCAAAGTAGCCGAAGTTTGATAAGAAATGCTTCGCATTTAAAACGCTGGAAAAAGTGACTTCTAAAGAGTTCAAAGTGGACGGTAAGAAAGGTAACCGCACAAATGAAAAGAAAACTTGATCATACTGTTTTATCTCACTCATTTCATTCAGTCCGTGGACATGCTGTGGTTTTCTAACTTCAGCGCCTGCCTCTTCGTTTCCCATCACACCGCAGTGCACGGGAATCCACTGAAAAGTGATAAGATGAGCATTCGTTGAAGCAAGCTGAAACCAGCTTAACAATGTCGCATCTTTACTGCTAGTAAAGAGCCTGCCAGCACGACCAAGTTGGCTTGGAAGACTACTCTAACAACAGACCGGCATGGTCTTAAATGAGGTGTCAGTCCATTGTGACGTGTCCTTTCCAAGCAGGAGGGTCAGGTAACATCTCATGACGATGTGTGCTTTCCAGACAGCTGAGTTCTCGACCGATATTCATGTTGACTAAGGAGTAAGTGTTGACCGATCATGCTCAAGCCCAGATTACGTAATACTTCTGACAAGGCTATAACATTTGTGTGTTTAGAAAAAAGTTGTTAACAATTTAGAGTACTTGGTACTCTGCTAAGGGAGAGCATAAAGCCCCCATGGCTTAATTATTCATCACGTATGATATTATGCGACAAGTAAATGCCTAATATCTAGCGAATATTTTATAAAGACCTGATGAATTAAACAAGGATGATGAGCGGAAAGAAATATGATGGATCGAAATTTCGTTACAAATATCTCGCAATAAGTTCTTCTCCTGAGAAAACCATTCTACATAATAAATCTTCTAACCAACAAATAAATTAAATGTCGAGCTTGGTCGACATGTTGTAGGAAACAGATCAATAATTTCTCAATATATTGCTCATGAGAGACCTAAGGACCTGCAACTGTGACTGCGTCATCTTAAGCCTTCTATATAACACACTATAGGTAATCATAAATGGGACCCACGGAACTCTTCGGTACACAGGTGCTCTTACTTCACAGACGAAGCAGGCATGCAATGTACGGAGTTACAGATCAAGTGAACAGGAAACCTTTTGTTTGATCTGAAGCACTCACGATCATCTACTCTGAACACTTTTCAATACCATAGCTAAAGACGTGGTTCAGCTCTTTGGATAGCACCGTTTAGCCTGTAAGCAAGCTAAAGTTTAGAAGTATCTTTCTGCATTCCGTGGTAACGTTGCGTATGTGCCAAATTACTGAGTGCGCACAGGACACGGGCATCATCATGTGTGAGGCCAACGTGATGCTTTATGCTCTCAAATAGTAGAGTACCTGGTATTCTAAATCATTTAACACTCTTCACAATCGCCACTATGTCATTCTAATATATATATATATATATATATATATATATATATATATATATATATATATATATATATATATAAAAATAAGGGAAAGAAGTGTATACCTAAGGGCTCGTTTTTCCGTGTTTTTAACACAATAATAATGAGATATAACAGACAGTAATGCCAAGGAATGTACCGGGGAAGTTATTAACATTAATGGAATGTAAATAAGAAGAAAGAAAAGTGGATGAAAAAATTACCAACTGTAAGCAGGAATCGAACCTACGACCTTCGAATTACGCGTTCGATGCTCTAACCACTGAGCTATTACAGCGGCACTCCCTCCATCCACTTTTTTGGGTTTATCTGTGAATTTAGAAGTAGGAGCGACAGTCAGCGCCATCTATAAGCCAAACAACGAGTGTGAAAACACTCTTATGCGCATGTTTGGCGTCACGTAGCACGTGAGCTTATTATGAGCGGGCAGCTGATTAATTGTCCCTCTTATACAACCTAAACACACCAAGTCTGCCAGTACGAGACCCTCGTTCAATGAAAATAAGGGAAAGAAGTGTATACCTAAGGGCTCGTTTTTCCGTGTTTTTAACACAATAATAATGAGATATAACAGACAGTAATGCCAAGGAATGTACAGGGGAAGTTATTAACATTAATGGAATGTAAATAAGAAGAAAGAAAAGTGGATGAAAAAATTACCAACTGTAAGCAGGAATCGAACCTACGACCTTCGAATTACGCGTTCGATGCTCTAACCACTGAGCTATTACAGCGGCACTCCCTCCATCCACTTTTTTGGGTTTATCTGTGAATTTAGAAGTAGGAGCGACAGTCAGCGCCATCTATAAGCCAAACAACGAGTGTGAAAACACTCTTATGCGCATGTTTGGCGTCACGTAGCACGTGAGCTTATTATGAGCGGGCAGCTGATTAATTGTCCCTCTTATACAACCTAAACACACCAAGTCTGCCAGTACGAGACCCTCGTTCAATGAAAATAAGGGAAAGAAGTGTATACCTAAGGGCTCGTTTTTCCGTGTTTTTAACACAATAATAATGAGATATAACAGACAGTAATGCCAAGGAATGTACAGGGGAAGTTATTAACATTAATGGAATGTAAATAAGAAGAAAGAAAAGTGGATGAAAAAATTACCAACTGTAAGCAGGAATCGAACCTACGACCTTCGAATTACGCGTTCGATGCTCTAACCACTGAGCTATTACAGCGGCACTCCCTCCATCCACTTTTTTGGGTTTATCTGTGAATTTAGAAGTAGGAGCGACAGTCAGCGCCATCTATAAGCCAAACAACGAGTGTGAAAACACTCTTATGCGCATGTTTGGCGTCACGTAGCACGTGAGCTTATTATGAGCGGGCAGCTGATTAATTGTCCCTCTTATACAACCTAAACACACCAAGTCTGCCAGTACGAGACCCTCGTTCAATGAAAATAAGGGAAAGAAGTGTATACCTAAGGGCTCGTTTTTCCGTGTTTTTAACACAATAATAATGAGATATAACAGACAGTAATGCCAAGGAATGTACAGGGGAAGTTATTAACATTAATGGAATGTAAATAAGAAGAAAGAAAAGTGGATGAAAAAATTACCAACTGTAAGCAGGAATCGAACCTACGACCTTCGAATTACGCGTTCGATGCTCTAACCACTGAGCTATTACAGCGGCACTCCCTCCATCCACTTTTTTGGGTTTATCTGTGAATTTAGAAGTAGGAGCGACAGTCAGCGCCATCTATAAGCCATCTTTCCCTTATTTTCATTGAACGAGGGTCTCGTACTGGCAGACTTGGTGTGTTTAGGTTGTATAAGAGGGACAATTAATCAGCTGCCCGCTCATAATAAGCTCACGTGCTACGTGACGCCAAACATGCGCATAAGAGTGTTTTCACACTCGTTGTTTGGCTTATAGATGGCGCTGACTGTCGCTCCTACTTCTAAATTCACAGATAAACCCAAAAAAGTGGATGGAGGGAGTGCCGCTGTAATAGCTCAGTGGTTAGAGCATCGAACGCGTAATTCGAAGGTCGTAGGTTCGATTCCTGCTTACAGTTGGTAATTTTTTCATCCACTTTCTTTCTTCTTATTTACATTCCATTAATGTTAATAACTTCCCCTGTACATTCCTTGGCATTACTGTCTGTTATATCTCATTATTATTGTGTTAAAAACACGGAAAAACGAGCCCTTAGGTATACACTTCTTTCCCTTATTTTCATTGAACGAGGGTCTCGTACTGGCAGACTTGGTGTGTTTAGGTTGTATAAGAGGGACAATTATTCAGCTGCCCGCTCATAATAAGCTCACGTGCTACGTGACGCCAAACATGCGCATAAGAGTGTTTTCACACTCGTTGTTTGGCTTATAGATGGCGCTGACTGTCGCTCCTACTTCTAAATTCACAGATAAACCCAAAAAAGTGGATGGAGGGAGTGCCGCTGTAATAGCTCAGTGGTTAGAGCATCGAACGCGTAATTCGAAGGTCGTAGGTTCGATTCCTGCTTACAGATGGTAATTTTTTCATCCACTTTTCTTTCTTCTTATTTACATTCCATTAATGTTAATAACTTCCCCTGTACATTCCTTGGCATTACTGTCTGTTATATCTCATTATTATTGTGTTAAAAACACGGAAAAACGAGCCCTTAGGTATACACTTCTTTCCCTTATTTTCATTGAACGAGGGTCTCGTACTGGCAGACTTGGTGTGTTTAGGTTGTATAAGAGGGACAATTAATCAGCTGCCCGCTCATAATAAGCTCACGTGCTACGTGACGCCAAACATGCGCATAAGAGTGTTTTCACACTCGTTGTTTGGCTTATAGATGGCGCTGACTGTCGCTCCTACTTCTAAATTCACAGATAAACCCAAAAAAGTGGATGGAGGGAGTGCCGCTGTAATAGCTCAGTGGTCAGAGCATCGAACGCGTAATTCGAAGGTCGTAAGTTCGATTCCTGCTTAGAGTTGGTAATTTTTTCATCCACTTTTCTTTCTTCTTATTTACATTCCATTAATGTTAATAACTTCCCCTGTACATTCCTTGGCATTACTGTCTGTTATATCTCATTATTATATATATATATATATATATATATATATATATATATATATATATATATATATATATGTGTGTGTGGTGTGGTGTGTGTGTGTGTGTGTGTGTGTGTGTCAGACAAAAAGCTCCCCTATCCAGTTGATTGATTGATTTGTGGGGTTTAACGTCCCAAAACCACCATATGATTATGAGAGACGCCGTAGTGGAGGGCTCCGGAAATTTCGACCACCTGGGGTTCTTTAACGTGCGCCCAAATCTGAGCACACGGGCCTACAACATTTCCGCCTCCATCGGAAATGCAGCCGCCGCAGCCGGGAATTGAACCCGCGACCTGCGGGTCAGCAGCCGAGTACCTTAGCCACTAGACCACCGCGGCGGGGCCCCCTATCCAGTTAAGCATATCCCCGTCCATTGATTTAGCAGTCTCGGGAGAGTTTGGCCAACAAGTTAGTCGTTTCGTCATGTTGTCAGATGATGGCTTGAACAAAAGCTGGACTCTCTTTAGAGCATGTAACATTGTAAGGTAACTTTGAAGCTCTGCTTAAATCGTGATAATGCTAAAAAAGCAGTAGCCCATGCCCGAAATAGTTCTCTCCTTTTTAGGTTGAATAATTTGATGGTATTATTTATCATTATTTATTTTTATTTATTTATTTTAACATACTGCAGCCCCTCTTGGGGCTATAGCAGGAGTCGGTACATCGCACAAAACTGTGCATCGAACAAGTTCAATAACGAAACAAAAGCAAAAAGAAAGAAAGAAAACACAGTAACGACGAAACCAGGTGCTCGAAAGTCAACATAGAGGGAAGTGTACAGTTTTAGCGGCATGGTAAAGGGTTACATAAGATCGACCTAATATACACATCTAAGTACAAAAGTGCACTCGTACAAGGGGGGAAAGGAAACAAAGCGGTATATGTACGTAGTTTACAATAGTTGTATTTTAGAAGGAAATGTAAGCAAGTCAAGAGAGCGCACGTGGCCAGGCAACAAATTCCAACGCTCAATTGTTCGCGGAAAAAAGCTATATTTGAACGTGTCTGTGCGGGGATGATACGGGGAAACGTTAAGGGTGTGATTGCTTCTGGTCTGAGTGGGGCTTGCATATGTGACATATTTGTTCGATGACAGGCGATATGAACAGTAAATGATGCGGTGAAAAAAGATTAGTGATTCAATTTCACGACGGGCAGCTAAGGTGGTTAGCTCTAGAGATACGAGGGCTATGGTTGGTGAAAAAGCGCAGTCATACCTGCGACAGATGAATCGGATGGCTTTCTTTTGAACGGCTTCAATTTTGTTAATTTCGCCTTTTCGGTAAGGGTTCCACACGGAGCATGCGTAGTCGAGTGTCGGTCGGATTAGTGTTTTATACATCAGGAGTTTGGTGTCTTTCGGTGCTTGGCTGAGTGTGCGCCGAAGATAACCCAGTTTCTTAAGTGACTTTGTGCATACATATTCGATGTGTTTCGACCAGGATATATGTTACTTGTGAAAATAATGCCAAGATACTTATATTCTGTAACTCTTTGGAGGTTTATGTCAGCGGATGAGTACGTGAAATTAGACAGGGAACGTTTGTGAGTAAAATACATGGATACTGTTTTGCGGAAATTTACGGACATCTGCCACGTTTTACACCACGCGCAAAACCTAGAAAACGACTCGTTTAGTTTTTGGTGACACTGCGGTGTGCTAATGGTGTCATATAGTACACAATCGTCCGCATAAAAACGGATTTTAGAATTGATCTTGCCAGGCAGGTCGTTTATGTAGATCAGAAATAGCAGTGGTCCAAGGACCGAGCCCTGGCAAACTCCAGAAGTTACGTTAGATTTATTGGATACGGAACCATTAAATTCTACGAATTGCGCGCGATCTGAAAGAAAGTTTTATATCCACTTGAGCAAGACAGGGTTGTTTAATATGGCAGTTAGTTCGAATATCAGCTTAGTGTGAGATACCGTGTCGAATGCTTTGGAAAAATCGATGAAAATGGCGTCGACCTGCTCTCCGGAATCAAGTGAACAAGAAATGTCGTGAACGAATTCTGTTAATTGCGTAACCGTGCTGAAACCACTCCTGAATCCATGCTGAAACTGAGATAATAGGTTGTGTTGTTCTAAATGCTCCATGATGTGTTTATAAATTATATGCTCCAGTAGTTTACAAGAGTAGGAAGTCAGTGATATTGGTCTATAGTTAGTAATAATATGCTTTTCTCCGGACTTAAATAACGCAATTACTTTTGCCAGTTTCCATGAGCTAGGCATTATGCCAGTTTCAAGGGATTTCTGAAATATGACAGTAAGATATTTGGAAGCCCAATCGGAATAACGGACCAAGAACGCATTGGGAATGTCGTCCGGACCTTTTCATTTCTTAGTGTTTAAGTTTAATATCAGGTATAGAACCCCCTCTTCGCTAATAATAATGTCCGGTATTAATAAGAATGAGCTTGTACTATGAAAAAGAGGAACTTCAAGGTCGTCGCGAGTGAAAACAGACTCAAAAAACCTATTGAAAGCTTCGGAAATTTCCGCAGGATCATTGGTTGTTTCATTGCCAATGGAAAATGACGCTGATGCGGCATCGCGGGGCAATATTGATGACCAAAGCTTGCATGGCTGACTAACGACTAATTAACCATATAGCACCTTCCGCCAACTCGATGATGGCTGGAAGACGTTGGCCAGCACTACGTACCAGCAACACCGAGCAATATGTTTAAACGTATGTCTGTGCGTATACACATGGTTTACCCCCCAAAGTCCACATCGACACACTCGGCGTATATATTTTACGCTCAACCGACTTTTCTCGAGCCCTGTCGGGTCTGACAGACATCGTCAGTTCCAATAATGCCCGAAGCGACGTCCGAGTAACTTTGGCCAGAGCCGGCTTCAACAACCACAGCTACGAGCCAACAACTTCACCGGCAAGAGTTGCCAGCAGAAGTGGCAGCGTCTCTCATCGACAGCGTACAACGTCGCCCTTCTCGAGTTTGTCGAGCACTTCGAACAACTTTCCCACTCTATTATTGTCTTTCCTTTTACACTAAGCTATGGCCGGGCACGCAATCAGCGGCCAGAGAGTGTGCCGTATAGCAACTTCCTTAATATTTCAAAGCAAATAAACGAGTCGCGGAAAGGCTATTGCCCGCGCGCCACGTCGTTCTGAGCCCTTCCGCTGTGTCTTCAGTGACGTGGTGTAAATAGGCACCTTCGTATCTGCTGCCGTGTTGTCGAGGCGAAGAAGCGAACGAGCTCTGTTGTTGTTCGCTTCCGCCACTACACTCATCTCCTCGGAACCAATTGTCCCTTCGAGGCTGCCGAGAAATGATTGCCTTTTTGACGCGGCGCCTCCTTACACTCCTTCAGCTGCTGCCAATGTCCAGACAGACTCCAGTGGCAAGCTGGCCGTCGTCTAATTGCGTCCGGCCCACTGAGCGTCACACCAATATATAAATACGATCGCATCTTCACGGGTCGACGGCTGTCAGTCTTCTCACTTCGGGATGTAGTGACATCGTACTGCCTTCTATATGGCGAGGTCGAATTGTAGAAGTTAGAAGCGTAAATGGCGTTTATAGAAGTAACAGTGGCCTGTTACCGCTAATTACATGCATATAGCCATCTAATTATCAGCGTCTGTTGTTACGCTGCTGACAATCGCAAGATTTTGAAATACACAACTCGACCTTTAAATCGTTTTCAACAAGATGCGTTATTAAGAAAAAAATAAACACGCTAATAATACTCAGCGTAAGAACTCCTAAACAAGACATGGCAACAGGCGCGTCCGCATTATTAAGCGTGATGTACTAACTATTCCGAATTCTCAGGTTGGGAGATAAAGGCTGCTTGTAAAAGATCAGCATTTATTACGCTGGTATTTGACTTCGGTGCGCGCTCACAACACTGCACCATTCACTTTTGAATAACACGCGTTTTAATTATTCACAGAAATTCTCGTTGGTGCTATCATCGGCACAACTTACTGAAATAATGAGCCAAGATTTATCAGGTATCTAAATATGCGCAGTAAAAAATACGGTTACTTTACGGAGCTGAAAGAAATATCGGGGAACATGCTCTATCATGCATCTATACAGTCCTTGTTTTTCAGACTTGGGACGCCACTTTGCGGTGCGAGACAACGGCGAACGACTCAAAACAGCCACGGACTGCTACAAATTATATTACTGAGCTGAAATATAAACACACACACACGAAAAAAAAATACGGTGGGCGGGGCCACATATTTGTGGTTGGAAAAAGAACGAAACTTTATCGTGGAGTTCGTGGTGTTCTCTCTCTCAATTTCCTCTTTCTATAGGGCTCAGATTTTTTTCACATCCCTTTCTACGTGGCTGTTATCACTCACGCTTTCTTCTGCTTTCAAGGGTTCCCGCAGAACTCTTTCCAGGGCCCTGAATCCGTAGAAGCAGGTGATGGGGAGCTCCAATACAGACTGTGAGATTAGTCTATACTGGTGTGTAACGCGAAAAGGGCGCTGGCATTCCTGAATGCCATTTCACGGAGATAAGGGAGACCTGAGTGTGCTACTTAAGCGGTAGAGCTTATAGCTACTGCATCTACGCATAAAAATATTTGAAATTTCGAGAGGGGGGAGTAGAGAGGGCACAGACCTTTTTGCACTCCCTTGCACTGGACGCCCACACTTTTTTTCCCTAATTCAGAAGCTCGGATATCTTTCCCACCCTCTTGATATACATAACACTCCAAACTGTAAGAAACAAAGAGTATCTAAGACTCCCGTAGGCTGGTCAAGACTTGGCACATATATTCATCTATATAAAGAGGCACACTGTAGTCCTCTTTGGGTCACTCGACTTTACAAGAGAGGGTTATGACCCCCAAGCAGAGTCGACATGCCTTATTAAAAAGTCGTATGTGAACAGGCGAGAACTAGAGAAAAAAGAGCGAAAACACTTTTTAAAGACGATAGCCTTTCTTGGAGACCTTCGGCGCAAAAATTTTGGTCTGTCTGTCTGTACATTTGTCTGTTTGTCCAACCTTAACGGTACCCTAAACGGCACCAAAATGACCAAAAGATGCTCCAAACGGCGACCCCATCCGCAGCACCCTCCAATATTGCTCAATGTTCAGCGTTCATACTTGTGCGATAGCAAATGAAATAGCAATAAATTGCGCATATCTGAGGCACCATAACAACACGTCAATATTATGTATGTGTATTTTTACTAGACAAGACATACATAAGTAATTATAAGGATCGTAGCCTTTATGACGCTGCGCTGGCCACGCAACGCTTGCATGAAACGGCAAGTGCCTCCAAGGCCCCGCCGCGGTGGTCTAGTGGCTAAGGTACTCGGCTGCTAACCCGCAAGGCGCGAGTTCGAATCCCGGCTGCGGCGGCTGCATTTCCGATGGAGGCGGAAATGTTGTAGGCCCGTGTGCTCAGATTCGGGGGCAGGTTAAAGAACCCCAGGTGGTCTAAATCTCCGGAGCCCTCCACTACGGCGTCTCTCATAATCATATGGTGGTTTTGGGACGTTAAACCCCACATATCAATCAATCAATCAAGTGCCTCCAACGCTATGCTAAGATGACACGGTGGTGGCAGCTACCAGTCACCTTGCGCTCTACACCTTATCACCTCATGAGACGGGCACGCGCGGAGCGCGCCCCGTTTTCCAGGATAACTGCCAGATAGCGCTCATGTTTCACGTGTAATGTGACTTGATGCCCTCGTTCGCCTCCGCAGCGTGCTCGAGGCTA
The DNA here is from genome assembly GCF_013339725.1 of Rhipicephalus microplus. NCBI lineage: Eukaryota > Metazoa > Arthropoda > Arachnida > Ixodida > Ixodidae > Rhipicephalus > Rhipicephalus microplus. The sequence continues at coordinate 305,971,589 of NC_051165.1, forward strand.
CTCTAACGGAGCGCCTCCAGAATAGCATTCACCGATTTTCTTGCGAAGAACATCAAATAATTGTTTTTAGGGGCGAAGCTCCTTATGGCGTGGCTTGTTCGTCCCTCGTAGTAAGTAACCACCAGTGGAACATACCCGAAATAGCGGTCCTTACGATTTTGACCTCCAAGGTGGTTCCAGTGAGAGATTTCTTCTGTGCGTTGTTGAACAATAAAAGATAGTGCTCAATGCACATGTTAATGGCTGCTAAGGGGGAATGAGAGACAGGAGCATTCGGCCTTTAGGTAACGCGCACGCTGCGATCCCCATTAGCAGCTATTGGCATGTACAATGAGCACGATCTGACAAAAAAGGGTTGCTACGTTATACTCGCTGGGTGTGATCTCCTTGGTTTTAGAAAAGTTTAGCGAGCGTTGGGCCGCATAGCCATGAATACAGAGAACTAGTATATACCATGAACTCAAGGTGGTTAAAGGTGGGAAGTAAACCCGAAGCGCAAGCCGTTGATTGATTTGTGGGGTTTAACGTACCAAAACCACCATTTGATTATGAGAGACGCCGTAGTGGAGGGCTCCGGAAATTTCGACCACCTGGGGTTTTTTAACGTGCACCCAAATCTGAGTACAAAGCGCAAGCCGTAAGAAAGTGTGCATGTGCCACCTCCCGTTTAGTCCTTGAACTGTCCGATGGATGGCGGTGCTTCTATATAGAGAATATATGATGAAAAGATGTGAGATGGTGGTACTTGGAGTGCTGAATAGATGGACGAACGGACACACAGACAGATGCATGGACGGACGCATGAACGGACGCAGGCGCGGATGCATGGACGAACGCAGGGACGGACGCATGAACAGACGCACGCACGGACGGGTGGATGGACGCATGGACGGTTACACAGACGTACGCAGGAACGGACGGAAGCAAGAACGAATGGACGGACGAATGCTTCGCCCCACTCCCCATCATTCACTCCGTGGATATGCTGCCATTTTTTTTTCACTCTCTCCAGACGCAAGACTATCGTCTTTCGACGACATTTGCGGTGTAGCATCCAGATACGGGGCCATTGTTTTTTCTTTAGGCGTACAGTTTTATGCTATGCGTTGCTACCTTTCCTCGTTCTTTCCCACCTCGTTGCCCTTACTTCCTTTTCCCACCATTGGTACATTATAATATGCCATGCTTTTTCTCCTCCTTTTATTCCTACTCACCCTAACTCGTCTTCTGCACCCTCCTGCTGTACTATACCATACAAGGCTGTGCGATACTGTGATAACGTGCCTGGATCACGGAGAAGTTACGACGCTCGCCTTTGATTGTGGGTACGCGGTTTCGTGAGGCGTCGTCAAGAAGCATCTTTCGCCAAAATCTTTCTTTTTCTCTTTGTACCTGTTTACCTCTCTCTGTACTCGCTATCTTGCCCATCAGACTGATTGAATCCCACGCCAGACAAATCGGCGAACGTGTTCTGGAAGCGAAGCAGGAGATGAGCAGGAATACCAAGAAAGTTCGAGCTGATTTTCTGGGGGATGATAATTCACTAGTGCTCTAGACTAACGGGGCTTCCCTGAGCTTGGACAAGCGCTTAATTAAAAAAAACTAAGACTTAACGAGATGGTCTTACGTTCGCGATAACCAATGGCTACCGGGTAACAATAACAATGCATGAAAATGCACCACATAGGCGTACTGAGCTTACTTGGCAGCAAATCATTTCAGTCCCCAGGATTTCGGCGAGGCATGGGCTTCATGTGTTGACCGAGGTTTGTCCGTAAATGCGGGTAGGCTGGCTGTGTGGATCTTTCTTTATTTGGCCGTGTGGCTCATTTCGAAATTAAAGTTCACACGAGTTGTAACTCTACAATGATGATATTAACCCGGCCGCTGTGACAGGAAAGCTCCACATAAATTTATGCATTAAAGTGGCTTGTTACATGAACGAAATGCAATTTCTGCAGCGAACACATTCGGATTTTTTTACATTGTCGCATGCGTGTGTCCGGATAGCAATGGTTGTGACCTAAAAAAAGCTATATGGTTGTGTAAGCTGTACAATGAAAGTCTTTATTATAGGCGAAATTGATCGAAGGATGTTAATCAACAATTATAGGGTAAAAAGACTGTAGTAAGCATGTTCTATTGTAGCCAAGTCTAGACACGTTGCTGCTATATAGGGGACAAAGGTTAGCGAAGGTGTAGTACGGTGTAGTAGCGAAGGTGTAATAGCGAAGGTAGCGGCTCTCGCCCTCTACCGCGTTCTTTTTTTGAGATGAAATAGAGTTTGATTTGAATTGATTCGCTGTCATCCCGGCTCCTGGAAGCCACCATCCATTTAACAGTGAAACTGACGGTTATCATGCAAGTAGGTCGAAAATTGTGTTGGAGACGTGGCTCATCTAGCTGATTAGAAAAAAAAAGCTTTTCATTTGCTAATCCAAACGGGTGCTGTGTATTCCCTTTCCTGTTTGCGCTGTGTTTCCTGTATGCTAAATAAAAAAAACACACCTTTTCAGGCACAGCATTGACAACCACAGCCTTGAATTAATGACATAGCTCGAGTATACGTTTCATGCAACAGCGGTCCCTCAATGAAGTTGTTGACAAGTATCTCAGGAGGGCTCGAGTGGCTTTCTGTGCTGATGTGCTGCGCGACCAGGCTCCTAAGATCTTTGCTTCATTAAATGGCCGGTCATCGAGTCTATTCAAGGCACACTGGAGAGTCCGGCGATCTTCATTAAATTGGGCACAGTGGCACAAGAGATGTTCAATAGTCTCTATACAGTTGCAGCTTTCACACATGGATGAATTCGTCATGCCAATGCGATGGCTCAATGACTTAGTAAACGCTACCCCAGTCCACAGCCGGCACAGCATTGTAGCGTCACGTCGAGAAATCTTGGATGTCAGTTGTTTCTGAAGTAATGACTTCAGATTTTTAGGGCGTTGATTGGAGTTAGGTGGAGAATTCCAGTGCGCAAGCGTGGCATTATGCGCGATGTGACGAAGTTCTCTAGCTGCGTCTACTCTTGACAAGGGTATTAACAGTGTGGGCACTCCATCGTGGGCACATCGGGCAGCGTCGTCGGCGAGGTGGTTACCACTGATGCCACAGTGGCCCGGCAACCATTGTAAAACAACGTCGTGTCATTGATCAGCAGCGCGATGACGAATTTCATTAATACGATACACCAACTGGTGGTAGTTTTCACGTCGTAGACCTGTGAAACTCGGCATTGTGTGTGTGACGTGACATGTGTCTATCCTTCTCTCTCTCTTTTACTCCCCTCTCCCCCTCCCCATGTGTAGGGTAGCAAACTGGACGGATAGTCTAGTTAACCTCCCTACCTTTCCTACATTCCTTCTCTCTCTCTCCCTCTCTCAAGCAACAGCAACAACGTCGAGTACTATTAGTACCTTATCGATTCGATCAGTGGCAAAAGCACAAAAGAATGAACGCAAGGTAATATTCTTTTATTTATTCCCCTTTCATACCAGCTTCAAGTTTCTAACAAGCACGTGCTTTATTTGTCGAAGGCGGGTGTCTATGCCCTCGCTACTTAATTACATGACGCACTTTCTTCGTCATAGTGTCAGCGCATGTCAGCCGTACATCATGCAGCAGAACAGCACTTTTGTTTCTGTAGCACCCCCCCCCCCCCCCGAATTTGTGCGCGTGACCCGTTCTACACTGGTTTCCATGCACGGTAGGTTTTTCCTATCATGCACGAAAACGCCCGTGAAAGCCTGAAGCGACGCGGGGCAGCTAAAGAAAAGAGGGTAGGGTAGGCGGAAGATACCGTGTCAGAACGGGGGTGATGTGAGAACAAAGCACGACAAAAATAAAAGGACTAGCGATAGCTGATCGAAAGCGTTTGCGAGGGCCTCTGTGGCCAACACGTCTTTAATTATAGGCCGAGGAAACGCGACAAGGTGCTGTATTAACATACATGCAACGCCTATACGAAAAGGTGGTGTGGCAGCGGCGGAACTAATTTCAGTTACACGTGGGGGTGGCCTAGCTAATGAAGACAAATTATGATCACCCTATCAAGCTGACGTGAAGATCATTAGGCGTGGGTCGGAAAGGTGGCCATGGTAGTTGTGCTGTTTCCAATAACGCGCAGCGTGCGCCCGCAGCGTTGAACAAGGGCTTCACGATGCTCTTTCTCATTCTTGCTATTTTCCGAGCTATACTCTCGCTCCAGTAGCAACATTCACACAAAGACCTATTCATCTCTTCGTCATCGTGCCAGCCACATGGAGAAGAAGAATGCTTGTTTTTATGAAACTCCGCCAGAGGGTCCCATATAGGTTTTTCCGTGGTACAGCTTGCGGCGAAAAATGTCGTGTAATATGCCTGCAGCCAAGCTCAGAAAACCGTTTTCAGGACAGAGAAATGGGTGGGAAGGAATTGAAGGCGTTTGTTATGTAGCTCTCGCTCATTCGTAATTTCTGGCGGGAATGGGACGCATACAATGTCGTCGTGGCATGAATGTCAGCGTCAGTGAGTAATGAGAGCAGTCCGAGAAAAAGCCAGAATGACGCATAAAAACACAGCGCGGTGATTCGGTGGCCGTTTTCTGACCTAGTCACCAATCATGAATGGATACCGCTTTGAAATGTACCACGGTGGTCTGTACTTTTGCATCGGTGTTGTATTGCATGGTCTCTAACATAGGACGTATAGAGTATTTCAGGGGAGGGGGGGGGGGGGCACTGCAGGTGGCTTCATTTTTCACCCACAATAAACACCCTGATATTCCACTGCGTGGTGATTAATGCACGAGATGTACAAACATCAAGCGCGTGCATGCATAACCGTATACCTAAGCTACCTAATGGCTACCGGCGTGTGTTTCAACCTTAAGACTCGCAGCGTATTTGCATTATAATTGGACGTAATGTGCGTGATTGCGTTCTAAACAGACTTTGAGCTTAGATTTTTGCATAGATAATGGATGCCATTGGTATTTTCATAGAGTTTCCTGAAATTAAGTAGAGGGAACTCTGACGCTGTGATCAATCAGCGACCATGAGAATGATGGGTAGTATACGTATTGCTTAGTCTTCGCGCTGGCGGGCCATGTATCGCACTGGTACGTGGCATCGTTTATTGTTGTGTTTCAGTTTTGTTTAGAGGAAAAAAATGAACCCTTTTGAACTTCGTGGTTCGATTTCAAATAATAAGCTTGAATTATTAAGGTAGGGAAGCGCAATTGCTTAGCATTTGCTGATTTTTGTCTCGCGACAAAACAACTTCAAGCCACGTGAACACAAATGGAGCCAGAAGTATGAAGATTAGACAAATCCGTGTACTACCCATCATTCCCATGGTCGGCGAAGCACCGTGTTTTGAGCTCCCATATACACTAAAGCCAGAGTTCCCTCTAATGTATTTATAGGCAACTCTTTGTGTATTCTTCCATTAGTTAAGCCTTATTCATGACTTGAACTTTGTTCTGCACAAGCACGGCTGTGGGTTTTTAATCTGGGTCTGCAAACGCATCGTCAAAGCGTGAAACAGGCGTTATTCAGCAATATCACCGCAGTATATCAGTCACTCAAACACAACGCCATGGTATAACGCTGACCTTCTTTCACCAAAGGTGTGCGGGACTGCTTCTCCACCACGCACAAGATGGCTTCTTGGCCGAGCTCATGAAACTATACGCACTAAACAAACCATAAGATGGTTTTATAGGAGGGCTTAATTCAACCACTTGATGAACCGACGGGTAAGTTTGCGAATGTCAATTCTGTTTTCTCTGAATTCTAATAGCTCGCTTCCAACGGTGCTGTTGTGCATGGCACAAGCCCATGGTTTCAGTTAGTGTTTATCAGTGGAGCAGCAGTGCAGTGAGGTTGGAAAGTAAGGCGTTCATGTAGAGCTCTTCATGATCGCTGCATAGTTAATACATCCCATAACAACCAGGGCAGCCAGCCCTGACATAGCCATTTGTTATTCAGGGAGGTAGGTGTAAAGTAAGACACGGGTAAAACGCAACATTTTGACCTTGCTGACTTTTCCTTGTTGCTCTATTTCAGTGATAGGTGCTGGTAGTTGTCTACCTTTTTATGTGTAAAAACTTGTCATTGCTCACAGCATTCGCCTAAAAAAAATTACGCGGCTGGTGTCGGTGTGTTAGTGACCCGTCAAAAAGGGGTGAAATTCTGCTCAGTCAAATTTTCGGATCCGTGCATGAAGGTATTTCAACGTCAGTACAACAACTTACGTATTTAATTTTATACTACTGGCTACATGCCACAAGTTTTGGTTCATGCAGAAATATTTTTTTTTTCATTCGGTCATGTGAGAGGAGCAAAACGCGACAAAAAGGCATCCAAATGCCTTTAAGATTGTCTTACTAAGTAAACCATATACCAATACTCATCATATATTATATATTGTTTAGGGGATAAAGACGTACACAAAAGTATCATGTAAAGATGCATGCATAAATAACGATATCAAAAACACTGACTGCTGTTGAAGTCAGAACTAGTGTATTCGCGCTACATCGAGTCTGTTCTGGTTTAAAGAAAAATGTTCTCAAAACGCGCATGAAAAAAAATTAAAATATCAATGTCAAGTCCTTGAGAAACAATTCTTAAAATTGAGTTTAGATAAGTTTTTTCCTGCCGAAATGTTGAAAATAACTCGTGATATAAAACCCGAAACTGATCACCACACAAAGAGTGGTTGATGGACATATAAAGCCACAAAATGCACGTGAAATTCTGCATCAAAACGGCAAAAAGAGGCGAAGAATATGCGTCAGAACCTACCCAACCCCAGTCATTCAATAATGTAATGAAGTGCAAGCATTCAACAAAAGACGCCATTTAGCAAAAAAAAGTTAAGACTGGGGGTGCTTGGACTGCTAGGACCTTTGGATCAACACAGTGCCAGATTCTGTCTGGATTCAGAGAGCGGAGTGCTTGGAGGGCGCTCATCAAGACAGCGGGGAGGTCTATGGAGTGAGGTTCAGGTGCTTCTACTCCAATACCTGAAGGGATGAAATTTTTTTTCGCGCTGTCTCGTTTTGCCCCACAGGTTGGGGCCAAACGAGGCATCTGGTGCATTTTTTTCATTTATTGTTAAAACTTCTCGTCAAACTGCTACAATGTGGTCATATTTATGTAACACATACCTTGTACCCAAATGATCGTTTCTGTTCTGAAATTTATTAGCAAAGACTGAAATATCAAATATTTTTGTCACATTTTCCCCTACCCTGCCCTGCACTGACTGGCTAAATGATATATTCAAACCAAATCAATTCAAATCAAAAATTCATTTTTTGTATAGAATGGTTACAGCGTGAAGGAAATACAGAAGAGAGTCCCAAGGTCAGTGACCGTAAAATGGTACACCTCTGTACAGATTCGTCAGATACAAACTACGAAATAGCAACAAAATGTAAAGAATATTTAAGTCAACCCCCCAAAAATACATACACACAGGGGCACAAATTATGCTAAACATATACTGCGATACTTGGAGGTAGTAGTGAAGTATTATAGTGCATATAACTGCTTTTTAATGACGATAGTCTTTCTTGGGGACCTTCGAAGGGAAACTTTTGGTCTGTCTGTCTGTCTGTCTGTCTGTCTGTCTGTCTGTCTGTCTGTCTGTCTGTCTGTCTGTCTGTCTGTCTGTCTGTCTGTCTGTCCGTCCGTCCGTCCGTCCGTCCGTCCGTTTGTCTGTCTGTCTGTCTGTCTGTCTGTCTGTCTGTCTGTCTGTCTGTCTGTCTGTCTGTCTGTCTGTCTGTCTGTACATTTGCCTGTTTGTCCGCTCTTACGATACATCAAACGGCACCAAATGACCAACCCCATCCGCAGCGCCCACCAATATAGCTCAAGATTCAGCGTTCATAGTTGTGCGATTGTCAATTAAAAAGCAATTATTGCGCATATCTGAGGTGCCAAAACAGCACGTCCATGCTTTGTATGTGTGCCTTTACACTAGAAAAGGCACACACAAGTAACTCTAACGACTGTAGTGTTTATCGCACTGCACTGACAGTGCAACGCGATGCTCAAAAAATGTAAGCGTTTCCAACGCTTTGCTACTATAGCAGAAGAAGAAGAAAAGTATGCCACACTACCACAATACGGTGGGGGCACATGCCCGTCGCTTTGCGTTCTACACATCAACACCTCCGAGACAGGCGCGCATCTTTCTCCGCGGGTACGCACGCCTTCATTTTCGAAGATAAATGCCAGATGGAACTCGTGTCTAACGTGCCTCGATGCGCTCGTTCGCCTCCGCTACACAATCGAGGCACTCTAACGCAGCGCCTCCAGAATACCAATCACCGATTTTATCGCGCAGAACATCAAGCAAACGTTTTGTCCACTCTCTCCAGACGCAAGACTATCGTCTCTCGACGAAATTTTCAATGTAACATGCAGATTCTGGGCCAATTTTTATTTCCAAGGCACTAGAATAAAAAATACAAGTTCATTCTGACAGTGAAACGTGCAGTGAAAGCCACTATAAATAGTAACAATTACAATTAGGCTAATGCTCCGATGTGATTCAAACAGGAAAAGAAAAAAACAGCTAAAGAAACACAGTACACGCTATAAAATTATTGGCTCAAGAAATGAGCCTTAAGTGTTTTTAAACGCACTAAGAGATGACGATGTTTTGATGGGGTGAGGGAGAGAATTCCACATTTTCGTAGCACAGAATGATGCGGTCATTTTGCCGTAATTTTTAGATGCTTTCGGTAGCAAGAAGTATCTTTTTATTAAAACGAATGGGGTTATCATTTTTCAAGGAATGCAATGAAACAAACTAAACTCGCGGGAGATGATCCTGACTGATTAACCTGAAAAACATGGTGATTAAGGTTGAGTGTGAGCACTTTATTGCGAGCACTTCATTTTTAGTTCGTATGATGTTATAATTTCGAATAAAGTTCGAAATATTGTGCAATGTTTCATTTTGTATGTGTCGAACAGATTAGAAGTGGCACTGATACGTGTAGCCGTAGGCAGTGAGGCTGGTATTAACATCGCTGTGATTGAATGCATGGCGAAGTGAAAGAAGAGCAGGGGTAAATAGGCAATGTCTAGCTTTTAATAGGGGTCTTAACGTAAGGATGATTTTTTTTCTTAACTTGATAAATCTGTTTGTGAAATTTCTTTTTTCAGCGAGATAGTCACAGAAAAATAAACACAGTAGTAGAAATTAGGTGAGATTCAAGGGTTCCCCGAGTTAAAAAGTGTAGTCGTCTTCGAGGAGAACGGAAAACCATAAATTTAGTTTTATTTGGATTTAGGATCATGTGAATATTGTGTTTATCAAGTAACAATGTTAGCTCATTCACTATTTATATTATTAGTTAATGACATTAAATATGCATCCACGCCTGAAACAGTAGTACCATCTGCGTATAACATGCATTGTGAAGGTGAATAGTGTTAGGGAAGGTCTAGAGAATCAATATAAATGGTCCCAAGATTGTGCCTTGTGGCACCCACTGATTAATTGTTTTAGTGTCTGAAAGCTTGCCAAATAAATAAACTGTTAGCTTTCTGTCACACAAATAGTTTGTCGGAAAGATTAACGCTGGACATATTATTCTTTAAGCTTCTATTTTTTAGTAACATACCATAATTAACTACATGGAAAGCCTGAGAATACGGAAGCATCAAATAGTTTTTTTGTCAATGGAGTGTTTGATGTAGTCTGTTACTGGAATTCGGGCAGTCCGACCGCCAAGTCGGTCGGACTGCCCGAACAAAAACCAAGTTGGGAGTCGTTCAGGATATTAAACTTTTAGGTAACTATTCAGGCGATTAACAAATAGTTTCTCAATTATTTAGCCTACGGAGTTTAAAATGGAAATAGGTCAATAATTATAAATTGACTTTTCCCCTTTTTTGATAGCAGGAATAACTTTTGTGTTATTATGGGTCATAAGTGACCCATAATTGACCTTTCCCTTTCTTACAGTAGGTAAAACTTTTGTGTTATTATGAGTCATAGAAAAAATTTCAGTTTTAAAAATACTGGTAAGTATACTCGCCAGTTGTTGAAAGAATAAATGACCTACCATTTTTAAATGGCGAGCATGAATGTCATCTAATCCAGGTGAAGAAATTTTAAGGTCTTTATTCGTGTTGAGAATTCCTTCTGGTAATATAGGAAAAACGGAAATGAATAAAAAAAATTTTACGAATACTTTCAAGAAGCCACTTGGTTAATTAAGGACATCTAGGACATCTAGGACATCTGGTAGACGCAATGATGGAGCTCTACAGGGCCCTGTTTCTCGGTTTCCTCAGATATAGCTTGCCTGTGCTTAGCAATACCTGCAAGACCAATGTTCGTGTTTTACAGGCAGTACAAGCCCAAGCGCTGAGAGTGTGCCTCGGTCTGCCCAGATGTGCGTCAACAGAAGCAACAATTGCAATTGCTGGTGACTATCCAATACAAACTCACATTGTTGTAGAAGTCCTGAGAACGCACATCCGACACTTCGCACGTGCCCCCGGCCATCACCTTGCACTGTTGCCTTCAGAGAGGCGCCAAGCATCGTTCGCCAAAATTATCGTGAAATACAACGATAAACTTCTCTCGGGCTTCACTCATGCATCTAAACCATCCATACCACCTTGGTGTCTTATTCGACCCACAGTGCATCTTAGTGTACCAGGGATCCGGAGGAAATCTGAGTTTTCGTCACCCGTGCTGAAACAACTGTCTCTTCTTCTTTTGCACGAGAAATATTCAGACAGCATACATGTATACACCGATGGTTCCACGAACCACCACTGTTCGTCAGGGGCAGTAGTTATCCCAGCAAGAGGTGTTACCATCAGCTTTAGGACTGACCACTCCACGGCATCTACAGCAGCGGAACTATAGCTGCTTTGCGCGCTGCACTTTGTGTGGTCAATCGGGAGCCACCGCAACAATGGTCGATTTTCAGCGACTCAAGGGCTGCCCTACAATCTGTGCTCTCAGCACTGCGTCGCGGCCCGTACGAACAGCTTGTTTTCGAAATTCGATGCCTTCTCCACACTTTACTCGAGAAAGGGCATCTTGTGACGCTTCAATGGCTGCCAAGTCATTGCGGCATCATAGGAAACGAACATGCCGATACTGCCGCGCGGGCAGCCCTTGAAGGAACACGAAAAGAAGCCATACCACTTTCGAGGACTGATGCTGCCAGTAATCTTCGACGACTTGCGCGTGAAATCACGTTTTCACTATGGTGCCCACCAAGCATCGATACGAATCGTCAACACCACCTGTCCTATTTGATGGATCTCCGCATGCCCACTGGACTCGACCGAAGAGAAGCCACCCTACTTCATCGCGTATGGCTAGGAGTGGCATTTACAAAATCTTACTCTTTTGTCATAGGAATGGCCGACAACGCTCTCTGCGATGCCTGTCATTGCGAAGAGACGCTACACCACATCCTGTGTGACTGTCCATTGTATGAAATCCAGAGACAGTCACTGGCGTCTGCTTTTGCGCGCATCGACAACAGCCAAATGTCTGTGGACACTATTCTGTGGAGTGCCCGAGAGAAGACACTGCAACAGAAGGCGACGAAAGCTCTGTTGAAATTCCTACGCGACACCGACTTGAACAAGCGACTGTAACAGCAATGTCACACACCGCGAAAGACAAGACTGGACTATGACTGAGTGTGCGTGCATGTGCTGCCGAATGTGCTGTTTCTATCTTCCCTCTCTGCTCTCTTTCATCTCCACCATCCCTCCCCCATGCGCAGGGTAGCAAACCGGCTGCCTATAGGCTGGTTAACCTCCTTGCCTTTCTTTTCCCTCTATTTTCCTTCCTTCCTTCTAGGTGATCTGTAAAATCGTTTACGTTTGCTGGTAGTCGTATTTTCAGAGTCATCTTCCTAAAAAAAACTCGCAGAACTATTCGCTGAGTGCATAATCGAGGTCTTTCATCTGATCAATTTCAGCCCAGTCAATATTACCGACATCTTCTACAAAGCTATTTTCACTCAGTGCTTTGGGTATCGTGAACTGTCTCAGCTTTTCTATGAGCTAAAAATGTTCAAAATAAGATAATGATTGCTAATATCAGTTTTAATGACTCCTGATGTAGGTGTGGGAGTGAGGTTAGATAATGCATGGTTTAGAAGCGTTTCTCTTTCATAAAGAGGTTATCTTGTTGGTGATATTATGATTTGTTCGTAATCAAATTCATTAAAGCATTCAGCGTAGCTTACGCACAGCCTACTTTCGACGTCTAACAAATTGATGTATCACCCACTATTAGAACATGCCTATTTTCTGAAGCTAAAATTTGGAAAATGTGATCGAGATTAATCGTGAATTTTGAATAAAATGACGATGGAGAGCGATATATGCAGCCGAAAACATTTTTTTTATCCAACGGATAAAAAATTGCGGGACCCTTAAGCTCCGCTTTTAAGAGTTGAACACGATAGTGATATCCTATCTCTTGTGCGTACTTCAAACGCTTAGTGCATGAAATCTTTTCGAACTTACTGTACACCCTCTTAGTGGCCTTTAGGGAATATGCGAAGTAACGTGTTTGCATTTTGTAGTGCGTGACCAGCTTTAAACCATGAAGTCATTATGATAATCACATTTTCTGCCAACCGATGGCAATGTACGCTTGTACACAGCATTATTACTGCAATATTTCATAGTGTACTGTGAAGCATGTATACAGGAGGAGTGTGTTTGGAAAGCACGAACCTTACTTTAGCTGTCTTTTCTAGCAGACGAAGTCATTTTCACTGTATTCACAAGCAGGGGCGTGACTGCATGGTAGAGCATCCGCTTGCCATGCAATTATCCCGGGTGTAATGATGAATGCGCAAGCTGACCATTCTCGGACACGCCATGTCGAAGGATGGCGTTCTTCCTGACCCCGCTAAGCTACGTGCTGTTCACGAGTTCCCGAGGCCCACGTCTCTCAAGCAGTTGCGTAGTTTCATTGGGCTTTGCTCATACTTCCGCCGCTTCGTCCGGGATTTCGCCTCGATCATGGCGCCTCTGACAGACCTACTTCAGGGAGACCGCAATCTATCTGCGTGGTCTCCAGCCTGCGAGAGTGCCTATGCGAAGCTCCGTGAACTGCTTACTACACCACCCATACTGCGTCATTTCGATTTAAGCGCTCCCACAGAAATCCACACAGATGCTAGTGGTGTCGGTCTTGGCGCTCTACTCGCCCAACGAAAGCCTGGTTACCAAGAATATGTTGTTGCGTACGTGAGCCGCACTTTTACAAGAACAGAAGCAAATTATTCGGTGACTGAGAAAGAATGCCTAGCGATTTTCTGGGCCATTACGAAATTTCGGCCTTATCTGAACGGTCGCCATTTCGATGTTGTTACCAACCACCACGAGCTCTGTTGGTTAACCTCCCTCAAAGATCCCTCAGGACGCTTGGCACGATGGGCTTTACGGCTCCAAGAGTACGACATCCGCGTCATTTATCGCTCAGGCCAGAAGCACGCCGATGCCGACGCTCTTTCGCGTTCACCTGTTTCTACTGATATTGCGAGTGTCTCCATCCAAGACAACTTCCTTTCACTATCCAGCAACATGGCTGCGGAGCAGCGCAAAGATTCGTGGATTGCGTCTCTGATGGATTACCTATCTGAAACACTCGCCCACCCGCCATCTAGAGCGCTACACCGACAAGCCTCTCACTTCGTCATCTGTGATGGAATACTTCATCGCCGCAACTACCACCCTGATGGTCGCAAATGGCTACTCGTCATACCCAGGCATCTCCGCGCCAGCATATGTGCTGCTTTCCATGCCGATCCGCAGTGTGCGCGTGCCGGTTTGTTTAAAACCTACGCCAGGCTACGTTTTCGGTTTTATTGGCGCGGCATGTACACATTCGTTCAAAAGTACATTCGATCTTGCACAGAGTGCCAACGCCGCAAGCACCATTCTAGCCGTCCTACTGCACCAATGCAACCGTTACCGTGCCCAGTGCGACCATTCGACCGGGTTGGAATAGGCCTTTCTGGTTCTCTACCATATACATCAGCTGGGAATCGCTGGATTATTGTAATGATCGACCATCTAACGAGATATGCAGAAACGGCCGCTCTACCAGCCGCGACAGCACGTGACATTTGCGTCTTTCCTGCTGCAACGTTTTGTTCTGCGTCACGGCGCTCCACGTGAACTTTTGAGCGACTGAGTACACGTCTTTCTCGCGGATGTTATTCGAGAACTTCTTGCAGAATGCCATGTGATTCACCGCTGTACTACCGCATATCGCCCACAAACAAATGGCTTGACCGAGCGTTTCAACCGTACTCTTGGTGACATGCTTTCTATGTATGTCGCCTCCGACCACACCAACTGGGATCTTATCCTTCCTTACGTAACGTACGCTCACAACACGGCACCTCAAGCGACGACAGGCTTTTCTCCATTCTTTTTACTTTATGGTCGAGAACCATCATCTCCAATTGAAACCATTCTCCCCTACCGTCCCGACTCATCCGAAGGCACATCAGTTTCCGAAGCCGCGTGGTATGCGGAAGAATGTCGGCAATTAGCTCGCACCCTTACAACACAAGAACAAGGGCTACAGAAATTTCGTCACGACGATGGACGGTCCAACTACCAATTTTCGCCCAACTCTCTTGTTTGGCTGTGGGTGCCCCCCAGTGCTGCTCCTGGTACCTCTACAAAGTCTGTCAGCAGGTACCATGGACCTTATCGCGTCATAGAACAAACTTCCGCTGTTAACTACCTCATCGAACCCCTCACGGCCACTGTGGACCTGCGTCACCGAGGCCGCGAAATCGTACATGTGGATCGCCTTAAACCATATCACGAACCACTTGTCCTCACGACACCTTAGACCACTTACTTGGCACCATATTCAGCGAGGGGGAAATATGTAATGATGAATGTATAGTGGGTCATGCAAATCTCGGCAAACACATTGTCAGTGCTAAGCACGAGACGCTCGGCCCGGACTGTCGCTGATTTCGCTAGCTAGGCCTACGCTCCTACCTGGTCTCAAATAACAGTTTTGACTGTCTCCGTTCTTTATTATACGGGCTCGACTCCCACTGGGACCCAAACTACCCGGGTTCAATCCCCACGCTGACCCAGAAATTTCTTATTATTTATTTCAAATGCGAAGCATTTCTCAGCGAACGTCGGCGACTTTGAGTGTATTTAGCTATCTATATGTCTATCTATCTAGCCGCTTACGTTTGGGTGATCTCGGGGTCACCCCCTTAGCTTGGCGTGAACTAAGATCTAGAAACGACGATAACTCACACGGGCACTTTTAACGCGCGGGCGTTAACAAATACCGGCATAAGTAGCGTCGACCAGACCAATACAAAGAATAAATAAATGTCAAGGTCCCAGCTAGAATCGAACCCAAGCATTCTGGGTGGCAATGAAGTATTTTACCCCGGAGCTACGCCAGGTCTCGGAACTAGTTTAAATAGACGCTAATCTTCGTGAAACGTTCATTGTGGCTGGGCTGCAGTGGTGTCTACCCAATTTTATAAACATTACGTATGTACTCCTTTTATACAGCCGTCGCATCGAGTTGCCCTCAATAGTGGTTAGGTGCCGTGCGCTGAAGGTGATTTATGTAGTAGCGTCCCGGGCCAGCATCCTCGCGATCATCAGTGCTTCATAGCAGCTTCTGGTATTGCCGATACGCATGTTCCAGTTGGCATCGTTGCGCAAGTGCAAACAACTAGTTATCTTGACATCTGCAACTCTTCAACATACGTCTTTGCGTGCAACGTTTTTACATATATTTAACGTCATTTCATGACGTGTCACTCAATAAAGAGATTGCAGCGAGGTCACATTCCTTCCGCATGCTTCGCATAACGTCGATTCTCAGGTACGTGGGATCTACTGAATTTCATTTGCGTCGTTCTCAATTTTTTTGGCCAAGCATAAGAAGATGATTTTTCGCTCACAACCAACGACGCCGACGCCAGAATTTCATTGAAACGAGCACTTTAATGCTATCATGTTAAAACTAACGATCTGGTTTTACCCATACCGACTATCGCTACGACTCACACTGCGACTCACGTTCGATCTCGCGAAGCGGGAGATGCACCATGCCCATCTTCTTAGCGCCTGCCATTGTCGTTTCATTGCTAAACTTAGTGACTTCGTGAAAAAAAATATGAACCATCTCCCCTAGGGGAACCATGCTGGGATGCGAAGCAGCCGCGGTGAGCAAGCCGTCGACCCGGCTGTGACGGACGTTGAAGCGAGTGCTGGAAGAATAGTTTGAAGCAAAGCTCGGTGTAACCTTTACTCGAAAACGTTTCTTTGAAACTCGAAGACACGGGAAGCGGGTTGGGTTTTTTGTGTCATCACAGATAAAAGAGATGAAAGAGCATTTCTACTCAACGTGTGGTCGAGCGTTTCGGGTGGTGGAGAGGGTGAAGCGAAGAAGAAGTGTGTTGTGAGTGGGTGGATGAGCAACACCACATAGGTGTGTGAGGGAAAGAGTGACGTCAACGCGCAGCTGCCACTTGACCTGTCTGGCATTGTTGCAACAAGTGTGGCAGGGGGAACGTGGTGCAGTGCGTTGGCAGACACGGACGGACAGCGTTACACAGGCTAGTCAAAGAGCTCCGTCCCATCTAAAAAAAGTTCCTCGTGTAACACGTTCAGAGATGACAAGTACTACGTACCTACGCGGTGTTTTCAGGAATGGCAGAGAGGTCAGCAATCATTCGCTATGCGAGGAAAGTCAAGTAAAAAGAAAAAAAAACTGTTCTGGAGCTTGACGTAAAGCAGCTATAGCTTTTCCAAGCTGGCCTCCTAAGACGCCCCCGATCTACCAACATCGCCCCTACATCTTGATCTCTCTCTCCAGAACTACCCCGGGTCAAAGCCTTGACTTTTCTTCGCCACAATGCAATATACTCGGGAGGGTGGGGGGCTTGTTTTTCCAAGTTTTATATATACAGCGCACACGAAGGCACAAATATGAAGGTGCGCAAGACAAAGCGCTGTTGACACACGTGTGTTGACACATACGTCCTCTTTTCTATGCCTACGTTACACGCTGTAAATATGAAAGGATCTTGGCGGCAATATATTGCCCAGTCTTACCAAACAAACATTTCATGAAATTGTTTATGTACCGGCAGCCCTTTCTGGCTCCCCATTATAATCTACCCTCGCTTATAGCTATCTGGTCTTCTGTCTTCGTGCCCCATGCAGCTAAAATTTATCACTTTTTTACAGCTGAGTAAAGCTCTAGAATTCATAATGCATGCCAACATTTTTATGACTTGGCTTTGAGGCTCTGACGCAGAGCTCCCTCATGTACTACCTTTGCGTTCCCTCCGAAAAACAAAACAAAACAAATAAACGTGCGCCAAAGAAATTCCGCACTTCTATATGGTTTTCTCCTAGATGAAAGCTTCCGCTACATTGCCAGTTAAGGAGACATTTTAGAGTGAAGGAACTATAACTGATTTGTGATTTCTACACCCAAAAATATATTTCCAGGTGTATCGTTCTAGCGGAGATTTAAAAACACGGACGCTCAGCTTGACAGTGAAGTGTAGTGTTCATTTCAAAAGGGGACAATGCTGGACATACAGTTTCATTGCATTTCCCTACATATACTCAAGTATATTTTTCAACAACTTCGTGACAGGTAGCACTGATGTGATCATATCAATTCGCATGGTGCAGCTATATTAGGTAGAAACTGTTTTCTGTTTACGTCTCTGGAACTTTCATTTTCTTCTTATGCCGACTGATATTTGGAGGTTTTTAAAACTTGTAAGCCATCTGTTTATTTCGTCTTTTTGTTTGGTACCTAGAACTAACTTGTGCCACTTTGCTAGGCTCCACAGGGAAACGCCCATTGGGATGCATTTGAAGGATTACATTGTATCCCTCTGTGAGGAGGAGAATGTGTCGTTGGTTTGTCGTTGCGTCTGTAAGCATAATACTAACAAAAGCCATCTCCCTTCGACACTTCTTTTAAGGCTCACAACTTTTTTTTTTCTATCAAGCTCTCACCGTTTGAAAAGACCTCACGCATCAGCACGTTTTATTATTTTTTCAGCAATGTAAGGGTGGAGTCTATGTTGCGGGTCAGCATTACACCTGGCATATACAGGCACCCCAACTCGATGATCGCTTTTATTGAAACCTAGTTGTCGCACTCAGCCACCCCCAAACACCGCAGAACAGCGTGTATTTTACATTTACAGTTACCTACACGTCACCAGAGGGCGGGAGATTCAGCAGTCGAGGGTGGTCTGGTTGGGGAAGTGTAGAGGCAGCGAACTTGAAGTCTCGTCCCAGGATTGCTACACCTCTTATGGACTACACAAATCGAATGGCTGCCACACTGTAGAAGAGAGGCTGTCTGTATTAAAAATAAACAAAAAAAGGCATGCGATAAGCGCGAGTAAAAAGAAAAGTGAGGTAAAAATAAACGCGACAGAACGAACGGGCATACGTAGAGGCGCGGCAACACATCTCGACCCAGAACTGGATATCCATCTCGCAAACGAGACCGGGGAGGCACGGACAATGGCCGGCTTAGCAGACAGGCACAACTGCTCGCGTCGCCAGTTGGGAACTGATAGCCGCGCCGAAAGGAAGAGCGGTGGGGGGTGGCGGCACTCTGTTGCAGCTACTGTCCGCGGGGCAGCCCGAAAACGGGCAAGTTAAAAGCAGACCGGCATGCCGAGGATTGAGACTTAGCGCAGAGGGAAGCCGCTTTGAGATGAGCACGCTGGAGGAGGGGTTTCAGTCTCTGCAGCAGGTCTGTGACAGAGGGTAGGGGGCTTCCGAATAGAGGACGCGCTCTACGGGAGAGATGACGAGGGAAGGACGGGGGGTCCCAATTGCGATTTAATGCACCCCCAGCTCACAGTCCCGCCGTGATGGCGCTTTTTGCTTTTGCGGCCTTCTTGCTACCGGAGGGTATACGAGGGCATGAAAAGGGGAGCTGAAGCGGCTGAAGCCCTCTGTATAGACAGTGTGCTTAGACGACGGGCGCGCTCGCGGAAATGGTTGAAAAGAGAAGGATCGCGGGGAAGTTGTTGAACAATGGCTTCCTCTTTCAGCCCAAAAGCGGCGAGCACCATGTGCGTTTCGCGCTCTAATGGGTGCACACACGCACACATACACACGCCTTTGCCCAACCCGCACTGGGTTTGTCCTGCTGTGTGGAGCGTACTTCCGCGAGCAAAAGACGACGAGGGTATAGGTGGTCTTTATTTTTTTAAGCAGGTGGAAGAGCTATAGTGTGGCATCTGCTGAAGGACACTCACACAGAAAGGCACGCCTGTCAGAGCGATAAAGATGTCTTTACGCCTCTCAAAAGGGACTGCAGCGGATCATCTCGAGGGTGGGCACCGAATCGAGACAGTGTGTGTTGTGGACTCAAGGTGACTACGTTTTATGGTGAGAGCCCGGAGCTTGAAACCCTCCCCCCCCCCCTTCTGATGATGGGAGGCGTCCATAGAGAGCGGTATTTTGGCCGCCATTACGAGACAAATGGGGCAGCTGGTATCGTCCAACTGACAACGTGTTAATGTGGGCAAGAGATAGGATGGCCCTGTTTGGTGTCAAGGAATAGGCCAACCAAGCGTTCCGCGACAGTAGTTAATGGCCCTACTCCACAAGCTTGGTTGTGTGGCTTCGTGTTCAGTCCTTGTGTCTCATATTTCTCGCCGGAACTGAAAGGACCAGCTGGAGGGAGTGTGCGGAATTGTTATTCGCAAGAAGAAAAGTGGCACACTTCCACCGTAACGGCATGTTTAACCGATCGGCACATTCACAAAAATGAGGAATATGAGTACCTAACCACATACTAGGGATCTCTTTTTCCGTTCCTTTGCCGCGATATTTTCTTGTTGGGATGCCATCTAGGGATCTCTTTTTCCGTTCCTTTGCCTCAATATTTTCTTGTTTGGATGCCATTAAGGTGCCAAACACTCGCTATAAGTGAGTGTCTCGATGTTAGGATGCTCTCACATCGATGGACAGTCATGAGTTGTGGTTATGCTATAACTTTTGGGACTATGGCATGGCTTGATAGATGATAATTAGGCTCGAGTCCAAGACAAACTCTAAATACTGTGATTGGAGGTCATTGGCTGGAATCATGCTTCTTGAGTTAATTCATTTTTGTACAGCCGTACACAAAGAGACAAGAAGATCATGTGTGGTTGCATCACAATAGCTGCGTATTTCACAATTATTCAGCTGTCGGCTGTTCCTTTAAGAACTTATCCTTTACAAATAAGGAATCCGGACACCAACCCAACAATTCGACGCGAATGAAGCCAATTATTTGAAATCTCACGTTGAAAGTAAACCAACCCACACCCACACACACAAGGATGCAGAAGTAGTTCTAAGTCACCTCGAGGAACCGACCCCTTAACAACTGATTCGTGCACTAAGGGTATGTCTACGTTGCTTTGATGTGAATACAAGGCGTAGTTATTGCACGTGTGACGAGGTAGCGGTATACCGTAGAAACTAGGCTTACATAGAGCAGACCTTTGCCCTGCAACTCGAGGTCGGGCTCTAAAGAACTAAAGAACGTGTGAGCACAAAGAAATGTCAACAGTTGTCTTAAGACATCCGTTCTATTGAAGTAGCTGTGCAGCGCTTTTTTCCATTAGCGGCACACCTGATGCAAGCATCATTGCCCCCTTACCACTAAACAGTATATGATCATAATATCAGAGTCCTTACGTTCCGTAACACAGTGCAGGGTAGCCAACCATATGTTCGTTTTCTAGTTAACCTCCCTGTATTTCCGCATCGCAACTCTTTCTGTGTGTGAGGGACGCCGTAGGGGAGGATTCCTAAATTTTGACTATCTTGTGTTCTTTGGCTTGCACTGGCATCGCATAGTATACATGGACTTCATGATCTTGTCTCCGTCGAAGTCTGACCACCGCACCCGGGACCTAACCCACCAACTGCGGGTCGGCAGCCGAGCTTCATACCCTGTATACACCACAGCAGCGGACTCTGAACAGTATACGTTCGGAATGATCAGTGGTCGAACACTGAAAAACAGTTTAGTGTTTCAGTGACTCCGTGTTTTCGACAGTGTAGTTAGCTATGGTTAATAGACAGGGGTGAAAGCTGTTGAACAGGACAAATGATATCTATTCCCCGACAGTATTCTGTAGCGCGAAATCCATGCTCAGACACGTTGCATGTACACCTTTTTTACATCAACAGCCGTGTTCACCGCGGTGACCCAGGAGTTACCGTGGTAGGCTGCATGCTGACCCGAAAGTCATGGATTTTATCTCGGCCACATCGATGGCGTTTTGGTGGAAAGGAAATGCAACACGTCCGGGTTTTTTTTAGTGATATCAGTGCAAGTTATTCAAGAACACTAGATTGTAGAAACCGCTGAAGCTCTCCTCTGATGACCGCATTATCATATCGGGGCAACTGCACGCAAAACCGAACAACACTATTCCGTTGAGGCCAAGGAACATCATTGACCTGAGGAATGCGTACGGGCGTATTGATATTATCAGCAGACATTCGTGGTCGTGAGATACAGCATTCAATGCAGAAAAGAATTGGCAAATAATGATGCTGTTACGAAGAAGCATGTTCGCGCAACACTTCGTGACTATACAGGAGCCGAATAAATGATAACATTACTAATAGAAGAACGGATGACCGAAATGTGGTGAGATTTCCAGGGCGAGTGCATATCAAGGCTGATGCATGCGTATAAGTCATTCAATAATTGTGTGCCCATGCAGATTTCCCTGCCGGCAGACCAGGCCCTTTTACGCAGCCATATATCCGAAGTCCACGATCATACCACGCAATTTTCTTGCGAGCTGTTCCGGGAACGGTATGAGAAAAGAAGGCAGTTCTTTCCAGGCTAGTTATTTATTTTGTATTTAGCCTAGAGCCTCCGAGTGATTGAGCTTGATCGAAAGAAAGGATAGTCAATAAAAAAAGAAAGAAAAAAGAGCCACCCTAAGCCTATCAAAATCCCTGGGGCCCTTGCATACCCATCAGTCCACCAGGCCTTCGGATGGATCGGCCATCCGCCATTTGAAGCAGAGAAACCCTTCAAGCACTGTCCACGGGGAAGATCTGCCGAAATGTACTTGGAACTGCAGCTATCTCGTTTTTTCTTGGTATGCTATCTTATAGCGTTTCTTTCTATACTATTTTCCCCGGCTTGCAGTTCTTCTATAACGTGTCGTAATACTTTTAGCACAGGCTTATACGAGCTACTTCACAGTCTTGTGGCGTAGGTCGAATGAAAAAAAAAGATATCAAAAAATGCCCAGTTGAGCTCGTGGCAACGGGATAGAGATTCTCAGAAATGGACAAATAAATAAAAAGAGAAAAAGAAGGCGGAATAATTTACAGGGAAGTGGTTTCGTAACAGTTCAAATCCGGAGGTACTTAGAGACGAGACCAACTTCAGCAGAGTACGGCTTGGACGTACGTTTTACTATTTTACTATAGGAATGTTCGAAGAGAGAGCTTTGAAGGCAAAGTGCAATATATAAATAAATAAATAAATAAATATATATATATATATATATATATATATATATATATATATATATATATATATATATATATATATATATAGCCGTGGTAGCTCAGTGGTAGAGCTTCAAGCGCGTTATTCGAAGGTCGCAGGTTCAGTTCCTGCCCACGGCAAGTTATCTTTTCACCCACTTTTCTTTCTTCACATTTACCTTACAATTTGGTAGAATAATTTCCCCTATACTTTCTTCGGCATTTTTATCTGTTTAATTCCATTAATATTGTGTCAAAACACGGAAAAACGAGTCCTTAGGTACCCACTTCTTTCTTATATATATATATATATATATATATATATATATATATATATATATATATTGCAACGAGCGAGGTTACGTAAGAACACAGGTTATTATTTGAAAAGCGTTAGCCGCAACAAGCTGGTACAGGCAGGAACCCGGCAAGTACGAGCCACACGGACGTCAACGTCTTCTTTGACGCTGGCACAGAGCTGGTGCCACTATGCTTCGGTACAATTATTCCCTGCGCAGAAAGGAGCCAACCTGGCGACCTAGGGAAATGACACGACAAGGGGGTCATAGCACGGTTTGAGGCGTGATAGATGTACTGTTTCACGCCCATGGCAGCGTTGGTCCGAAGGTGGATCAATGGGCTCAACTTCATAGTTGACAGGAGATGTTTGTCGCACCACAGGGTAGGGGCCATGGTATTTGACGAAAGCTTCAGGGAAAGACCGGGAGGGGTAGACAGGACACAAAGCCAAACCAGCATTCCTGGCTTGTAGTGGACACTAGACGCAGAGGCATCGTGGTCAGTTTTCTGGCGCCATTGGTCTTGTGCGGTAAATGAGCGAGCAAGTTGACGACACTCTTCGGCATAAGCAGCTGCTTCGGAAGCAGGCGTCGCTTCGGAAACATCAGGCCTGTAAGGGAGAATGGAGTCCATGGAGCATGATGGCTCAAGTCCATACAGGAGGAAGAAAGGAGAAAAACCAGTGGTTGTTTGTGGCGCATTGATTGATTTGTGGGGTTTAACGTTCCAAAATCACTATTTGATTATGAGAGACGACGTAGTGGAGGGCTCCGAAAATTTTGACCATCTGCGGTTCTTTAACGTGCACCCAAATCTGAGTACACGAGCCTACAACATTTCCGCCTCCATCGGAAATGCAGCCGCCACAGCCGGGATTTGATCCCACGACCTGCGGATCAGCAGCCGAGTACCTTAGCCACTAGAACACCGTGGCGGGGCTTGTTTGTGGCGCAGAGTTGTACACGTACATGACAAAAGGGAGCACTTGGTCCCAATTAGTGTGGTCTTCAGACGCGTGCATGGCAAGCATATCACCAAGGGAACGATTAAAATGTTCTGTCATGGTTTGAGGATGGTATACTGAGGTCTTTCGATGGACAGTGCTGCATGCCTTGAGCAGCTCGTCGACGGCGTTGGAGAGAAACACGCGTCCACGGTCACTCAGTAATTTACGAGGTGTACCGCGTCGCAAAATGAGATGGTGAAGAAGAAAGGACGCAACGTCTTTCGCAGTGGTACCAAACAGCGCAGATGTTTCAGCGTAGCGTGTCAAATGATCGAGAGCGACGATAATCCACCGGTTGCCTCAAAGAGTGTTGGGTAGACGACCATAAATATCAATTCCGACGCGGTCGAATGGTCTCGCTGGGCAGGTTAAGTGTTGCAAAGGGCCAACAGTGCTGTGAGAAGGCGTCTTGCGTCGTTGACACGCGGCGCATGACCGAACGTACTGGCGAACGTGCCGATATATGCCGCGCCAGTAGTATCTTAGACGAAGGCGAGAGTAAGTCTTGAATACTCCAGCGTGGCCACACTGGGGGTCATCGTGAAAGGCAGCGCAGATGTCCGAGCGCAAATGACGAGGGATGACAAGGAGCCTCCTACGGCCGTCCATCACGTAATCGCGGCGATACAACAAGCCTTCATGGACAGCAAAGTGTCTTGCTGACGAGAAAGAGAGCGTGAAGTCATTTCTGACGAACTGTGAGAGTGGACGTCGAGCAATGAATTGGTCTAGGGATCCTTGCGCTGTTCGGATGGCATGTCGGTGATGCTCAATGATGACGAACCGCAGATGGCAGTTGGTAAGCAGGCAAGGTAAGGAGGCAGTGGAGAACGGGATAGTGCATCGGCGTCTGAATTTCTGCGTCCTGAGTGATAAATGACACGGATGTCATATTCCTGAAGGCGTAAAGCCCAACGAGTGAGGCGGCCAGTAGGATCTTTCATAACTGCTAGCCAGCATAAGGCATGTTGCTCTGTGACAACATCAAACTGGCGTCCGTAAAGGTAAGTGCGAAATTTTCCTATAGCCCAAATGATAGCCAAACACTCCTTTCCGTGACGGAATAGTTGGACTCTGCCTTCGTTAGGGTACGGCTGGCATAGGCGACAACGTACTCGTCGCAGCCATCCTTGCGTTGAGCGAGAATGGCACCGAGGCCGACACCGCTAGCATCCGTGTGAATTTCAGTGGGTGCATTGAGATCAAAGTGGCGGAGAACTGGCGGAGACGTGAGTAGCCGGTGCAGCTCCACGAATGCGTCATCGCAGTGGGAATTCCAGCCAGAAAGGTCCGCGCTACGTGAGAGAAGCTGAGTCAGGGGGGCAATTATAGAGGCAAAATTGCGAATTAAACGCCGAAAATAGGAACACAAGCCTACGAAACTACGTAGCTCCTTTAGGGTAATAGGCTTGGGGAACTCGGCAACGGCACGCAGTTTGGCAAGGTCTGGCGATATTCCTTCTTTTGAAACGACGTGGCCGAAAATTGCGAGTTTGCGGGCGCCAAAATGATATTTTTTGAAGTGCAGTTGCAACACGGCTGCCGTAAGGCACTGGAGAACTTGTTCCAGACGGGAAAGATGAGTCTAGAAATTTGCAGAGAATACAACTATGCCATCTAAATAGCAAAGACAGATGTGCAATTTAAGTCTCCTGAGTACACTGTTCATCATCCTATGAAAAGTCGCCGGCGCATTGAAAAGACCGAAGGGCATTACATTAAATTCATATAAGCCGTCAGGGGTCACGAATGCTTTTTGGGATGGTCTGGTTTGCCCATTGGTACTTGCCAATATCCAGAGCGCAGATCCAGTGAAGAGAAAAACCCCGCACCTTGAAGGCAACCTAAGGCGTCATCAACGCGTGGCAGGGGATAAACATCCTTGCGTGTGATCTTGTTTAGTCGCCGATAATCCACGCAAAACCTTAGGGAGCCATCCTTTTTTCGCACGAGGACCACTGGCAAATTCCAAGGACTGTGTGAGTGTTGAATGACACTACGTTGCAGCATCTCACCGACGTGTTGAGTGATGACGTCACGCTCAGCCTGAGAGACGCGGTAGGGGCGCTGACGAAGTGGATTATGATGACCGGTGTCGATATGGTGAGTGACAACTGACGTGCATCCCAAGAGAGGTTGTCCGTGGTCGAAGGAGGCGCGGAAGCGGTCAAGTAGTTGAATGAGCTGATTGCGGTTGTCTTGCGTAAGACCGGTGTCTACGCTGCGCAACAGAACGTCTTCGTGAGGTAGTGAGGGCGTGGTGGCAGCTGTGACAGCATCCACGGACATCGGCGTCGTATCAAAAGGGGCATCGAAAGGAAAGATGTCATCATAAGTGTCAAGACTCCCAATACATTTGCCATGCACTAAGGTAGTGGGACAAGGGAACGCATTGCACGTGCACGTACGCGGCACTGGAGCCATCGGCAAGTGTTATGATGGCAAACGCGGGACGACAAGGTTCCGGCGACAAGCGCATTCTTGTGGCGGCATAAAAAGGGCAGTTGAATTGGGAACACAGTTGCACAAAGCAGATACCGCGGCGACCGAAAAAGCAGAGATGACGACGTCAGCGGCGACGATCACGTTTTTCGGTGAGCGAGGGAGATCTATGAATGTCGTGCTGAATGGAAACAAAACGAGTTGAGCACGAGCGTAGTCGACAACCGCATGGTTAGTGGAAAGAAAGTTCCATCCCAGGATGATTTCATGAGACACGTGTGGAAGGATGACAAATTCAACTATGTAAAGCACTCCTTGAATCACAACACGAGCAGTGCATGTGGCAGAAGGTTGGACGTGTTGCGAACTCGCTGTTCGTAAAGAAATTTCAACCAGTGTAGTCGTCACTTTGTTCAGTTTGCGGCATAACACTTCACTGATTACACAAATAGCGGCACCTGTGTCAACTAGAGCAGTTGTGGCGAAACCGTCTACAAACACGGCAATCTCGTTAGGAGGCGAAAGATGAGGCCTTGGAAATTTCGTCGGTGGCGCAGCTCTTGCTTCAGGAACTGCGACTGTTAGTTTTCCTCCTGGGCGTGGTTGGAACAGCGAAGCATGGGGAAAGGAGACCGAAGATGGGGTGAAGGAGATCGACGTCGGCTGATGTCTGGTCGACGTGAGCGGGGGTCATGTGCATCAGGTGTCGCATGTGATTCTGATTGCCGAGGTATGTTGCCAGAATGCTGAGCATCATTAAAATAGAATCCTCGGCGACGACAGTAGCGTGCGACATGTCCTGGAATACCGCAGTTGTAGCAGACGGGCCGGTTATCCGGAGTGCGCCAAGAGTTTACAGGTGCTCGAGGTGGTGGAAAGGGTCGATTTGCCGGATAAACCGAAACTGGTTACCGGTAGTAGTTGGTGGCTGGACTGTATGAAGGGAGCGGTGGTTGGGCAGGAGGTTGGCGGACGGCTTCTGCATAAGTCAGTGGTGCAGCAATTGATATTGGGGACGTGGGCGAAGGGAGAGCCTCGGAAACTTGCGTCTGAATTGCACGGCGAAGTGAGTGGTCCAGTGCTGTGGGGGTCTCGTTGATGGTGGCGATAAGAGAGAGCTGTCGAGCAACTTCTTCGCGGATGTACTGTTGAATTTGAGGCATTAACACGCCGTATCGGGGATACTGCTTTTGCACTCTAAAGCTGAAATATCTGCTGTTTGTGTATTAGCGGGACATGTAGAAATTCGCTGCTTGCACAGCCCATTGAAACTTTGACATAGCTGAATCACGGCCATGACGGTCTGTGGGTCTTTGGCCACAAGCATATGAAAAGCGTCGTCATCAATGCCTTTCATTATATTCTTTATTCTGTCAGCCTCTGTCATCCTCGCATCAACTCGCCTACAGAGGCTCATCACATCCTAAATCTAGCTCGTGAAGCTCTCACTGTTTCGCTGAAATTGTCCCCGCAGGATAAGTTCAGCGCGAAGCTCGCGCATGGCTGGACGACCGAAAAACGAGGTCACGGCCTCTTTGAAAATCGACCAGGTGGAAATGTCGGCTTGGTGGTTGGTGAACCATAGGTTGACCAAATCTGTCGGGTAGAAGATGACGTGAGTCAGTTTCGCAGGGTCATCCCGCTTGTTAATCGCGCTGGCACGCTCGTACTCTGCCAGCCAGTCCTCGACATCATGTTCTTCAGTGCCATTGTATACTGGTGGGTCACGCAGACGTAGTACACCAGGGCACATGACAGGCGGCAGCGTGGAAGAGGCTTGTGGGGGGGTAGACGCGCTTGGTCATTGCGGACTCAGATGGTACCTTACGGCTTCGGATCTCCAGTACTTTACCCAGCACCTCCACGAAATGCAGCGAGCGAGGTTACGTAAAAACACAAGTTATTATTCGAGAAGCGTTAGCCTCAACAAGCTGGTACAGGCAGAAACCCGGCAAGCACGACCCACACGGACGTCACCGTCTTCTTTCACGCTGCTGGCACAGACTTGGCGCCACTATGCACTGGTACAATATATATATATATATATATATATATATATATATATATATATATATATATATATATATATATATATATATATATATATATATATATATATATATATATATATATATATATATATATATATATATATATATATATATATAGCGTAACGTTGTAAGGCGTAACCAAGACACACCGATCACTGGTGTCACAATCAATGATAGAGAAAAAGAAATGTGAAAGATATTCTACTTACATAACTTTTTCGCGAAATGCTAAAACGCTCCTGCTAACTTGGCAAAGCTTGCTCATAAATAAACTGCCCCACAAATATGTGAGCATTGATCAGCACCTTGGCGCAAAGGTCAACATATGAGTGGACTCGCCAGTAATTCACAAAAATCTACAGCGGTGAGCACGGCCCTGTATTAGCCTAGGCAGCTTTTTACACAGCTATGCTGACTGCGAACTCAGCTAGAACCACATCATCGATCGATTGGATGTTTTGTACAATGTCTCTCATTCTGAACACAGTTTAGGCAATAATTAGATATTGGTTTTCTGGGCTTATGGTGGAAGTAGCTAGGTCATTAGTTGCATTTTGTAGCTTTTATGTCGTTCCGGCAGCTATATACTTATGATTGTTGGCATTCACGAGAGCCTGCTTATTTGTTAGAGGAATGCCAGACGCCCCTAAGCGTTAAATACCGATTATCCAAATAATTGGGAGGGAAGCGGGGCGCCTCCCCCCATCATAGCTTGTCTGTGCACTGCGTAGTGTTTTTGAATCTCCCACCGCTCCTTCCCCACATTACTTTCTTATATGGATAACTATGCGCACACCGGCCGTATAGCATAGCAACCGTGTAAAAGGAACGGAGCAGCTAAAGGTAGCAAAAGCTGCTTTCTAGAGAAGACATTTAGATATTGCCGAAAAATCGCAGCATAATCCGGAGTGAATGATAATGAGTAGGGCGAAGCTTCGGAGGGTTTATCGGCAAACCGTGAAGCATCCGCTGGCCACGTCCGTCCGTCATTTGTCTGTCTGTTTGACGCACAGACAGATGAACGCATGATATATATATATATACGAAGCTTGAAGCTTGAGGCACACGGTTATTGGCTATAGAGGTATAGGCGGCGTGTTTTCAGGCGCGACCAGAGGTGCTATACGGCGGCCGTGCAGACGCCGTGGTTTGGCAAACAGCAGCGCGAACATCGCACCGAGATCCGTGCGGCGAAGCAGGCTAACAGGCGTGACCCGGGTTCTCGATTCGACACTGGCTCCTCTGCAACATTTTTTTAATTCCGTCTAGCGAAAAAAAAATCAGAGAGAACAGAATACTCGAGTGCCCACAGATGTTATCCGGCAGTCAAAATGCGCACCGCGGTTTTAACCGCGTTTCGATGAACGGTATTCCCGTGATGCTTCTTTGCGACGAGACGAAGATGAATTTCCCGCCAAGCAGAGAAGCGTTTTCTTACAGCGGCTGCAGCGGGTCGTTTATTGAGTGTGATATCTACATTTTATTTTTCGATCGGCTCAGTAAGAAACCTGCTCTTTTTAACTCTCCACTTTCTTCTTTCAGCGCCGTTCTAAGCATGGTCGTCTCTGTTCTTTCGTTTTCTTATAGACACCTCGTCTCTAAGCCTCGTCAGGGGGCAGGGACCGAACCTGCTGCCTTCGAATAACGCGTCCGATGCTCTACGAACTGAGGTACCACGGCGGATATCCCCACATACATTTTATGGGGTATATATTTATTTACATTTACAATACAAGTAGTTCTAATAACATTTTTTATATTTCCTTCGTATGATTATCTGTTAGATCTCATTAATATACTACCTATCAAAGAAAAACAAGCCGTTGCATGCACACCTCTTTTTTTCAGTCAGATCAAGGGTCTCGTTCTGGCAGACTAGGTTCCTTGAGGCATAGTATACGCGAGATCACTCGTCAGCAGCCTCATTGTAATAGGTTCAAGTGGTATGTGACGTCGAACAGGCCGACAAAGCGTTTCACACTCGCTAACAGTGCTACTGGTGGTACTGACTAAAGCTCCCACGTTTAAAGGGACCCCCAACTGGCCAAAATGGGTGAATAGATACCGGCGGAAAGAAAAATAGCGTGAATTATGGTGACATGTGAGAGCATACGCTTCGTGATCTCAGTAGCATTTATATTGTTAAACCGCGTTCAAAAGTAACCAAAACTGGTATATCGCGCCCCTGGCACAAGAACTATCAATCAAAATTATGAAGTCCTAATAACTTTGCTATGATTATTAAGGCACAGCGGAATGAGGACATAAATTTCAAATATGTGCGTTATTGTTCATTTCTGTTTGTTTATATGTGGCTTGAAAGGTAAAATAAGAAAGAATTAGAGAATGAAAAGTGGCGCTGCCTTCGGGACCTCTACAGGGAGACCATAGGTGTTCTGTGGCCAAACGGGTGCAGTTGAGCATGCGCGCTCCGCCTGGCGTTTCCCGAGCAGCTTGATTCCCGTCGCGTTGGGTGCGTTGGAAGAAACATGCGAGCTTGCGAATGCGATCGCTGCAGCACGCGAGATGCCGTCGACCTCTGTGGAGAATCGCTACCACTTCATGCTTGCTGCTGGTGGTGGCCATGGTGACGCTCCGTCGAATTCGTCGCCACTGCTGTCGTCCGTCGAAGCATGTCGCTCTGGCGCTACTTAATAGAGGTCCTAATTTTGTGCTCGCATGCGAGCCGAAATTCGTTTGTCTAACTCGCTCGAGTTGTCAAGCGATGACATCGAAGCCGACCAACTACCGCCAAACGTGAACTACTATGCGTGAATTGTCGATCACGTGTAGATGTGCCGTTTCGTTTTTGAAGACTTGTCTTGTCTCGACTTGGCAAATGTCGAATAAACTACCTGCGCACGGCCAAAAGTACTTGCATAAGAAGCCCATGAAAAGTGCTGGAAGGCTTGTAATATAGTTTAGCACGCTAGAAAGCAGTGGTCGCAAGACTGTAGGCTTGGCAAACACAACATTACGTGTTTGTACTTAGAGCTTCACTTTTACTCACTGCTGGCGTTGCACTGGCGTATAATCGCAATCGCAATCACATCCACTGTTTGCAGCATGTCTCCCTTAAGACAGCATAATTGCCAGAAATGCAAAAATTCTGACTACGAATGTTCTACGGTGTTTTCCACGCTACCATTCCACGCACGACCGCCTATCTAAATTCATTTCCTGTTCTGACAGCCATCGAATGGAACAGCCTTCCTGAAAGTGTCGTCACCAAAACAAACCCGACTCAGTTCAAAGCTGCCGTTGAAAAATTTATGTACTGATTATTTTTGTGTCATGTATGCAATTATCCTTAGTGGTGTTATCTGCTTCGCTGGTTGACATTGTATGCTTTTTATGCTTCGGTTGTATGCTTCGTTGGTTGGCATTGTATGCTTTTTATTAACAGAGCGTGCTTGATACCCTTTCGTGATACGCTCGTGCAGTTTTTGTTTTCTTTTTTCTATGTTTGTTGATCAGTTGTGTAATTTTCGTGCTTCAACACCCCTCATGTAAAACCCCACTCATTGGGGTCTTTGAGGTACCTGTAAATAAATAAATAAATAAATAAATTACAAGCACGTCCACATGTAAGTTTACGTTGCACTCAACGAAACAGATACCATAAAAATTAGCTGTGGGTCCCTTTAATGCACACATACACCCCATAAATTGGACGAGGGGATAGCCACTGTGGAAGCTCAGTTGGTAGAGCATCGGACTCGTTATTCAAAGGTCGCAGGTTCAGTTCTTGCCTAGGGCAAGTTATCTCTTCGTGCACTTTTCCTTCTTTTCAATCACCTGACAATTACATCTAATAACATCCCCTAAACTTTTCTGGACATGATTGTCTGCTGGATCTCATTATTATTCTGTCTAACAAAAAAAGCGTGCCCTTAAATACACACTGCTTTCCAACGTCATATAGTTACACAGAACTCACTTGTAAGTGACAAGTATAAGCTACCAGATGAAACTATATTTTTTTGGTGTTGGTTACAAGGTCACCCGTGTTGATTGTGAAAGTGTTCATGTCAGAAAGACCGGCAATTTTTAAATATAGTGTCTTGAGCTGAGATAGGAAAGATGTGAAAAAAGTGGCCTTAAATGGACAGGCAGAGCACATGGGTAGAATAGATCACACTATAGACTGGATCTATTGGCAGACAAAAAAATTTGGAATCACGACTGTCACGAGTCTCTCGTGGTATAGCCAGCAGGGCAGACTGCTTGTTGATACGCTAACTCACCTTGTTTTAATCTTGCCTTCAAAATAATAAACCTCCCCTCATCCTACACGCAGTGCTTACTTCCCCTGCTTAATGAATTGGTGAAGGCAACGCCGGCATTGTCAGGAAGAGACTTTGACGAAGATTGTACAGACCTTGAAGAAGATCAGTGGACTCTCCAATGTGTTTTAAGAAGGCTGAATGATCGACCCTTTACTCTAGAGGAGATGTTGGGTGCGTGTCCTTCAAGTACTGCAGCCCAGAAAGCCACATGAGCCCTTCTACAATTCTTGAGGACAACATCAATGTGCGACCACCTGTGAAACCTGAACTGTGTGTGTAATGTGTCTGTTATGTGCAATGTGTATCTCCCTCTCTCTCTCTATTCCTCCCGCATTCCTCTATTCCCGTGCAGGGTACCGTGTCGGGTAGCAAACTGAACTTAGTCTAGTTAACCACCATACCTTAACGATATTTTTTTTCTCTCTCCCTCGCTTCTCCTGTGCTGAATCTTACTTAAAGGGACACTAAAGTCAACTAACAATTGATGTCAGAGTGAAAGCTTAGTGTATGACAACGTATAAAACGACAATATTATACACAGTAGTACCCTACTTACAGATAAATTAATGTAAATGTACAAAAACTCATGAGTCATGAGTAGGACATTCGCAAAATTATCCCGATGACGTCAAAGTTACCGCCTATAATTAACCACTAGCACTAAATAAAGAACCTCCAGCGCGTAAAGAAACGTAATATAATAATGCTTGCGCGTTTTTATTTGAATAATGAAAAAAAGAACCACCGGACGTTACTTTGGGGAATGGCGCGAATGGTTCGAAGAAAGACAACTTTCTGGTTGTGCTCCGAATTGTGAAAAGGATCGGTGTATTTCCGAGGGCGTTGATATGCTTCAAAAGTTCAGGTACAAGCGTCAAGTGTTGCCCATAAGGAAGGTGGACACATACCTCAAAGAATAGGGACTTTGTGTCATTCCTTCTAACAAAGAAGGTGTGCTCTGTGTTTTCCCGAACGGTTCTTTTTTTTTTTTTTTTCAAAAAGCGCAAGTGGCGATTGAGTCGGTATTTGATATTAAGCCAAAGGTCTCACTCAAATCTGTTCGAAAAGCTGCAAAAAACTTGTACAACAGCCTTCTATTGCTTGATTTGGCCATACAGATCATGAAAACAGACAAACTGGGCTTAGACATATTTTTTAGTTGCAAGACGCACAAAGATGGAATGCCGTTCCGGGTAATTATTTCGGAACAAGGTTCTTGGCAAAAAAATGTGGCGTTTTCTCTACAGGAAAAGCTGAATCTCCTTCAAAAAATGACCCATTTCACACCAAGAATTCTGAGCAGATTGTGAATTTTTTGTTATCAAATGCCGAAACTGTCGTTAAGAGGTTGTCCATAGATGTGAAAGATTTGTACTATTCTTTACCTCATGAAATGCTTCTAGAATTTGTTGAGCAGTGCATACTTGAGTATGGTGCAGTGACCTTTCAGAACACTTGTGGTATGTCAGTGAGAGGTTTTCTGGATTTACTGGCTTTGTACTTAACGTCCACATTCGTTAATTGGAATGGGAACACCTATATCCAAAAACAGGTTATTTGTATTGGTTCGGCTATTGCACCGTTTCATAATGATATTTTTATGGCCCACTTAGATCGATTACTTGATGGGAGGTTGTCGGGAAATAAGGTTTTAAAGATCTTCAGGTTTGTGGATGATTATTTGGTTTTTTTTTTTTTGAAGTGTGATGCCAAAGAGTTTCACAGTGTTGCTGTTTTAACACTTAGAGTATTTGACACAGCTTGTCAGCCTCTGAAACTAACACATTAGGTGCCCTATGGTGATACGCTCTGGTTCCTTGATCTGTCGTTGCAATTTCAAGATGACCACGTTTGTTGGCTTTATGAACCCAGGAGCAAAACGCCATTGTTGCATTTCTCTTCTGCCCATACCAAAGTAGTGAAGAGGTCTGTTGCACGAATGTGCCTTTTTAATTCGTTGAAGAAGTCCTGTTTTCACCTCATGAAGAACAGCTTTGAGCAACAGGTTTTGCGACTGAAGGCAGCAGGCTACCCGCAACGAATAGTTATAAGCGTCGCTGAATCGCTACATAGGGACATAAAGAAACAAAATAGGCAGCGTATTAAAACTTCCTTGCAGCAGCGTAAAACGGCTGTTGTCCCCAATATCTCTAGTGTGGCACACAATCTTTAAAAGATTAGTAATAAGGTGGGCGTCTGAGTGGTTATGTCTGCTCCTGAAAAACAGTCCAGAATATGTCACCAAACTTTTCCTGTTTCAAAAGAAAAGAAAGGTTGCCAAATTAAACATCGCAATAAATATGTTGAGTGTGCGCAGTTGGTTGTTTATAGAGTGCCCTTGTCATGTGGTCTTGTTTATGTGGGAACAACTGAAAGATGCATTAATGAAAGGCTAAAAGAGCACCACAATAAAGTGCAGAAGGGTACTGATGGTCACTTGGCGATCCACTGTAAGGAGTGCGGTTGTGTGCCTTATTTCGATAACACGTGCGTGCTGTATCGGGACAGAGATTTGTTAGCCCGTTTGATAGTAGAAGCGGCTGAAATGACACGCGATAATTTTGATTGTGTTAGTGCACCCTCTATCTCGCTCACGCGGAAAGAACAATGTTTTTTGGATGGGGTGATAGACAAGAACGGATAGTTATGTACGAGACTGGCATGTGTGCTTTTTGTTGTCTACCATTTTTTATTCTTTTTCTCTTTTCACCCCCTTTATAAACTCTGACGTTTGCAATAAGCGTTTAGTTGAAGTTAAGCGCTTGTGTTGTGTGTTCTTTGTAATAGTGGCAGCGCTTCCTAGCAAGGTGCACTTCTATTGTTTTTTGATTTCATCATGAACGAAGCTTCCTGTTAGAAGTCAAAACATCGTTTTTTTTAATTGTTATTTGGTTAGCATGTTTATTTTCTCTCCCTTTCCTTTTAGTATTCTTGCTTAGTACCCATCAGACTGATTTTCGCCGGACTCTCGATTTCAGTTCTTTTCTTTATCACTTGGGCTTGCAGGACCATAGCCTCTATGTATTGTGATGACATGTCGAACGAATAAGAAGTGTTGGTTTTATTGAAAAGTGTGGTTTAACGTCCCAAAACAACCATACGATTATGAAAGACGCTGTAGTAGAGGGCTCCGAAAGTTTTGACTACCTGGGGTTAATGTGCACCAAAATCTGAGCACACGGGCCTACAGCATTTTCGCGTCGCCCCGCCGCGGTGGTCTAGTGGCTAAGGTACTTGGCTGCTGACCCGCAGGGCGCGGGTTTGAATCCCGGCTGTGGCGGCTGCATTTCCGATGGAGGCGGAAATGTTGTAGGCCCGTGTGCTCAGATTTGGGTGCACGTTAAAGAGCCCCAGGTGATCTAAATTTCCGGAGCCCTCCACTACGGCGTCTCTCATAATTATATAGTGGTTTTGGGACGTTAAACCCCACATATCAATCAATCAATGATTTTCGCGTCTATCGAAAATACAGCCGCCGCAGCCGGGTCAGCATTTGATCCCGCGACCTGCGGGTCAGCAGCCGAGTGCCTTAGCCACTAGAGCACCGTGACGGAGCAAGTGTTGCAGGAGCCAACGTTTTGACAAGGGCCAATGTAATA
The DNA here is from genome assembly GCF_013339725.1 of Rhipicephalus microplus. Lineage (NCBI taxonomy): Eukaryota > Metazoa > Arthropoda > Arachnida > Ixodida > Ixodidae > Rhipicephalus > Rhipicephalus microplus. The sequence goes on from NC_051165.1 coordinate 306,007,839, forward strand.
CATAGTTGATGATTTCAAGCCATCTCTTTGAAAATGAGATACATAAAAGAAGAAAAAGGTTCTTTAACATTTAAAGAAACTCTCCTCGAGTGCTTGCTTTGAGGCATCAAAAAACTCAAAACGTTTTTACACTATAGTTTTCTGTTGTTACTTGAGCCTCCGTTCACCCCTCTGCAGGTTGCATAAAACCAATTAGAATCTGTATCTAAAGGCGTTATAGTGAATCTATAGATTATCAGCTGCGAACAGGCCACAACTCAAGATTTTTCTGTTGCTCCCAGGCAACCCGGCTTTGTTTTGATGCAGGCCACATTAATCAAAAGAAAGAAAGGTATTGCGAATAGACTTCACTGCAAACAGAGAAATGTCATTGTTTCCTATCACTTTACTCTTCTTTCAATGCTCCACCACTGTAGCGCCATGAAAATGCGATTTTGTTCTCGGCGGCAAAACAAGCGTCGTGGAAACAAAACAATAAAGTTGCTCGTATAGTGAGAACTCACGAACAAGAAACAAGATTACCGGGAGAGAACGCGTCGTATACAAAAAAAGCATAAAGAAACGACGTCCAAGCTGTAATGAAAACGGCCTGCGAGGCTCGTTTAATGACACCGGTAGTGCGGCCGAGCAAGACAACAAACGTGAAACGTGCCTCTGCGTGTATGTGCACAAAACGACGCTGAGCTATAGGCTTTAATAAAACAAACGTATCACAATGACTCCGAAGGCGCTTCTACCACCAGCATTATCAATCTATCCCATAGGGCACAGACACGCAGGAAAGCGAAACATGAAAGAAAAGCTTTCTGAGGTGGTGTTTTTGGTGTCGTATTGGCACGGGTTTAGGGTTCAGGCTTACACCGAAATGGAATTTAAAAATTGAGAAAGTCAGTGGAATTTCCTTTCGAACAGTATTAAGAACGGACAAACATGACACATACTGAACAAAAAAGTGTACATTGCAACGATTGCCGACCCTTTGAAGAGAAAGATTAAAGCCAGAGAGAGAAGAGGTGGACCGGAAAAAGTTGGGCTTCTCGAAAGCTTGCTCACATATACGAGCGGTATACTGTAGAGCGAAATCACTTCGCTCCCTCCTCCCCCCCCCCCCTAGCTATAAGGAGGCGTGCCATATCGTGAGCTTCCGTACAGATCCACTTTCTTTTGATCCTTCTTGTTTTCTTATCTCGACTCGCCCTTCGCTATTAAACTCGTTATCACCGAATGCAGCGTGAGGTAGGAAGATGAGAAGGGAAGTAAACGAAAGACTCGGGAAACGGAAACACGACCGCTTCGTCCCTGTTCGTGAGCTGTTGAACTCGCCGCGCGTATGCCTCATGGCGGCTGTGTGCCCTCCTCGTCCGCCTCGGTGGATCAATGATTACAGTGCTCGGCTGCTGACGCGAAAGTCGTGGGTTCGAACCCGGCTGAGGCGGTCACATTTCCATAGAGGCGCAAGGCTAGAGGGCCTGTGTCCTGGGCGTTGTCAGTGCGTAATACAGAACCCCAGACGGTCTCTAAATTTCTGAAGCCCTTCACTTTGGCGTCCTCCTTAATCATATCGTGGTTTGCGGATGTATAAGCCCGGAAATTATTAGTAATCGCCATGCTCCGTACTTTCCGCCGGCTTTTGTTCGCGATTCAAGTTTTATTGGCACGAGCAACGAGCGGCGATTCCTAGCACTTCTATTTGCGCACTTACTTCCTGGTTTCCCAAATGTTCAGAAAACGAGCTTTACAATAAAACTGATACAAAATCGACGATTCTCTTTTAGTCAAGACTTACGTACACGAAATACATACGACCATAACAGCGTAAAGTCTAGGTAAATATATAGGTGCAATTAAGTCTCATAAGAGTTAGTGAACGTAATTGAATGGGTTCATGGAAATGGCACACGCCATTATTCTGAGCAGTTGGGAGCGCTTCTGCGTTTCTTGGCGCACTGTCTAAATTGCACGCACTTTTCTGCGTGATCTTTGAAAATACCTTCGGCAGTGTGACGGAACACGAGATTAAACCAACGAATGTGCCTGGCACACGAGCTACATAGTGAGAGTGCCACGACCAGACACGTAACTCAAGGATTTGACTCAGGGTTCAAATGTTGTTTGTTCCCAGTAAGAACGGCGTTTCTAACAGCATGTGTTACGTTGATCGTACCTGAAAAAAGTTTGATACCTACAAGTACCCCCCCCCCCTAAAAAATAAATATGGAAGGCAACCTATGTAAAGGCATGTTCAGAACACATGTCTATTCATTGTTTAATCTCCCTAACGACAGGTTTGGAGATGAAACAACCAAGAGGCTGCAGAAAAATGCAAAGGTCAAATAGCGTCCATTATCTTTTGGTCACAGGTGCAAGCTTGGTTTTCCTTCTTTTTCACGCATACCCAGTAATGTGCTTCCTGCTTCCTAGTTGTCAAGATCAATCACCAAAATGTAAATAAGTGTAGTTCTGAGCGTTCACTCAACTCTATATTTCATAACAAAAGGTAAACGATGCAATAAAACTATGTGTGAATGAAAACAGAAGGTCCTCAATGATCATTAGTTGCCTTCAACATCCTTCTACTAAGAATAGTCTTTAATTATATTGAATACGTCGATGACGCAGAATCCAGCTTTGAGAGGGGATGCTCGTCGAAGTTTAATTCTGCCGTCGTAATGAGGGCACTTGACTTCAAAACGGAATTGAAGTTTTGTTACTACCGAGTTTCTGTTCTGTTAATTCAGTGGCTGCCTTTTCCTTTGTCTCCTTGTCCTACCATCCTCACGAAATGCTTTGTACAGTAACGCGTAAGTATGTCGCGCAGGTGATGCCAGTACTTTCATGCTAAACCTGAACAGGTGGCGTGATTCACGCACTATCTGAAGCTTAGTGAGTACTGGGGACTTGAATCCTACAACATAGAACAGCTAATCATACGCTCCTCTTGTTAATCTTCCCCGTCCTCTGTCTTTCTTTTTTTTTCTTTTCTTCATCACCAACAACGAAAGATTGGGCGTGCCAAAACAGCGCAAACAGCCGATGCAAACTCAGTACCCGCTGAAATATTTCTCGCTGGTAGTAGTTGCCATGACGCAGCACCTTTAAACAACAACCACAAAACGTTAGAGGCAGGGGCAAAAAAAAAAAACATCTTACGACTCTCCGTAAATATTGTCGGTTTCGGTTCGGCACCCTCTCCGAATGTCGCGGCTGCGTAGTGCTGCGTAACGTGATTAAGCAGCGCGCGAAAACATGCAGCTGTTTCACTCTGGCAATTCACCCGTGGCCCGTGCGACCGTGCGACGCCCCCGGCAAAACTAAACGCCCGAACGTTTGCGACCCTGCAGCGAGAGGGCGTCGGTAACGAATCGACGAAGCGCACTGGTGCTTTTACGCACGCACATATGCATGGCACGTCTTCTCTTGATGTGCGCATGCCTGGCAGTATTTACTCAGTATACAAATTAAGAAACACGCCCTCCGAAAACGGGGAACGATGACGCAAAATGTATTGAAAAGGAGAGTTGGTGAGCCAGAGTAACGTTACTGCAATGCAAACACATGTTCATGATATGTATATAAAACGAAATATTGTTCCGTAGTACGTGTACGCCTTATGTATCAAACCGGAAGAGAAGCAATGAACAGACGTATCCACATGAACACTGTCATCAGAGGATGCTGCCTATCGCTTCCAATAAGACAGTACGGTCACTTCTTTAAAGACGTACGCACGGGAACACATTGGAGTTCTCAACCCTCGGGGCTTCGCAGCTGGTAAGGCACTGCTTGCATAGTCATTTCCTTTCCTTTTTTTTTACTGCCACCTTTCTTCTCAATGTCAGCGTCTCACAAGCACCACAAGTGGGTGCGCGGAACGCATGCAGTGCTGGTGGGGTGGAAGATAAAGGGCGTGCCTACACTGTTTGTTTTACTCCAAAGGAAAAAAAAAGGGGGGGGGGGGGGTGGAGCTATGTGTGACTTGCCATTTATATGACACTTTTTATAGAGACACATCAACTATATTGTATTCCACATATATATTCTCCGACGAGTTTACAATCATTTAAAAGAGAGAGAGTTTTCGGATAGGGGCCGCAAAAATTTGGAGCCCCAAAGGCTTTTGCGTATGGACGCTTCGGGTGAAGCATGAGCGAAAAGTTTTCGAATAGGGTCTGTGGCGCTTTGGATACTCACCCAATTCTTGGTCGTGTCACTTTAGTGGGTGACATCACGTTGGTCTGACCCAAAACATTTGGGGCAGGCCTTGGAGCTCTCGCTAAATTCAAGAAATAGTGTCCCCAACCCAAAACCGAAATGCGGCTTGGGTTTTGGGCATGCGCTGTGGCCTTGAGGCTATTTGCGGGGGGCCCAAAACTTTTGGTCCCCTATTCGAAAACGCTTTAAGGACTAAAACAAAAATTGGTGCGCATCTTTAAAAAGAATCATATAAATCGCCAGCCAGAATAAAAAAAAACAAACATGAGTGTGATCCCTCTGCCATAAAAATCTGGATAACGCAAGAATGAGAACTGCGTCTTCATAGATGTAGTCCTCTCAGTGATTTCATCATGAGAGTTTGTACAAAGTCCATTGATGTTTGCCGCTATTGCATTGTTTTACGTAGATACACCCACATTCACGTCTAGCGCATGCAACCCCCCAACGCGACGATGAACACCTATGTTCATGATTTGACCATTGTGGTTGGTAGCTGAAGTTAACAACCCTACCTGCACAAAACGTATCGGAAATCTCATTCAAAGTTAGCATGAACAGGCACATGAGCACTGGTACTTGATATGCATTTCTTCAAAGCGTCTTAAATTAATGAGAGAAAAGGGCATGATGAGCGCTCCCGGGTAAAAGGGTAACCTACAACTGTGATTATGCATACGCTACCGTAGTGCGTGACAGCAACATGGAATAGAGGTTCGTAGTTTGAGCCACGAATGCAGGCGGGCGTTCCACGTCCCGCTGCAGCCTTTCGTATCCCGCCTTCAAACAACCGACATTCGCCCGTCAACATTGCTGCCTCTCTGCAGGGCTCACTACAGCAGTTTTATTATCAGTGGCGAAACGCCATTGGTGCGTGCAGATGCTACATGACCTCGCACTACATGTATACTGCACCGACAATGAGTCGTCACACGCTGTAACACGAAGCGGAAGGGAAAGTACACAACTGCGTCTATAGGACGATGCCCTTATGCTAGCGCGGCCAAAGTTTTGGGATGCTATCGAGATGCTTTAACCAGTGCCTCTGAGAGTGCGAGTCGGCGTGCCAGCCATCTCAGATGTCACGCTTTAACTGCGTCGTTGGCGAATCGTTAGGGAGTTTTAAAATAGCGTTAGCAGACGTTGCGGGCGTAGCGGGCTCCATATGAGATTTTTTTTTTAATTAGCATTTGCCCCCTCCGCAAACCCAAATGCACGATCCCAGCTGCACGACAGCGTCAACACCAGCGTTTTGCGGGCCTTGCGGGCCGCGCAGGCCGCACGATATTTCGAATTTGCTGTGGACGGACCGCAAACGCGAACGGCGGCTCACGTTACAAGGCATGCGCAGTGGCGGCGACGGCACCGCTACGGCTTGCGGTGCGCTATTCTAAAGCTCTCTATTCTCTTAGTATGTGTCATGCAGTGCTACTTCAGGTGTCCACTCACAGACGGCGGTAGTCTTACTCCCCACACATCCGACAAACACAGAGCATTGTTCGAGGGAGAATGTGTGCGAGATAGACGGCGAGTTTCTGAAAAGTCTTACATCTGTGTCTATAACACAGTTGACCCAGCATCGCGTGCTTATCGTCGTATATCAAGGGGTTGGAGGTTTGATTTCCGGCACGCGAAATGACCTATGAACGTCATCTCTTTGACGGAAATAAGTGATTGATTGATTAATGTATGGGGTTGAACGTCCCAAAACCACCATGTGATTATGAGAGCCGCCGTAGTGGAAGGCTCCGGAAATTTCGACCACCTGGGGTTCTTTAACGTGCACCCTAGACGGAAATAAGTGTCTGAAGTCTTGTTGAACTCCGGCATAAAACGTGCACTCTCGCCTTAAAACAGTTGGCAACGGAATCTCTTTTTTTTTTCTTATACGGAAATGATAGCAGAGAAGGAAAGGCAGACAAGTTAGTTGAGGACATCTGGCTCGCTTCTTACTCACGGTAAAGGTGGATTCACACCAGAGAACGGAGGTGGAATTCTCGCAGCAGACGGTGCATCACGTGACGTGTGCGTCATCGAAACGTGCCGTCCTCGCTTCATCCGCTCTCCTCCACTGGATGGAAATGTGTCACCGCTATTTCTATTCCTCAGTTTGACGGTCGTCTGCTCTCGATTGAGAGGATTGAGCGTCAAATCTGTTAACATTGGTCGGATTGGCGTGGGTAGGAGGCAGGCAGTCGGCTTAAAAGCCACGTGTTTTATACTCGGCGACATGGAGGAAGATTTAAAGGCGATAGTTGTTCTGGGGACCTTCGACGCAACAATTTTCGTCTGTCTGTACGTTTGTCTGTTTGTCCGCCCTTAATGGTATACCCTAAACGGCACCAAAGAGGCAAAACAATACTCCAAAAGGCCGACCCCATCCGCAACGCCCACCAATATTGCTCATGATTCAGCGTTCTTACTTGCGTAATTGTCAACTGAAAATCAAATATTACACATATTTGAGGCACCAAAAGAACATGACCATATTCTGTAAGTGTGTCTCTTACTAGAAAAGGAATACATAAGTAATTTTAAGGATCATGTTGCGCTGCCCATGCAACACTTGCATGAAAAGACAAGCGTTTCGAACACTTTGCTAAGATGACACGGTGGTGGCACCTATCCTTCGCCTTGCGTTCTACATCTTAACACCTCCGAGACGGGCGCTGGGGCATGCGCGCTTCGTTTTCCAAGATAACTGCCAGATAGCGCTCATGTCTCTCGTGTGACAGGACTTGATGCGCTCGCTTGCCTCCGCTGCAAGCTCGTGGCACTCTAACCCAGCGCCTCCAGAATACTATTCACTGATTTTCTTGCACAGAACATCAAATAAACGTTGTGTTCACTCTCTCCAGACGCAAGGCTATCGTCTTTCGGCGACATTTGCAGTGTGACATGCGGATACGGGGCCATTTTCTTCTTCTATGCTCGGCGACCACTTTTCTTGGCACTGAAGGGAAAGCTACGGAGGCGGAGCTTCTACACATGTAGCAATATGCGAAGTAGTTCATTTTGGCGCGCGTCTCCTAACGCTGTGAAAAGTGACGAGGGCACACCATCAGCCTTTCATGTAGGCCCAGATGCCACTTAGCGTTTGAGGTGCACGCCAAAAGCGGGACTTTCTCCCGCGTTGCATGAGCATAGGAGTCGAGAATATTGCCACGTTCCATTTCCCAAGTTTTTGTTATCGTCCCAAAACACCACACGATTCTCAGCGCAAACCGCGCCTGCAGTTTTCGAGAAGGTTCCGGACTGTAGTAGATCATTTCGATAAGATCACGCCCACTGTGCGAACGGTACAGATTGTTCTAGAACCTACGCCACCGCCAGCGATAACGCTAGAACGCAAGAGTATAAATGCCGACGCGCTTCGCCGCTTGTCAGTAGTTGATCGAAGGCCGACGCTCCGTTCGCCGCTATCAGTCCGAGACTGCTATCTGTGCGAGACTGCTGCTGTAATTGGACTTTCCGTTTACCGCGCACAGGTTCGCCCAAATAAACAGTTAAATCCCAACACCAAGTCTCCTGTCTTCGGCCGCGTCACGACCCCATGACATCTGGTGGAGGTGCTGCTTCGTTCATGTACCGGACGTCCCCGTCAAGCCGTGAACCCAGCCCACGTCGCGGAGAAGACACCGACGCCAACCAGGAGCAGCGAACAAGCCGAATAGAAAGCTACCACCGGAGCCCACGATGGTCATGCATCAACCCAGGGAACCACCAATTTTCCATGGGTCATCGTTCGAAGACCCGGAGTACTGGCTAGAAACATACGACCGTGTGGCCGTGCTCAACCACTGGGACCATGACGAAAAGCTGCGTCGTGTGTTCTTGTATTTGGAAGACACCGCAAGGACCTGGCTCGAAAATCGGGAGTCCACGCTCCGAACGTGGGATGATTTCTGCGGTGCATTCCTGCAAACGTTCGCGAGCGTCGCTCGCAAAGAGATTTGATTGATTGATATTTGGGGTTTAACGTTCCAGAACCACCATATGATTATGAGAGACGCCGTAGTGGAGGGCTCCGGAAATTTCGACCACCTGGGGTTCTTTAACGTGCACCTAAATCTGAGCACACCGGCCTACAACATTTCCGCCTCCATCGGAAATGCAGCCGCCGCAGCCAAGATTCGAACCCGCGGCCTGCGGGTCAGTAGCCGAGTACCTTAGCCGCTAGACCACTGTGGTGGGGCGGCTCGGAAAGAGAGGGCCGCTGCTTTATTAGAGACCCGGGTTCAGAAGAAATGACCCGACTATTCCGTCACGCTAACCCAGACATGCCTGAGGAGAAAAAAGTTCGTTTCCTCATGCGAGGGGTCAAACAGGAGCTCTTCGCGGGACTGATGAGAAACCCACCGAAAACCGTCCAAGAATTTGTAGCCGAAGCGACCACTATCGAAAAGACCCTGGACATGCGCACCAGACAGTATAATCGTCACCTGACTGGCGACTGCGCTGCTGCTTAAGCCAGACTCCGGAGATCTGCGTGAAACGATCCGAGCGATCCTACGAGAAGAGCTGCGCAAACTGTTGCCTTCGGCGCAGCCTCAAGTGGATTCAATCGCCGACATTGTGCGAGAAGAAGTTCGGCAATCGCTTCAAATTCCCCACGCACCACTGCCCGAGCCGGAAGCTATGAGCTACGCCGCTGCACTTAGCCACAACGCTCCTCCCCGTTCACGCCAAAACGTCACCCCATGGCACTTCCGTCGACAGACGCCACCGCCGCCACCACCCCCACCGACGTCATACCGTTCGCCAGCGGCCCAGCGCAGTGCACCGAGGAAGACGTGTAGCGCACCCCTGACCATCGCCCGCTCTGCTACCACTGCGGCGAGGCCGGACACACATACCGCCGTTGTCAGTACCGACAGATGGGACTGCGTGGCTTCGCCGTCAATGCACCGCGTCCACAGTCAGGAGAACGACCACGTGACATCGCCGACTACCTGACAGGAACTCGGTGGACACCACGAAGCCCTTCGCGTTCGCCGTCGCCCAGCCGCCGCACGTCACCGCACCACCGGCAGTACTCTGGCCCAACGCGGGGCCGATCTCCTAGCCCGTATCCGGGAAACTAAGGGCAGCAACCGGTGGAGGTGCGGTTGCTGTGCGACAAACTACCGAAGATCCTCCTCCGACGACGACGACGCGACGGAGCTTTCCGAACACAACGACAACCAGGCAAAGCCCTGACGGCGAAAGCTCACTTACCGAAGGTGGCCTGACGACGCAACATGCAAGCAGCGGAACAAGCCGACGCAGCCGTGACCCGATGCCACGCCCTAACTGTAATGCGAGACGGCGAACTAGCGACCTCGACGTTCTTATTGACGGCCACAGTGTGACCGCTTTCGTCGATACTGGAGCCGACTATTCTGTCATCAGTGGGTCGTTCGCCGCGAAGTTAAAGAAAGTTAGGACAGCTTGGAAAGGCCCTGAAATCCGCACAGCCGGAGGTCATCTCGTAACGCCTGCAGGATTCTGCACAGCGAGAGTCACCATTAACGGCTGTATTTATCCTACAGACTTCGTAGTCCTACAGCGTTGCTCTAGAGATGTCATCCTCGGCATGGACTTCTTATGCCTCCATGGTGCTGTCATCAACCTAAAAACAAAGTCGATAACTTTATCCGCAGAAGAAGCGCTACCGCCGCACACGCCGTCAGGACACCATGCCTTGAATGTGCTGGAAGAACAAGTCACCATTCCGCCTCGCTCAAGCGTCATTATTTCAGTCGGCGCTCCTAAATCACCTGACTTGGAAGGCGTCGTTGAAGGCAGTCAGCATCTGTTGGTCACCCGTAATATTTGCGTCGCAAGAGGAATTGCAGAGCTGCGACGAGGCAAAGCAACGGTTATGCTCACGAATTTCAGCAATGAGTACAAACATGTGAACAAAGGAACAATGGTCGCATACATCGAAGAAATTGTCGAAGCCACCAGTGCTTTCGCCCTCGCCGATTCTGCGGAACCTGCTCAGAGAAACCAAGCCCTTCCCATAGCTTTCGACGTCAATCCCAGACTTCCGAACGATAAGCAAGAACAGCTCAAGGCCCTGCTCCTGCAATACGAAGATTGCTTTTCGTCGTCATCGAAAATTCGGCAAACCCCAATCACGAAACATCGCATCATAACCGAAGAAAATGCCAGACCACTCCGTCAGAGTCCGTACTGGGTTTCGACGCGAGAACGTGAGGCCATGAAGAGACAAGTTGATGAAATGCTGCGGGATGACATTATCCAGCCGTCCAAGAGTCCATGGGCATCCCCCGTGGTGTTAGTGAAGAAAAAGAATGGGACCCTACGTTTCTGCGTCGATTATCGCCGCCTGAACAAAATCACAAGAAAGGACGTGTATCCTCTCCCACGAATAGACGACGCACTTGATCGGCTCCATAACGCCAAGTACTTTTCGTCAATGGACCTCAAGACTGGCTATTGGCAAATCGAAGTCGACGAAAGAGACCGAGAGAAGACGGCGTTTATAACACCGGACGGCCTCTTCGAGTTTAAGGTGATGCCCTTCGGCCTTTGCTCAGCGCCTGCAACTTTTCAACGCGTTATGGATACAGTACTGGTAGGATTGAAGTGGCAGACTTGCGTTGTGTACTTGGACGGCGCCGTCGTGTTTTCCTCGAGTTTTGACGAATATCCTCGGCGCCTTGAAGCTGTACTTGAAGCCATCAAGACTTCCGGACTCACACTGAAGCCAGAAAAGTGCAGATTTGGGTATGAGGAGCTCTTGTTTCTGGGGCACGTTATCAGCAAGTTTGGAGTTCATCCCGATCCACGGAAAACAGCCGCCATCGCCGACTTCCCACCACCCACTGACAAGAAGGCCGTGCGCCAATTTATGGGCCTGTGCGCCTATTATAGGCGGTTCGTGAAAAACTTCGCCCGCATCGCCGATCCTCTCACTAACCTTACCAAGGCCGACGCGGAGTTCAAGTGGGAAACGCCACAGGAACACGCTTTCCAGGAGCTTAAACATCGCCTCCAGACGCCTCCGTTACTTGCCCATTTACGAATTCACCGAGACAGAAATACATACTGACGCAAGCAGCGTAGGTCTTGGCGCCGTTCTTGTGCAGAGGGCTGACGGACTTGAAAGGGTTATTAGTTACGCCAGCCGATCGCTATCCAAAGTAGAAGCAAATTATTCCACAACAGAAAAGGAGTGCCTCGCCATCATCTGGGCTACGTCAAAATTTCGCCCCTACCTCTACGGCAGGCCCTTCAAAGTTGTGAGCGACCACCACGCCTTGTGTTGGCTAGCCACCTTGAAGGACCCTTCAGGTTGCCTCGCACGATGGAGCCTGAGACTTCAAGAATATGATATTACTGTCATTTACAAGGCCGGCAAAAAACACTCCGACGCCGACTGTCTCTCTCGTGCGCCGGTCGACCAACCGCTACCCGACGACCCGGATGATGACTACTTCTTGAGAACGATAACTACCGACGACTTCGCTGAACGACAGCGGGCCGACCCGGAACTTAAGGCCCTAATAGAATACCTCGAAGGCAGGACCGCCGAAGTCCCGAAGGTATTCAAGTGCGCACTTGCGTCGTTCTTTCTACGAAACGGTCTTCTACAAAAGAAAAACTTTTCACCGCTTCGAGCCAAGTACCTCCTTGTGGTGCCTTCAGCTCTGCCACCAGAACTCCTGCAGGCCCAGCACGATAATCCGACGGCAGGGCACCTCGGTGTTTCTCGCACGCTCGCGAGAATACAAGAAACGTACTACTGGCCACGTTTTACCACCGACGTCACTCGTTATGTGAGGACATGCCGCGACTGTCAGTGACGCAAGACACCGCCGACAAGGCCAACGGGACTTCTGCAGCCAATTGATCCACCTTGCCGACCTTTCCAGCAGATTGGTATGGACCTACTGGGGCCGTTCCCGACGTCGGCTTTCGGAAACAAGTGGATCGTGGTAGCTACCGACTACCTCACCCACTACGCCGAGACAAAAGCCCTGTCAAAAGGCAGTGCATCCGAGGTAGCTAAGTTCTTCGTCGAAAATATCGGCCTACGTGACGGCGCGCCGGAGGTCCTTATCACCGACAGAGGAACGGCATTCACTGCCGACTTAACTCAAGCGATCTTGGCATACAGCCAAACAAACCACCGCCGGACGACAGCGTACCACCCACAGACCAACGGCCTCACCGAGCGGCTTAACAAGACGATCGCTGACATGCTGTCAATGTACGTCGATGTCGAACACAAGACATGGGATGCCATTCTTCCGTACGTGACCTTCGCATACAACATGGTGGTGCAGGAGACGACGCAGATATCTCCATACAAATTGGTCTACGGAAGGAGCCCGGCAACGACGATCGATGCCATGTTACCCAACGTCACCGACGAAGAAAACCTCGAAGTGAGCGAATACCTTCAACGCGCCGAAGAAGCCCGACAACTTGCGCGTCTCCGTATCAAGAATCAACAGACTACCGACAGCCACCGTTACAACCTTCGACGGTAGAGATTGTTCTGGAACCTACGCCACCGCCAGCGATAACGCTAGAACATTCGACGGCAAGAGTATAAATGTCGACGCACTTCGCCGCTTGTCAGTAGTTGATCGAAGGCCGATGCTTCGTTCGCCACTATCAGTCCGAGACTGTTATCTGTGCAAGACTACTGTTGTAATTGGACTATCCGTTTACCGGGCACAGGTTCGCCCAAATAAACAGTTAAATCCCAACACGAAGTCTCCTGTCTTCGGCCACGTCACGACCCTGTGACAATATACACGAGGATTCCGCGAACGTAGCTCCGGCTGTGTGCATGCGACGTGCCCACTGCTACACCAGATGAAAGTAATCACGTGACTATTCGGTCCACGGAGCAACGGGACTTTGCCCTCGCATGTGAATCTAGCTAATCGGAATGGGGGAGATCAAAAAGACGGAGAGCAATAGATAAAGAGGCGGCACATAATACAACACACACACACAGTCCATCATACTTGCGTGGCTCGTGACAGCAGTATTCAAGCCACTTGTTCGGGACTGTTACATTTGAAAACTCAATGGAGACCTTCGTCACCTTCAGCTGCGATATCTTTTGTACAGGATATGTAGCAGTGGTTTAAACAGAGGTATACGTCTATTTCGAGATACTATTGGGTGGACGCGAGAAACTGTCTGTCCAAATTACATCCCGGATAGTGGCACGGAATGTTCTGTAACCATAACACCAGGCTTTTGGTCAAAGTGATTTGTAGCGTTCCATGAAGCCGTTGCGGGTCATGTACTGTAGTCTGGCAAGCTTTAAGTACTACGCTAAGAAGGCAGACAAAGAAGTTGAACACGATAAATGATTAGCATTGAATTATTCTGAAGAAGGACCTCCGCAGGTTCTACGCTTAAGGACTCACATTTATTCCAGCGCGTAAGACGAGACGTCAGAGGGGCGATAATCGCAAGGATAGCTAAGTTAGCGCGTATGTCTTTTCTTCAACATCCGGGTTCGGGCTAGCGGCCGAGCGTCCGCGTAGTGCTAATGAGGCTCGAACTTGGAGGAAAAAAGCGGTTGAGCTGTCTCACTGCGGGAAATATAGGTCGCCAAGCTCAAACAGCCATATGCGAGGGCCTCAATTCTCATGGGACTTTCCTTCTTTCTTCATGTTATCATCTGAACGAGTCCCGTTACAGACGCAGCTGTTGAGTGATCACCGCCTTACGGAGGAGGATTCGCACTCGCCGAGCGGCTTTGCCCCGCGGCTTGCATGCACGTGCTCAGCGGGAAAGCACGACTCGCACTGGTAGAGTGTTCTCGGAGCAGCGGCGCGGAAACGCAAACACGCCCGCACGCTTTCCACGTCGCCAACTCGGTGGCGCCGGCGATATTTGGCTCGCGAATTAAGCGACGCTGCTTCAGGGCTTTGGCACTCGTGCAGTGTGGGGCTGGTTTTATATTAGTTTTTTTTGTCGTTGCACATTTCGGTAACGTTCCGATCGAGTTTCGTCCTACTATTTTTTTCTTCGTATATTGTTTGTTTTCTCTTAGCAGCAGATCTTTCTCGCGTCTGGTTACCTGACGTCATCTGCACTCACTGATGATGTCGTCTCACCGGATCACGATCGTTATGAGATTAGTCGCGGGCGTTCTTTCACAGCAAACTTAGAATTGTGGCTGCTTGAGCTTTTTTTTTTGTTTAGGCTTTTCTGAAGCCATGGCAGCATTCACCTGTGATGTAAGACTAAATATCACCAGGGTCACGTGCCTTTCATTTTTGATGCAATAAAAAAATATCAGGGTTCTACTTAACGTAGTTGAATATACCTGGCTCCTGGTTGCTTTTGTGTTTTTTTTTCTGAAATAAAAGAAAGTAAAACGTATACGTAAGAAGTGAAGTTTTTTGTTGTGTGTATTTCTTTTCAGATGGGAAATGGGGAAACGTTTTCAGAAGAAATGTTGTTAGTAGCCCCTGTGGTGTGATTGTCTGTGTGTTTTGTGTATTTTCTTTCTACATTATGATTATTGGCAAGCGCCAACTACTCAACAAGTACTGTATACCCACTGGACGGCTTCAAGCTCTCCAATGGTAGAGTAACTAGTACTCTAAATCGTTACTCACTTGTCTTATGCACATAACCACCAGGGACGGCTTTCAGCTCTGCCATCGTAGAGTACCGATTACTCAAATCGTTAACCTCTTTTTCTAAATAAACAACCCAGTATTGACAAGAGTTGGCCTCCCCCCCCTTTAATGGTTAAAAGCGCTGATACTCTTGAGACACTCTAATACATCAAGCTTCTAGTGATTCTTTATGTCTTGGTGTACAAGTTTTATGGTCCATGACAGGGCGATGGCGTTTTTTTATTTAAATGTTTGTGGTAAATGTTTTTCGTCTAGCGAACCGCGCTAACACACAATAGGAGGCATTTTTGCTGCGTTGCCCTAGCAGAATAATCAGTATTCTCGTCACATACGGATGCACAAACGGGAGAGAAGGCAGATTCTATTAGCTTGCAACAATTTTTTTTCTACTACAGTGCACTGGTCGCCGCGTGCTCGAAATTCCCGAGTTTCGCCAAGAGTGCACGTGTACTGACAAACGTACAAAGGGAGGGGGGGTTAGCAGTTTCCAGACCTAGCTGCCATAGGAATACCTTGGATAGTGGCCTGGGAACTTTTGACTATCCCTGTACGTATTTAGTGGCATGAGTGACGAGTGGAATTCTTAATTCTCTTCCAAGTACTTCCGGTCGAGCACTTATTTCTGGTACCCAGACTCTTCCGAAAAAGTATCGTAAATTTTGAAACTGGTACGCAACAGATAGTTCTGATCAAAGAGGTAAAAAGAAGTGGAAACTCTCAACGCTTTGCCAGATGAAGTAAAGCCAGTGTCCTCCCCCGCCCCCCCTCCCCAATTCAAAAACCCTCGGAAACATGTTCTTTTCTGGTGGTGCTACGACTTAGAGATAAAGAGGCCTTGATCATATAAAATAAAAGAGAATTCTTCCCGACGAAAGCAAGACGTCGAGATCAGCATTGGTGACTTAATATCTGGTAAAGTTTGCCGAGACGTCGGGTGTGTTAGCTCTAATAAGTAAAGTGTCTAACAAAGGAAAAGAAAACAAGCTCTTAAATGAACGTATGCTAAAAAATATTAACGCAAAGACACCTTTTCAGCACTAAATGACCCGAAAAACTGCCAAGTTAAGAGCAAACTTCATAAGCGCGAAAATGCACGCGACAGCGACGAGCGGTGCTAGGAGCGACGAAACAGGGCGTTCGCGCGACGTGTCGCGTGCTCGTTTTCGCGCGATCGCTCGGTTCTCCAGATTTGGAAACCGTCGCTCATCGCCCGGAAGTGCTGGGCTCAAGCGCTGGGCCAATAGCGAAAAACCGGAAAAGACAAAGACTACACAGGTGCACGTGACCCTGCCCGAGTCACGTATGCGCAACAAGAAATAACGCAATGTTTACGCATGTGCATATAAAAAAGTGCTGCAAAGCATTCATAAACACTTTCCGTTCCATTACACAACAATATATTTTATTTTTGAATTGCATACCGCTCGCTACGCGGTTTTCTTGGTGCGAGTAGACGGCCTCATGCCAGCAACGGTGGAGTTCGCTCGCCGAAGCCGTCGCGTGAATGAGGTTTGCCTGCGCTAGCGACTGATCGCGCGAAGGCGATCTACGTCGCGTCGCTCGTCGCTGTCGCGTGCATTTTCGCGCTTATGAGGTTTGGCCCTTAAACTCGTCGGGCTTGCGAGAAAAACGCTCTTTCGTTCTCCGAACATCGATGGTTTATCGTGCCCTTATAGTAAGATGGCGGCCACAGCCGCCATTTATTGGGGGACACGGCTTCCCTCTTGAACAATTATTCTTAATCTACCAATTTTTAAAACCTCTTTGTTCCGGTTGAAATCTACATCTTTAACGAATACGTACGATATTGGCTCAGAAGTCTACATAGAAAAGTACCAAGGAACTATCAGCATAAGAGAAGTAATGGAGTGAGTTCGCTGACACCTCTTTTTTTCAACAGTTGGGATCGTTGCGGCACCACGCGTTTCTTTCCACGTGGCCTTGGTGGCCAGCACACGAAACTCAAGCTTAACCCTGTAAGAATACAGCAGGCTACACAAACTCCGACGTGCTGCTTCCCCCACCAGTCAGCTAAATGAAGAATAAGGGTTATCTTTGTGTTTGAACGAGACAGCATCGAACAGCTCGTTTGCGAAAATTTCGGTGCCAGCGTCGTTGGTTATGAGTTGAAAGTAAGCTTTTCCGTGACAGGAAAATTGCGAGAGATTCAAATAAAGTGAATGAAAATTTTCGGTTCCAACGACAATGAACCTCTGACCTTCATTGTAGCAAGCAGGTGTCCAATCACAGAGCCACGCCACCACTTGAAACTGCTTCGTGCCACAGTCAAGTGTACTTCAGCAAAGAAGGTGAAGCATCCTCCAAGGTATTTGTTTACGTACGTATAACATTTCTTTTTCATATATGAGCGGTAAGCTTTATCAGTACAATGAACGTGTTTTATGTATATGCTACATTTGCAGAATGGTCATATTTCTCTACACTGCCACTATCTTCAAAATATCTCTCAATGCCTTCCTCCCTTTCTAAAGAGTAAGCAGTCGTCGTGTCACCCAGTCACACTTGCACGCCTCATCACGCAAGTGCACTTGCTGGTAGGCCTTTTTTCTGCCTGTATACTTTAGTCTTCCTTCCCATATAATATACCAAAACATAACAAAAATGACACATATATTATATGAAAAACATATAAAAAATGACACTGTTATCGATTACCAATTCAAAGTAAGAAGAAACAAGCATGGCACTACATGCGTCAACAATATCAGCATGAACGCAGCCAGTCTGAGGCCAAGGACGACACGTGTTGACCAGCCGATTAGAGCAAACCTATGAGATGCTCAACGTCCTTTGCAGAGATTCAATATTGGCTACCCCCTTATAGGCAGTGAAAGAGGTCAGACAAAAAGGTTAAACGCTGGCGGCGAGGGAGGGGGTAGTAATAGAGATTTTAGAAACGCCACCTTTCTCCCCTTCGGATTGCCCCTAGCGCTGCGTGTGGCCATCGAGGCATCATTCATCCGAGTAGCGAAAGGATACCGGTGGCTGGTAGCGCCGTGCTTAAATATGCGTCCCCTCCTCAAATATTTACAGCGCCGCTTCTCAGGAGCTCGCGGCCACTCTTTCTTTCCTTGTGCCACTTAATCCGATTTGTTCTGGAGGCTGAATTTACTAATTAAGCAGATTTGTAATGCGCTCACGGCCTCTGGTTAGCTGGTCTTGCGCGTGTGTCTTCTTTCGTGCACGTTCGCTTTCCTTCGTATAGTGAGTGGATGTAGCAGCCGGTTTCTTTTCTCCCTCCTTTCTTGGCGCACGTTCTTGTTCTGTGTTCTTGCTGAACTGCTCGTGGCCACTTACGGCCGGCAGTGCCTGTGTCTGGCTGTTTGGTTTTTGCCGTGGGCTCGCAACTCATGCCTCAATTAATGAAGCGCCTGGCGTGCTCCTCCCTCCGGCCTCTCTAGCGCCGTCAAGCGCGCGGCTGGTAGCCGCTGAACAAAGGGGGCATTGTCCAGTGACGTGGGCTGCCTTTTTTCTTTTTCCTACTGCACGCAGACGCCCTTGCTTCGCATGTATGAGACACGTGGTATTTTTTGTTCTGTTACGTTACCTTGGTATCGTCTTAGGAACCAGTGACCTGCTTCGTGTGTTACGGCCTGAATACATGCATAAGAGGAGCAAAACTACTATAAGAACGATGCATCACCTATATTTAAGGGAAAACAAAGCGCTGATAATTGCTCACTTGTATGTGTTAACAATAAATGAGACTTAGCTACGGGTTACGTAGTGATTCTGAAGCAATTGATTTCCACCTGTGGCTTGACTGCAATGTACATCACGTGCCATTGCTTTATCTGTGAGCGCTGACAACCATTGTCGAAAGCAGGACGGAATGGTGGTGTCCTAGAGGAGCAGTAGGAGTAATAAACTTTATTATCAGCAACCACCAGGTTAAGATGGCCGTGCCTAGGCCTCCCATGAGGGAACGTCAAGGGCTTGCCTCGATGCCACCTTAAGGGCGTGCTGGGTCATTTTTTTTTTTTTCAAAGCAGGGTCTATATTCTCACTGTGAATACGCTTCCGTGTTGGCAGTGTATTTCGGACTAGACAAATGCTCACATACAGTCTTTTAGCACGTGTATTCTGTAAAAGAAGCAAGTGGGATTTCTAAGAGCTCGTTTTTCTTCGTAAGACAGAGCCTGTGACCTTCGAATCCACAGGCTTGATCCCTTATTGTGGCAAATCATTTTCGTTCAGTTCAGTTTGCTTTCTTTACATTTCTGACCATAATGGAATACGCTATTATTTGCTGGGCATTATTGTCTACTAGTTCTCAATAATATTCTGTAAAACAGTTTCAGCGGACGGTGCGGCTATTGTGTGAGTAGACAACATTTATTGCGAGAAAATCTGCGTAGTGTCCCCACGGTCGTAAGTGCGTTGCGTTTGGCTCCTTGAAGTAAATAATATAATAGAAGTAAATAAGAATGACTGTTATACGTAACTTTGACGCTTACATAGGATTTATGCATGATTGAGTTCTTGCGGCAACGTTCCATAAAAGAAAAATCATAAAATTTGCGGTATTAGTTACTATAACACCAACACTAACGTAGGTAACAAAAAAAAACTGGCTTTTTTCTGCACGTTGCATGTCTTCAGTTATAGTAATCTGAACGTTTGCTCCATACGTTATCCGAGGCATATATATGTCATGTCGCAGGCTCGTTTCCGCTGTCGCGATGTTCACAGTTCATTGCAGGTGAAATGCTATAGAGGCCCGTCTGCTGTCCAATGTTAGTGCATTTTCACGAACACCAGATGGTTAAAATTTCCAGAGCACTTGCTTACGTTGTATATTCTATATTAATACCGTGCTTTTTGGTTCGTAAAAACCCAGATAATATTATTTGGCCTACAAGTCTCCCTATATGAAGGCTTAAATGAGCAGTAGCCACTTAGCAACCAAAGAGACATCTTTCGTAGGCGTTGATAATAAGGAGCGAGGAGCAATACACCTCCCATCTGGCTTCATTCAAAGAGAAGAAAGATATGAAAGATGGAGCTGTAACCCGGCGCAGTGATGTATAATAATAGAAATGCTGTCCCAATGCAAGTATGTCGCATTCAGCAGCGGCTAAGTGCATTGGCGCGTCTTTACCGTGGCCCAAGCAGATCAGTCACCTGTGGTAACCACCGATGCCCCTGGGCTCGCAGCAGAGTCTCGCCTTTCGCGACAAACACCACTGCTGCAACGCCAAGGCCTATAAGAAGAAAGTGAGCTCTCGTGCCGGTGGCCGCGTTCCAATCTTCTCCGAGCGTACTTCCAGCGCGGTTACTTCTTTGGCGCGTGGAATCCAGGACGTTCATAGGCTTACCGCCACAGGGCAGTGTGTAGCCCGAAGAGTCCAGCTGCCATCATCACCGCACTTCGGGTGCGCACCGAGTCTGTATTTCACTATCGGCACTAATGAATCAATAAAGATCGGCGCCCTCGTCTGTGGTTGGGAGGAAAGTCTCTTGCCGGCACGCCGGAACGTCGTGGGCTGTCGCATTCTCAGAAAGCAGCCTTGTTCGTAGTCCCTCGAGAATTAGGCCAACTCCGTGAAACCCCGTATGGCCATTGAGGGAGACAGATAGGCCGCACTGATACACCCTGTCGAAGGTAGAACCTCCTTCTACAGTTACTGGGTACTGTACAGACGTATTCCAAGAAGGCTGTTTCGTATAGCTTGGTGTTTTAAATAAGTCACATGAATCACTCGCTAGTCAATATTTTTCAAAAATAAAAATGTAACGGCGAATTTGTCGATGCACCACAATAAACCGCTTTCTAAGCTACATAAAAAGCATGGCTGATCTCTCCATCATAGCTTGCAACATGTTTTTTTACTCTGTTTATTTCTTGTTTTTACAATGTACAATGTGACACCACTCCTGTATTAATCCCATCATAGGATTGACAGTATTCTGAATAATAATAATAACAACAATAATAGCAACCGGTTTACCGCGAATGGGAAAAGTATCTTCACAGAAGTAGTGCTTGTTGTGCAGTCACTATGAAAGTTGTTCAATGTATATTGGTGCTGAGAAGCTATAGCACCGTTCGCCTATTGGTGTGTGAGGAATATATCCACTTGTATATTTGTGTATGGGAGCTGTAGAACCGTTTGGCAACTATGGCACCATTTGATGTGGAAGTACCCACGTTAGAACTTAATGGCACATCTCGACCGTGATGACTAGCACCCATCGTTGTGGTAGCTAGAGTTTCGAACATGTACCTGGACACAGCGTATCTTGAATATCGCGCAAAGATAGCATCAACGAGCACATAACAAACCCTGGTAGTCGATACGCACTTCTTCAAAGCGTCGTCAATTTAAGGGAGAAAGGGCATTGTGTGAGCACTCAAATATGGTGACCCATAAACGCCTGTGCTCATTATATGCACTCACACTGGGCTTCGGGAACACAAGAGGCAGAGGTTCAGTGCTTCATACGCAAACACGTGAAGGTGTTCCACATCTCTCTGGCCCTTGTGTCGCTCCACCAAAGCACGACATTCGCCCGTAGACATCGTTGCCATGATTAAAGCGCTTACTGAAGCAGATGTGACGGTCAGTGCTATAACACCCGAAGTATAGTCGGCGAATTACCATTGGTGCTTGGAGAAGCTGCAAGATAAGGACAGCAAGCTGTCGCACGGTAACACGAAGAGAATGCAAAGAACATAACCAAGTCTGTAAATGCACGATGTAAGCGTGGTCAGGGTTTGTCACTGGTATTAAGAAGCTTTAATTGTGGCCTCCGATATTGGGTGCCGGCACGCGATCTCGGACGTCATTTTTTCACTCCAGCGTCGACGAATAACTCTCTATCGATACTAATGTAATGCCGAATCAGTTCTCTTCACCACTCACAAGCACCGCCCCGCCTCACCAACAATTCCCTTTGAAAGAGAAAATGTAATGTATGAGAGATATAAGGCGTGTTTGTAATGAGATGTATAACTGCTTTGCAGCTAAGGCGATGACGCCCTGGTGCTTTTCTTCGAGGGCCAAAGAGTCACAGCTTCCACTCGAGAGGGCGAAGTTTTTTTCAGGTTTTTCTTTTTCTTGTGGACATTATTATTACAACGTCGTATTAGTGACGGAACTACGTAAATAAAGCCTTGGTGGACCACGGCATCAACCATTTTTGTGTCACAAAATTACAGATCATCTCCCTCTACGGGCAACCATCACGGGATGAGAAAGCATCGTGGGGAGGGGGGGGGGGTACGCAACGAGTTGACGTTTATTTTATGTGACCTATAAGATGGTGATTGCCGAGGAGTTTGAGTTACCTCTTGCCGACGCTGTCGTTTACGTTCGGCTTCTCGAACCTGCTCTTCTCTGCGGTTGTGGCACTGCTGCTGCAACTTGCGCCGACGTTGACATTATAGAGTTTTAGTACTGCGGAATGGTGCTACGTACGCATCACGCAAGCGCCTTGCGTTACGTGGCGTCGTTTGCCACCAATCGGATTTTAGTACGCCGTAGTACCCGCGTACGTAACGAGCGTGAAGCGTGTTGCGCCATCTGGTAGATCAAAATAGAAGCATGTGTTGTTGACAGCCAATGTGAGCCAATCCAAGTGTTATAGCCAGATTATGGCCATATTTTAAGCCACAGAGCCGGTCGGTGCTTGCCTTCGATGCCACCATTTTGCAAAAGGAAGTCTCGTGCTGTCGCGAACTTGTTCGAGAGCGGCGCGATCAGCTCATACGTACGCACGCACGCATCTCATGCGTGCGTACGTAGCAGCTGCGTACGTAACGCTACACGTGCGCTTTGCGGTCTGCGCATGCGCACTACGCAGAACGTAGCATCCTTACGTACGCAACGCCGCCATGTACGCAGCGTACGCAGTACTAAAACTTTCTAATATTCATAGCGTATTGTGCACTATGCGTCACAGAGAGAATGACAGAAGCTCAGCGAACGTGCGCTTTCGCGGCCTCGCAGCTTCGAAATTCACTTGCAGGCGTTGCCGTTTATGTTCGCCTTCGCGAACGTCCATAGCATCACTGTGAAGGAGACTACAACACTTGCCGGGGTTGCCATTTAAGTTCAGCTTCGTAAGCATCCGTAGCACCGTCGCGAAAAAGAGTGCAAACGGAGTGAGCGTATGCCACGAAACGGATGCAGTGCCCGAGCCAGCTGCTCCGTTCCACCTCTTCGCGCTCACGCGAGGAGAAGAGGGAGAGTTGACGCACGCGCAATATGGGTGCGCATGACGCAGAACGGACACTGCCCCGAGCATAAAATGCCTTCGCATCTGAAAAATTAAGGCTGCTTTGCACTTGAGGTGCCAAGCCTGACGGAAGTGCGCAGTTGCAAAGCCATCTTTTAATTGCGAACTTCGCATTTTAGCGAAATTCGGCGACTTTTAGCGTATCTATCTATCTATCCATCCATCTATCTATCTATCTATCTATCTATCTATCTATCTATCTATCTATCTATCTATCTATCTAGCCGCCTACAACTTTTAGATTTCCTGGTCGTTTATATAATGGTATCGATACCAAACTTGGTATGGCTTTAAATGACTGTATAAATGACATATTTGACTAGTCATAACATGATTGATTGATTGATTTGTGGGGTTTAACGTCCCAAAACCACCACATGATTATGAGAGACGCCGTAGTGGAGGGCTCCGGAAATTTTGACCACCTAGGGTTCTTTAACGTGCACCCAAATCTGAGCACACGGGCCTCGACATTTCCGCCTCCATCGGAAATGCAGCCGCCGCAGCCGGGATTTGAACCCGCGACCTGCGGGTTAGCAGCCGAGTACCTTAGCCACTAGACCACCGCGGCGGGGCAACTAGTCATAACATGAAAATCATCATATGTATGGCATCAATGTTATGATTTACATTTCATGGTCCTGCAGCTCTTGCAGTGGTTTTGTTCACATGACATGTTGCAAAACTGGTATGGTATGACATGATTGCATGGCGAACACAAGCAATAGACCCTAACATGAAAATCATGACATGCGAGTCATGTAACAAC